>OX596203.1:4492406-5038178 GCA_951394215.1 Glyphodes perspectalis
GTTATACTAAGGATGATACAGCGTTTTTAACGTTTAGTCGATGTAAACTTTTTTGACGTTCCTTAATACATATATACATTACATAATACCCATTGCATACTTTGACCAAGTAACGGCACAAAATTTTATGATTTATAAGAATTTGAAGTGCGTATTTCCCTACACCATCATTTAAGAATACCATTTATATTCGCAGAAAAGACATTCAACAAAGACCACTTAGCTAACGGAAGCCTTCCCAAATGATTTCAGAAAAGATTTCTCGTACTAAAGTGGAGCGTTTTGAGCACCTACATTCAATTTCATAATTTCATACATTCAATTTCATTCAGTTCGAAATGGGGGTTTAATGAAACGGAGCCAAGCTCCATGAGTTATACGCGACATGAACACTCCCATACAAAGACTCCTATGTGAAAAGCATTAATAAGGTTAACTCCAGAGGCTGTCAGTGGCACTTTCATCCGTGCATTTTGCGTAGACCGTAAGTAACATATTACTCCGCAACGTAAACTCAAACTCAATATGTAAAGCCATTACCCGAACGCTAAGCGATATAAAATACTCGCAATTTGACGTAACACGTAACACAAGCGTCATACGGCTACATCATTTGTCATTTTGAGCTGACGTCAAGCTGTCAAGTCAGTGTCAATGTCATGAAAAAATTTCATCTTAAAATTGTCTGTTCGCTACAGATGTGATCTTTACCTTTTTACCTACATTGGTCCTTTGTTTTTCTCTACTAGAAAGAAATGGTAATACGAGTTTATGTGTCTTGTGACGTATTATTTCTGAAAACAAGATTCTTTGGACATACGAGTGCCTTGAACGAAAATGAATTTTCTTGTTATAAATAATATATATATATATATATTATTCTGTCTTTAGTACTTGTTATTGGTATGGTTGTTTATCTATCATCAGGGTAAGTAATGGATATATAAAAATATATCAGATTTCAGTCTCTCATTTTATTTATTAGTAGCAACATAAATAGCATAAGATAATTCAGTAGAAATTGGTTTCAAGTTCTTTTGTAGCTTCAGTCATATATCTGTATAATATAAATCGTAATCGAAATAATAATCTACTAGCAGCCCCGCGGTTTTACCCGGGTAGTTCCCGTACCCGTAAGAATACGGGGATAAAATATAGCCTATGTAACTTGCTGATAATGTAGCTTTCTATTGATAAAAGAACTATTCAAATTGGTCCAGTAGTTTTGGAGCCTATTCAATACAAACCAACAATCAAATATTTCCTCTTTATAATATTAGTTTATATAATGTAATTTTATTAGTATGACTTGTTCATTTATTAAGACACACCCGTTTATATATAGCACCCATCTCAAGTATGTGTAATGGTTCATATTATGTAACTCGGCATGAAGCTGTTACGAGCCGACACAAACGCAATTAATCTGCGAAGCATTCGCAATTAAACGCCTAATCACGCCAGTCTGGGCGTTACATCAAAACTCACCTGTCTGTCTTTGCAACAAAGGAATGTTGCGAACACACGCCCATCTACATATTAAACAATGCCCAAGTTTGAAGGGCACAGTTGTGCAAACACAGATAGCTAACGATCGCGCCCCTTTCGGCAGTCCTTGGCCAACATGGGTCTTCAATAAAAACCCCAAACGCGCCTAACGTTTCGCCAGCTTCCGTTGCGCAAATTTTCGCTGATGCGAACGGGTTTTTGTTGCAAAAACGGGTTTGCATTTGACCCCGTCCCGCGGAGGTAAAAGTAACAAACGAATAGATAAGTACGAATCCCTTCCGGTCCGCTACGTGAATTCTTGCGATTTTTAATGTGTTACATGTGAACGATGCCTTTTCCACTCATGTGAGTGGAAAACCGTAATACCTAACATTTTCTTTCTGGAGTTTGTCGACTTAATAGTTTTTACACCTATTTTTGACTGGAAATTCACAGTCATTGCACATGTGCACATGCATAAGGATAGGAAAAAATGCTTGACCTCTTTAAAAATATTACTAATAAAACAAGACATCCGATTTGTAATCATTAATTTATTCAGTTTGCGCTAAGCCACAACGAAATTGTTCAACTCTCAAAAAAAAGCTTCAAATAAATTGAAGGTTTTATATGTATGTGTTACCTAAGCATAAGCGTTAATTACTTAAGGACTAAGTCACTTACTTCTCACCAAAGAAATCTATTTATTTTTCATGTTAAACACGCTAGTATATAGGCTTTTATTGAAATTGTATAAAACACATTCATGCTTAACCACCATTAAAAACTGCAAAGCAAACTTAATGTTCTAAGTTACGCCTAAGCAAAATAATAGGCATATCTCATTCATCAACCTTCCACTTACAAACATTAAGTTTCGTAGCGTCATTCTCATAAATATGGAAAGCTCCCAGTATAATTTCATAATAAAATTCATGTCATTCATAAGATTTTAACTGAATTACACCTCAGCGTTCGTATGAAGAGTTTAAATTCGCTAAGAGCATTATAATTTATTTAAAACGCGATTTGTGGGCGACGATGTATGTGATTTCGAGGAAACAGCTTTAAATATAAATATTTTAAAATTCAGTATGCAGATGTGCTTATGGATTTTTTAAAGTTTAAACTTCGTAACTTAATTAGACATGGCATGCATACTAATAGAAGCTATGGATGTTATACTATAGCTGGACCTATATCATGTTAAAAGGGATCTTAACATGCATATAAAATCAATTATGTAAGACTAGGAGAAGCCACTATAGAAAACCAATGATTGCAGTCGCAAAGCATTTTTTTACAGCGGTACAACTACTAGGTAAAGCCTCACGGTACAGCCTAATAATTATAATCTTACTAGCTGACCCGGCGCCCTTCTTAACGCCTCGTTCTCGGATTTTCAATAGGTAACCATTTTCTTCATAAGAACCTTCACTTCACAATAAAAAACTCAACCAAAAAAGAGTTTGCGAAATCGGTAAAGCCGTTCTTAAGTTATAGCTTTGGGGTGGACCACTCTTATTATTTAGGGATGTGAAAAATAGATTACGACCGATTCTCAGACCTACCGAAAATACATGTAAAATTTCACAAAAATCGGTCAAGCCGTTTCGGGGGAGTTTGGTAACAAACACCGCGACACGAGAATTTTATATATTAGATGTAATATAGGTATAGGAACAAACTTTAATGTTAAATATTATTTAGTTGGTGGTACATAGCTAAAGAGCACTTTTACTTGTTTAAAAATATGTGCCGTAATACCTACCAAATACTGTGTAGTCGGGAACAATAATGAAACCACGCGATCTGTTCCTTCTCTGAGACAGAAACAAAGAGTGTGGTTACCTCATTACTCTCTTAATTCTAAATTAAGTTATCTTGGACTACCACATTAAATGTTGGTGGGTCACGACTTACGTTAATATCACGTTTGATCCTACCAAAAAAAAAATAACCCTAGAATTAAGTATTTTAATTTTCCCCTAAGGCAGATCACTATATTATTATAAAGATGCCCTATATGACTGAAGGACTATTGTTGGTAAGAATGGTTACTTTACCATACTATGCCATCTTTATGACAACTTATCTCTTAGCATCTTCATAAAGCTGATACATGTTATAACTCTGTCGTTACAGAAATATAAATGATTTTCTTTTCGAGAAAAAAGTTAAAAAGTCACGTTAGTGTCTAAACGCGATATTTATAATGTTATATATGAGTACCTATTTACAACTTGACGTTTTGATCTTATTGCAATGGCCTTAGTCACAACCAGACTGGTCTTCTCATGTACTACATAATACAGATGGCATTTTTTGACTGGCTCGATGGCGCATTCGGAAGTGACCCTGCCCCATGCGCCAAAAGTTGTGGGTTCGATTCCCACCCAGAACAAACATTCGTATGATGAATACTTGTGTTTGTTCTGTGTCTGGGTATAATCAAATTTTTAAGTATATATTTGTAATACCACTGTTGATTCTGATATCTGTAACACAAGTGCTTAAGCTACTTACCTCGAAGTCAAATCAATGTATGTTATGTAGTCGGATATTTATTTATTTAGTCTCGTCAGAATTATTTCTAATGATACTGATAAGGCAATGCGCCAGCTTAATAAAATCATATATAAATGAAATTTTGTTCTCACCCACCCAAAGTCGGGTAAATTAAATTATCCAAGCGGTGCAAACAAAGGATCGTGAATGCACGTCTGGGTCCCCGACCCTCGACATCACCTTCGTCTAACCTTTTGCATGCCCTGAGCGAGGCTGTTACCCCGCCAATCGATAGAACACCCTGTAAATTCCCCAAATATACAATCGTCTTTTTTTAACGTGTGCAGCGTTTATCACTATAATAATAAAAGACAGCGTCGGAGTCAAGGTAAGAAGAGGCATGCTTCGGTGGTTCGGACATGTGGAAAGAATGGATAACGATAGATTGAGTAAACAGATATACAATGCAAAAGTGGAAGGATGTAGGAGCCGCGGAAGGCCCAGGCTCACCTACCACTACCAGATTGGTCGTGTATTAACAGAAGCTGATTTAGGAGTCATAAAAACCGTAGAGCTTGTATGAAAAAGACCATGAATGTTGAAGAGGCGAGTGAGGTGTATAAGGATCGTGCCTTATGGCGTTCGGTTCTCTCTGCCTACTCCGCTAGGGAAGTGGCGTGAAGTTTAGTTAGTTGAATGTTAATTAGCATTTATTATATTTGGGTGTATCTGTACCTCATAGCCTTTTAGTTTTTAATTATCTTAGTATTTTAGTTACTGCTTGGGCTAACTACTCTTATAGCTTAGTAACTAACCTTGGACCTCATACTAGTTAATGCCAGAAGTTTTTAAGCCTCCATAGACGTTGATATATATACATAGACTCATGTCCTGGCTCATTTAATCGCAGCAATCGTGCTTCACCACCATGTTGTTATAGCAACATTAAATGCTTTGCAAAGCACAGGCGAGTTAGAGTGGCTTCTTTTCATTTTAGTTTACCCTTCAAGTTTTATTAATCAATAAACATTTAATGCATAGGTTACATTACATTACATTACATTTTAATAAGCATTATATATTATTAAAAATTAATAATAAATTCTTAAAGCCTACCGGACTAGCTAATGCATAGCTCAATATTTTTTTTAATCAAATATTGATTTCCCTAGCATCTATGCCACAATTTTAAAAGCTTCTATCAAACTTTTTGTGGTAGAAATAAAATGTAAAGTTTTTTGGGTGGGGTTTTTTTATAGTTTTGCAAAAGCAATTTTTTGTCATTAATTAATTATATTAGCTACCTATAGATACATCTGTTGGTCCAGAGAAAATTACCAAGCGTGAATAATCATGAAAAGTAACTAATGTATTGAAAAATATACTTTTTATTTCCAGTTTAAATCCAATCAAATTAAGTATAAACAACTTAAGCCTACCAATAAGAGTTCACATAAGAAACTCAATAAAACAATGTTCTCCGATAAATGAAGTAAGTTACCTACGTCAAACTTTGGTAATGAACTTAACGGATTTCAGTTGGCTTAGAGCAACTTGAATCCCCTAAGCTTTCATCCTATCTAACTTCAGAGTTTTTGTCCGAGTATTTGCGTTGATAGAAACCAATTTGTCCTTTCTCCCAAATTAATTCTAAAACTCACCGATCCCAACGGAAATCACCAAGGTATGGAAAACTCTGACCCCAGCAGGAAATTATTAGCAAGTTAGTACAGAAAAATATTTTTGTTTTTTTTATAAAGTTAACCGAATAATGGATTAGTAAGGTTAACAATAACCTTAAATGTTTAAACGATATCGTGAAATTGTGCACACTCGTACATTTTTAGCCAATATTTTCCTTAACTATATTAAGTTTAATTGAATGCTCATTGTTACAGAGTGCATAGCAAAGGCCAAAGACTATTGACAAGCAAGTGAGGTGTGTAAGGATCGTGCCATATGGCGTTTGGTTCTCTCTGCCTACCCCGCTAGGGAAGTGGCGTGAAGTTTGGTTAGTAAGTTATTTCTTTTACGTGTGTAGTTTTTAGCCTTGAAAATCCGAATTATTTCACTTCGATAAGGCATAATATTGTTGCCTTTAACACATTTAGTATAGCAACGCCTAAAGAGCACAACAACATTACGTCATCACAGAAACCCGCCATCAATCAAATCTACAAAGCTCTAATAAGAATTGTTATTCTTCCAATAACTTATCAGAAGGTATGTCGGTTCCCAACAAGATGTTGTATCTGCCCTTCATTTTCCCGATATTGGAATGGCGGCGAGCATTTGACCTTATTAGACAATTACTTCATCTCATTCGACTTTGAGAGATAAGGGGACAGAAACAGCAACATCACAGTATAAATTAACAACAGTAGGAACGCGGCGTAGGTTGAGCGTGAACATTTTAAAAAAATTGCCACACGATATGGCATTTTTTTATTTTTTATTATTCAATAAGGACAGACTGACAGACTTTGATCGGTGTTTATCACAAGCGCGCTGGAGCCTGAGATTTGATGCCAAAAAAGTCGCGTAGATACAGAGTATAAGAAAGATTAGTAACTTTCTTACTGTTGTACTTTGCACTGTGCTAAGCTCTATCTCGTTTGATCGAATGAGTAAACGAACTGTTGACATTGCTTGTTGTTTTTAGAAATTAAGTAATGGAACAATGATCTTAACATCTAATAACTTAGCTACGACGTGTATAAGTCCATACCCTTTCTATAGAAAGAAAGTAATACATTTTACGCAGTTAGATCAATAGTGAGGACACGCGTCACATATGCACGTGCCACTGGTTCAAATCCAGACAGGGTATTCTGCATTTTTCAAATCTAAATAATAATTATAAAGCCGTTATTTGTTCTTAATACATAATTTAAATCAAGTACACTGTTTTAAAAATATTTTTTTTTACTTTTTATTTAAGGACCTCTTCTCGAGTAAAGGCTTCCTCCATTTTACTCCAAACTATTTTGTCTTTGACTTTTTCTGCCCAGTTGCTTCCTGCTGTCTTTTGATATTATCAAGCCACCTATTAGGGGGTCTGCCTTGCTTCCTTTTTCCAATCGGAAGATCTAAAATCTAAATATGTACATTTAAATATTAATTGCTCGATGGTGAGAGATAACACCGTGAAATATCCTGCCCATTTCAAATGTGTAACCATGATCCAATTTGTCTGGTCTTCTTAACCAAGGGTTGCGACGATCAGAAGGGCAATCGCTCCAATGTAACCGCTTCAACATTTCTTAACGACTTCAAACCAGACTCGCTCGCTAAATCCATCGATCATAGTCAACATAGATCATGGTCTGAGTAGACCTCGATTAAGCACGGGCTCAGGATGTGTCAGCGTGAGTGGAAGGACTGAGCGTTCTTACGATGTACACCTCGGCTTATGAGAAGTAGGGACTTTCAACGTTTTAAAAAAGAAATTGGAACTGAGTTATGTTATACTTATCAGTATACCATAACTAAAAGTGTAAAAAATTCTAAAGCTTAACTTATTTATAGTTTCTTAAGCCACGTTACTAACCTATATGAATGTAATTTTTTTTCAAAAATATTTATTTTATTTTATTTGGGTAGGTTCTCAAAAATAACTTTTTCCAAAAACTTAAGTCATCAATGTTGCTTTCTGCAAAGTTTCTGTTCTAAAAAAAGCTACAAACCGTTAATCGGTAAATGATCTCAAAAATAAATCGCTACTTAAGTAAAAGTTTAGCCAACCCAATTCTGCAAAATTAGGTCGCCACAAGCCAAGTTTAGTTGCCCTTGTATGAATGCCAAAATCGTTGTATAATTTTAGATACTTCCATCTATTACCGAAGCTTTTTGCTTGAATAAGTTACATATAGAAATAACGATTAATTTATTTTTGAAAAATAAATGTGAATTTTCAGGTCTACGAGTCATTTTGCCCAGAAAACTTCATACAGGGGGGTCATGTGCCAAGGGCGTGCTCGTCGCGACTCCTGCCAGTCCGATTTCGGATTGCAACCTTGGACCGATCTAATTCCGCAGAGCGGGGTAGGGCGTTCCCCCGATGCGACGCGCACCGACGAGCCCTCGTCGGTGCGAAAAGTGGCGAGTGCGGCGAAGGGGGCCGCCACCCTTCACGCCACGCCGGACACTGCGGAACGAGGAGAACAGAGTGCCGTATAGGCACGTGGAATGTAAGAGGTGGAATGAAAGATAAGATGTATGAGATGATTGACGTAATGAATGAGAGACGCCTGGATGTTCTGTGCTTGACAGAGACTAAGCGGAAGGGCAGCGATGCAGATGAGCTTCCCGGTGGTATGATGGCTCTGTGGTCTGGTGTGGAACAGAATTGTCATGCCAGCGGTGGAGTTGGAGTAGTGCTTTCCTCTCGTTTAGTCTCTGGTGTGAAAGACTATGGATTAGTTGGCCCGAGACTCCTCTGGGTTCGTATTAAACTGGGTATTACGCGAGTCTTTCTGGTTGCAGGCTATGCGCCAGTAAGCTCAGCCAGTCCCCAAGAACTAGAGGAGTTCTGGGAGTCTGTTAGAGAAATTCTGGACCTGACTGAAGGAAATGAGAGGATAATTATGTGTGGAGATTTGAATGGTTGGGTTGGCACCAAGCGATCTGACTATGAAGCAGTCCTTGGCCCATATGGAGACAAGAGAGTGAATGATGCTGGTAAGCAAATCTTGGAAGTATGTTTGGAACGGAACCTCCTTGTGGCAAACACTATTTTCCGTCATAAGGATATTCACACGTATACTTGGAGACGGAATGACCAAAAAAGTGTGATTGATTTGATTTTAGTCGATAGCCGCCTCCGCAATAGTATATTGGATACAAGAGCCTACAGAGGCCCTACTCTTGAAACAGACCACTACCTGGTAGTATGCCGGTTTGCTGGGCTTTTCAAGAAGTGGAGGCACTGGCGAGTGCGTACTCCATGCGGAGGCACTGAAAGGATAAGGAATGAAAAACTGGAAGATGAAAGTGTAAGGAGTGTGTATGTAGGCTTAGTCAATGAAAGACTTGCGAATGCGAGTCTTTCTGGCTTAGATGTTGATGATTGCTGGAACATTTTGAAAGAGAGCATGGTGGACAGTGCAAAAGAGGCATGTGGATGCGCAAGGAGACGTAGAACAATGAAAGGTGACGCATGGTGGGATGAGGAGGTCAAAGCCTCCGTAGCGAGAAAGAAGAAGGCCTGGCTTGATTATGTCTCATCTTTGCAAATGGATGAAAGTATGCTTGAGATGAAGAAAGAAATATACCGTTATTGCAAGAGTGAAACCAAAGCTTTAGTGAAAGAGAAGCGTGAAAGAGTAGCTATGAATGAAGAAAGGAGACTGACGAATAGTTTCGAGGCTAATTCCAAGCTCTTTTGGAGGGAGGTTAAGAGGTCTCGGGGATATTCGTCGGCATCCGGAATGAGTAAGATTAAATCTAAAGCTGGTGACATTCTTGCAAACCCGAACGAGGTGTTAGAACGGTGGAGTGAATATTTTGGAGAAATGTATGAGTATGTCTCTGATGTTGGCACTGAGAGTGAGGCTATGTCTGATTCTGTGGTGCCAGCGTCTGATGAAGACATCACTATGAATGAGATTGAATGGTCGATACGAAGTCTGAAAAGTGGAAAGGCCGCGGGAATAGACAAGGTATCTGCGGAGATGATCAAGCTAGGTGGCGCTAGCGTCCAGGACGCTTTCTGGTTCTTGTGCAATCTATGCTGGAGAAACGGAAAGGTCCCAATGGACTGGAGACGGGCAGTTATCGTGCCTCTGTACAAGGGTGCTGGGTCACGTATGGACTGTGCCAGCCATAGAGCCATCAGTTTGATCAGCTTAGCAGCAAAGGTGTATGGCAAGATTATTGAGAGGAGAATGAGGGTGAAATCTGATGGAATGTTGTGGGAGGCACAGGGAGGTTTCCGGAATGGTAGAGGATGCACGGATCAAGTTTTCTCTCTTCGCAACATCGTGGAGAAGCATCTGGCCAAAAGTCAGAGGGTTTTTTGCGGTTTTGTGGATATGGAGAAGGCCTTTGACAGGGTTGTACGAAAGGACCTTTGGGACATATTGCCGAGATATGGGATTGATGGAGCATTGCTTCGTGCTGCGCAGTCCACCTATGTGGGATGTACGGCATGCGTGCAAGTGGAGGGCAGCCTGTCACCCTGGTTTGACGTCAATATTGGTGTCAGACAAGGATGCGTGCTGTCTGCTCTGCTGTTTATCCTATATCTCGACCATTGTCTCCAGAGGATTAGATCTATGAATGTTGGAGTGCGTATGGGTGACCTGGTTGTGAACTGCCTGCTTTACGCGGACGATGCCGTACTTCTAGCAGAGTCGGCATCGGATCTGCAGCAACTAGTCACAACATTGAAAGATGATTGCAAGGAGAGAGGCTTACATTTGAATGCGAAGAAAACAAAGATTATGGTGTTTGAAAGAGATGAAACCAGAACGGATACAAGGATAACGGTTGACGATGTAGTGCTGGAACAGGTGAATGAAATTGTATATCTAGGATCTGCATTTAGTAGAGATGGAAGGTACTCCGCTGATATAGAAAGAAGAGTGAATGCAGGGAATAGGGTGAATGGAGCGTTAGGAAAACTTTTAGGCAGCAAAATCTTAAGCCAGAAGGCCCAGCTCGCCATACACAATGCGGTGCTGATTCCTACGCTAACATATGGAAGCGAGAGTTGGGTATGGCAGAAAGAGCATGAAAGTAGAATAAACGCGGTCGAGATGCGTGCGCTGCGGAAAATCTGCGGTGTATCGCTCACAGACTGCGTTCGGAATGATGATGTAAGAAAGAGAGTTGGTCTGAAGGACAGCGTCGGAGTCAAGGTAAGAAGAGGCATGCTCCGGTGGTTCGGACATGTGGAAAGAATGGATGACGAAAGATTGACTAAACAGATATACAATGCGAATGTGGAAGGATGTAGGAGCCGCGGAAGGCCCAGGCTCACCTACCACGACCAGATTGGTCGTGTATTAAAAGAAGGTGATGTTAGGAGTCATAAAAATCGTAGAGCTTGTATGAAAAGGATTATGAATGTTGAAGAGGCGAGTGAGGTGTGTAAGGATCGTGCCATATGGCGTTCGGTTCTCTCTGCCTACCCCGCTAGGGAAGTGGCGTGAAGTTTAGTTAGTTAGTTAGTTAGTTAACTTCATACATACATAACTACACGCCCGTAATCCCCGAAGGGTAAGGAAGAGTCAAAGAGACAGCTAGCCCGCTTAGCCACATTCAGCCAAAAAAAATTATTGGGCTGTATCAGATGGAGATTTGTGAAAAAGTAGTGACAAGAGGATAGCTCGTCGCCTACACAATCACACACCTAAAACCCGATATATATGTATTAGTCGCCTTTTACAACATGCTAGGCAAGGAACACAGTTGACACATTCGAGCAAACCTCATATTCGAGGGGAAATCATTATGCCTCATAATGGAACTACTGTATACTAACTAACTAACTAAACTTCACGCCACTTCCCTAGCGGGGTAGGCAGAGAGAACCGAACGCCATTTGGCACGATCCTTACACACCTCACTACTGTATACTGTAATTAAAAATTTACTTAAATTTATAATTATTGATTAGATTCTATGAATCCCATATCTAATGTTGTTTTTTACTTGGAGATGTTTGAATTATAAAATAATAACAAGTATTATTTAATACGCATAATTTGAATTATAAAAACAGTTCTATATTTACAATTTTTATGACTGTTCAAGATAAATATAATTGTTAAAATTTTTAAATATTAAAACTAAATTCATAATCGCAATTAGAGAAATAAGTGATCCATACGAGTACGTTACACACCTCGGGACAAGAAATAAAAAAAAAACTGTTTATGTAATGTGTAACCTTTATTTCAATCAAATGTTATCCATTGTAATGTCATGTACATATACCTACCAAAAAAGGATTCATAAATAATACATTCGATTATTATGATTTGATGGGTTTTACTGTAAGGGATTGAGTCCCGTTTATTCCAGTCAGTTTCCATATATGTCTGTTCATTTCAATTGGAAACGTAATGACTGGTTAAGAGCAGCCTTGACCTAATTCTGTATGTACAGTCAACATTAAAAGATGCATACTTTTGCTCTCACGTTAATAACGAGATTCACACTTGTTATTGATGTTGTCTATACCAACAGCGTCATATCCATTCTATATCTATTTGTCATATTAACCTAAAATTTTTGATAATGCTTCACAATGATTAATAATCATATCCCATAAACGAAGTTATATAAAACAATTACGTCACATATACTTACATGCATATCGTGTTTAGCCATCTTCAATAAAAAATTATCCAAACGAAACTGGACTATAAGCATCCCTTATGTAAATATTTATATCTACTCGGGATTTTAATTAAACTCTAGATTTTATTTCTTATATTAATCTGAAAATGATGAAAACATCTGAAAAATTACATTACAATAATCATATTCTCGTGACATAACAACTTACCTTTTGAAATATTCATGTTTGCAGTTCCTTTGGCTCCGAGCCGGTCACAAAGTCATCTTTTTCAACTTTTATAATTCATACAGCTAATTTAGATAACTGATTTTGAAGCAAATCAACAAATTTCACTCGTGAAACATTCAAAAGTACTTATAGACCCCATTTTCAAGGCTACAACGTTTTATTTACGTGGAAATTCTTTAAATCTACAGAGTTTTCTACCAAGCTTTACACTAATTTTATAAAGTACCGCTAATTAGTATAAGAACACCCTTGTGCGGTAAATGTCAAGAGAGAGTGCAACGGAAAACAAGGTGGAAACGGCAGCGCGGGAAACCGTGTCAAGGTTATCTAAGCTGGCACTTGAATGATACCGCGTCGAACACTGCAATCGGACCGCACTAACCGAACTAGCAACTATTAAACACGTATTCACGTTATACCAAATTCTAATATTTACATCGGTCCGTAATCTATAATCGGTACATCGATTCTAACCTAAAACACAACACTTCGCCAGCGTCAGGGCGCGAGCACACCGGGCGACGGTTTCACCCTCATTCACCACTTTCAAACTATTCCATTTTCAAATTTTTGACGTCCCGTTCGCGAGGTGAGGGCCCGCGCGATGCAACATCCCCTCCCGAGCTCCAATCGACTGGAACTGCCGGCAGAGGCCGCCGCTCGCGAAATTGGCGCAATTTCAACGCATGCGCGGTGCATTTGCGAACCGGCGGGACTCGATCTGACCCGACGCCCCTCGCTTGATAGAAAAATCGAGGACGTAACGTGACGTCAGGCTTGTACACAAATATATGGGTTAATCGAGCGAAACAAAAACAACTCGTAAAGCTAATAAGAGTCCTAAATCGCGCGCGCGGTCCAATCTTGGAGGTTACACTATTGACATTGAAGCCGCAAGCAATTAACGCTAGTAGTGAAAAGGTAAATTATTGCTTTTTTCCCCTATCTGCGTATCCTTATCTTTCTCTTTGGCCGCTTCTATTATTCTTACGAGGGAAAAAATACAAATCTCTTTTCTTAATCCCGGAGGAGGCAGCGAGAGATTGTTTTGAATATTCGTCCGTTGTAGGCCTCTCGCAGTTTGAATTTTCGCTCTCTTACACGGAATTTCACTGCCGTTCTTTTGTTTCATATAAACGGCGCCCTGGGGATAAGGGAAGGTGTTTTTGATATTAAGATTAAGACGGCGTTGAAACGTGCACTCGATGCTTAGGCGCTCTTTGAAAACGTTCAGTGAAGTTTAATACGCGGTGAGAGTAAGTCATTTTGTACACTTGCAAAGAACGAATTATTTAAAACAACTTTCATAAATTATGACCCTGTATTCGTTACATACAAAATTATTTCAAACGACATATTCTTTATTGTTTTAGGAATTAAATTGTTTATATGAGACATTATATCCCCATCACATGCACTGAGCATCGATGAAAAATCTGTAATTTTTTTGTATCTTAAATATAAAATATAGTATTCGATATTCGGGATATATGTACTGCCAATATCAATTACGTCCTTGTCAGTATTGAACATGTTGAAATATGGAAATATATTTAATTATTTCTAGAACGTTTGGAAATAAACCATGACTGATTCTGCGTATTCCACTAATAACGGTTTCCACATAAACTAAATATTTCCACTAACCATACATACCTACATTCATTAAGTTAATATAAATTCAATATTTGGTGATATAGATGGGTGATTTTGGGCATAGAGATAAAATAAATAAAATGTATGTAGAAAATAAATTAAAACTGTATTTAACGAGATATTTATATATATTCAAACGAACAATAATTTTACGGAGTCTTAGCTTGTAATTCTAATTGTCCACCAATTTTAATGTAAGCTAATCTAATATTGTTTAACTAGAATAATTATAAAAGTCTATGTTGTTATTAATTTATAGTCTATCCAACTTGAAATTCTCTCTGATTAGTAGGTGGTGAAACCGAAACCTACCTGAGTATTAATATTAACGATAGCTCTCCTAATCTCATGCAAATGTAGCCTCGAAGTTTAACGAGTTGTCTAATTCGGCTTTAATCACAGTACCTAATACATATTTAACACTGAAAGGCCTTGATGTGACTGAGAACTGATACAATTTTTAATTTGTCACTAAACTAACAAAAAATTTTATTATTACCATATACACTTATTAAATTAGCGGTGGTAGCTCAATGGTAAGGACACGCGCCTCTTAACCGAGGAGTGCGGGTTTAAGCCCGGGCACCTCTGGATTTTTCAAGTCTATGTACGTATTTATACCACTAGCTCGACGGTGAAGGAAAACATCGTCATGAAACCTGCAAATTCAAACAACTTTGGATTTGTAACCATGATCCAAAAATTGTCTAGTTCCCCTATCTTAGGGTTACGAAGGTCAAATCGGCAGTCGCTTCAATGTAATTACCAGAGTCGCTAAATCCTGGATCATGTTCTAAGCGGACCCCGTCTAAGCACGGGACATAACGCTAGGAAGATGATGATGAGACAGTTATTAAATTCATAATCTATTATGGCATTTAAACATGATTAGAAAGGAGCATCATTCTGAATTCAATTGCTACCGAATTGTGGCTTATTGTATCACTACTTTACATAGTTTTCCACCTGACCCAGCCCAGTTTTATTTTTGACTCTATGTGGTTAAGAGGGCTAACTGCTCCTTCCACTCTGCATACCCCTTTTGGGATTGCGGGCGTGATGATAAGTGTGCTACGTGTATTGGATTGGATGGATTACTTTCTTTGAATGTAATAAGTCAATCATTGCCATACGACAAAAATTAACGTTTAATAATAACATATGTTAGCGAAAGGTGTAAATCAGGATCGTAGCAAATGGAAGTACGTGATTTCTGCCTACCCCATGATAAAAAAAGGCGTGCTATTATGTATGTATGTATGTATGTATATTTATGTTATAGATACCTCATCGAAAAATTTAAGTAAAGTAAATGTTTCATCAATAGACCTTATCGGATTTTCAAATAAATCTTTCTAAGAAACGCTTTCGATATTTCCACGCCATGAAAGTCACGGAAGCTAGTCATTTAGATACACGGTAAATGATAAAGTATTCAGAAAGGTCACACCAAAACAAACAAATACGTGTTGCGTATTACCGTTGTTTTTTTTATTTTATTAAGCTAGACTAAGCACTAATTTTAATATTTATGTATGATTTATTAAGGAGCCAATGAAATTAATATGATTGTTTTTATAATTAGTATCAGCACCGGCTTTGTCTTTACTAATTAAATTTAAAATCAAAAAGCAAATTTTTATATAGGTGTCATCGCTTGTTCGTATACAAAGTCATTTTTATTAGATAATGAACCCTGAAAGCTGTTTGTACAGAATCGTAAATAGAATCAATAGTTTGTATACCATGTTAAAATTTATCCAAGTAATACTTGCATAACAAATATGTAATATACTAAATATGCTATACACACTATCTAACTACACCCAAAATTCTTAAAGGGGTGGGCAGAATCCAATGTGCAGAAATATTCTTTAACTTTAATACCAAAAAATAATACTCGGTTGAGTTAGATTAACGTTCTTGAAAAAGTAATGACATGTGGCTGCTCGTCGCCTGTAGGATTACAATTCCCAATACATCATGAGTGGCTTTTATGACATGCCAGGGAAAGAACAATTGGTACACTTTTTTCACGTCCAAGAACAACAGGAGACAGACATATATATTAAATTATAAATAAAATCTTTCAACAAAGTGTGATCGCACCAGTTGGCCTGTTTTTATTTGATGGATCGCGTAACTAAGCTCGTGTTGGTTTCAATTGCGAAGTAAAGTTTTATTCGCGTCTCTAACAACATTTTATCATTCTAGGACCAAAATTGGCTTTAGTGATGACACTAAATACAAAAACTATTTAAAATAATATAAATTAATCCAGGTACGGCTTAATTTGAAATTTCATTTTAAATAGTTTTTGAATTTTTGTGTTAAAAAGTAAAAAAAATAAAATATCTGTATTTATGTAGCCGCACAAAAGCACTAAATTTTACGAAAATCTATAGACCAATGTGAATCTACCACCGGTTCAGAATGTTGATTCTACTGAGAAGAAATCGGCAAGAAACTCGGTAGTTACTCTTTTCAGTGTCAAAATATAGATAAGTAAGTTCATACTTATAATTATCCTCTTTTTGTAAAGTTTTAAACCAAATCATACAATGGAAAACTCCAGCTTATTACTTAATTATCTTCTACCCTAAATACATCGCCAATGAACATCTGGAAACTATGTATAAAAATCTGCTATTTCATACAATACAATATATAATAATATATATGAATCACAAACAAACCCGTTTTCTTAGCCACCTTCATCAATACATTTCCTGTACCGAAAGGAAAACACCGCTACTGTTTTTATAATTTTGTACAGAAGTACAAAATTATAAAAACAGTAGCGTTGTTAAAAACAGTAGCCACGCTTATTCCGAAGGGTTTCAATAAAAATAGAAATAATATTTATGTTAAGAGTAATGAACGGAAAATGTTCTACTTTGACGATGAAAGGAAATGGAACCCTTTCTTAGAAGGGTGAAGGGTAAAATTAAAGCATTGTTACGATTCATTCAAATTTCTCTCTTTTCTGTTTTATATTTTCTCTCTATCCACCCATGTTCTATGGTATATTATATATAGTATATTTTAAAGGGTTTTCTACTTCGTCGATTTTATTATTTTGTTTTCTTTTGATAGTTTTATTGCGGAAAATACCTTGCCTATCCTTATTTTCTTGCTATTATTATGTATACGGAAGTGATTCTGTCTAGTTTCAACCTAAACCACTCAACCCATAACCATTAAATATGCCAAAAGTTATAACCCGAAAAAGGATGTCCTTCATATTCAGATTTATCCGAAAAAAATATATACATTTATAGGTCCCGTGGAAAGCACGATAACAATCAAATTTTCACTCAAACGAAACTGGAAACAAAAGCTATAAAAAGGATGGCTATATCAAAAAAATCCTTGCGAACTTTTATTCACCACTTACCATACCCCGACAAAATAAGCAAACTGTCAATTCTATTTAAGTTTTTCCTTTTTGAAAAAGAGAGTTCTAACCAACAAGTCCCAGATGTGCGCCCACAATTTTTACACCAGGCATTCACTTCCCTATACGAGTATGTAGGTAGATATATTATAATCTGGAAGTTTGACGGAGTTTTATGAAGCAGTGTGGGCTACTCTCAACAGAAGTTTCCGGAGTTACTCGCGGCCGCATCAGTCGTTTTTCTTTTCTAGAAGTTCCCAGCTGCATACGGCTGGATGCAACGGTTGCAACTTGTCCGTAATTGCTGTTGCATAGTCGAACTTCGGGAGAGTTCCCTTACTTATTATAATGATGGTCATATAATAGGGACATTGGCTATCAAATTAGTTTCAATATAATTATTTGCCATAAAAGCAAGCCCCACTAATCACAGGATATAATGCTATGAACATGATGCTTTTAGTAGTTTATGAAAACATCTATAGTTCAAGATTGATATGTTTGTAAGGTCGTGATTGTTTATAGTGGATACTTTCAAAATAAGTATCGCTGAAATCAGAAATCGTATCAATTAAAACTTGTGACACTGAACTTTTTCCATATATAGGTATGTATCATAAAAAAAAAATCATTATTGATTAAATTAATATTGACAGGAATTTACGCACTTTATTTTGACTGGTGGCGTGAAGTTTTAGTTAGTTATGTAATGTAGCTTGCATAAACAACACGTGTGTACTCTAAAGTGCGTAAAAGTTAATGGCTAGTTTGAATAATTGAGAAAATTTTACCAAAACATCAGGACTAAGCAATTCATTAGATACATAGACTGTCGAATATCTTCCCTGCGATCACACAGAAAGCTCTTGAAAGTCTGCCGTAAGTTGGAAACGGTTCAGAAAGTCAAAAGTTAATTGTATTTAAGACTAAGTACCCACTTTTACCTTTTCTATTCTCGCTGTTTCTTTTCCACTCGTATTACATCCAAGAAAAAGATTTTCCGAAAGATGGCAAGCTCTTTATGTAAAATGTTCTTAGATGTATTTAAAAGGTGTTTGGGTGAGTTAAAAGAATCCAGGACTTTCGTTTAACTTTGTTTTTATTTTTGTGGAGTGCTTTGTAACTGTCGTATAATACCTACATTTATATTTATTGCGTATATAACGAATACGCAGTTAAGTTCTACATAACAAATTGGCAATTTTGTTACGCATATACGAATATGTACCCTTATGGTATATTAAAGTATCTTATTAGAAACACCACGGAAAAATTCTTCAAAGTAGGTACCTTTTCTTCATAGGCTCGATATCTTTATTGTTTTTTTTTTTTTTTAATTATATGGTGGATATACCTTATTGTATATATTGTCCCATGTTGGTCTGGGACTTGGCCCATGTTAATCTGGGACAAAAAAAAAGAATGTGCCAACTGTGGTTCTTGTCTAGCATGTTGTAAAAGGCGACTAATGGTTTACGGGCTTTTGGGTATGTGACTGAGTAGGCGACGAGCTAGCCCATTGTCACTCCATTTTCACAGCTTTTCATCTAACCCAGCCTACTGTCCCATGTTGGTCTGGGACTTAAAAAGAATGTGCCAACTGTAGTTCTTGCCTGGTATGTCGTGAAAGGCGACTAATGGTGTTTTGGGTGTGTGATTGTGTGAGCGACAAGTTGGCCGCTTGTCCCTTCTTTTTCGCAATTTTCCATCTAACCCCGCCCGGCTTTATTTTTGGCTGAATGTGGGTGCCCCGCTACCCCTTTGACTCTGCCTACCTCTTCGGGGGTTATGGGCGTTATGTATGTATGTATGTATATATAAACATACATGATTATATGAATATATATATACAATATGTTAGATCAGAAGAACATATTACGCTTCTTTTACGACAGCAAGCCCCTATATATATTGACTTAAAAATATATCGTATTTTCAGAGTAAAATGAATAACGCCTACAATATTTTTATGAGCAAAGATTCGTGATTCCGACAAAGTGCTCAACAACTATTAACTCATATTCTCAGCCAGCGAACACTTTAATTAAATAAAATTTAGTAATATCTTTATGATAAAGTACCAAAATAAACATAATTTGATTTGTTTAATTATCACGTTTCACAACAAATGTGTTTAATATGCAAACATGTTTTTTTTCTATTTATGTATGAACATTAAACATAAACAGTTCTCTCTGTCTACCCCGCTAGGGTAATGATGTGAAGCTAGTTTTTAGTTTTAAGAATATCATAAAGGATACAACTGAACATAATTTGAGCTTTTTAGGTCCAAAAGGCCCGATATATTCGAGACTTTGAAACAGAGAGAAAGAAAAGTCTCGTATTTAATTGTTGCCTATATTAACAAAGAGATATAGAATAGATCTTTAAGTATGTCTTTTCTGTTCCCACAATAATTTTGTCATTGAAACCAATCTACTGGTACATGCAACATACACATGACTAAATACTTAGCTCGCATAGAGTTTTTTTATACCTTGTAACGTAAAGTATTATATTATTTACATCTGGCTACGTGCATGCAAACTGTTATGTAATGACGATTGAGTAGGTAGGTACTTAAAACAATGACAATTATTAAGCAAATTTAATTTCGCTAATATTTAGAATAAAACATTATTTCTTTTTCAAGATAAAACAATCTCTATTTTTTTTTTCACGCCAAAATCTAAATTATCTGCAAACATAATCATACAACCAGCGCAGACAAAGCCACGGGTGGAATCTAGTGAAAATAAATATACTTCATTCGTAACCTCCATTTTATTGTTTATTCCCATCACTGCAGCAGCATTCGCTTTCAATGTTATCGGCGAGTGTCAATCTCGCGACTGGTCCTATGGTGGCTATTACTCTTAGTTAATCTCCGCTTATATCGCGCTATCGTACGTGTGGATCTGTTTGCTTACTCCATTGACAAATAGACCCGACGCGCTGTCATTAATCTGAACATGTCAAAGTCTGTATCTAATGCTGCGGGATTAACTGTAGTGCGGCGCTACCTTTGACCTGCTGGAAAATCGAAGTGCCTGTAGAATTTTATACCATATTTTCGCTTTGACTCCAAGCTCAGTATAACTTTAAAGAGCAATGAGATATCGTAACCAATAGAGTTATCTTTATAAGTGGTGACTGATCCTTAAAGCAGATTCCTTAAATAAGCTTTCTGATAACTTTATGATGGTAGGGTCATATTGTAGCCATGCGCGGGTGACAGCATATATTGGTCCAGCGGTCCAAGCTGGTAAACTACTACCCTTTCACAGAGGAGCCTTACATAGCAATAGTAGTGAATGAGAGTTCCTGATAATCGGGTCGGGTATTCCACAGTTAGCGAATAATTTAAGGTACTTTTAGCTAGCTCGTCGCCTACACAAATCACATACTTAAACCCGATATACGACGATTGGAATCCGATGATATTTTCCTTGCCTATGCTAGGCAAGAAAAATATCATCGGCAATTCAAAAACGAATAAGTTCAGGTTACGAAACACTAACGATATCGACACATACGCTATCTTTATTTGTGTTTTTAACTCTATGGTACAAGCCGTCAGATACCTGGACACCATAGAACACAAAGTCATAAAACCCCATCGCTACAAAAGTCATAAAATAACAACGCGTAAATCATCCCTGACCACACCATACGCCCCATAAGTCACGCAGAAACAACAATTCAGGATTTCCATATGATTTGTAACAGCCCTTCCGCGGAGGTAGCGCCGCGACGCGGAACTGGGATTTACACGACATTCGCGCGTTACGACGTCCGGAAAGTTGCGACATATTTTCACGGATTTTCATTATGCATGATTGGGCTGTAGTTGTAGAGAAGTTTTGCATGCGTGAATATATCGGACATATTCTAAATCATTAAATAGGTGAGCAGCGAGCCTATTTGTAATTTATTTTTATTCAAAAGAGGTATATTTATATGGTTATTTTTTTACCAATATTATTTCTAAAACTTCCTTCTTAATATACGGTAACTTTTACTATGTATGATATTGTTTAAGTAAAAAAATATATATCGGGTTGTTCTAAATCATACGACAATCCTCAACCCAAAGTCATAAAACCAAACCCTATCGCTACAAAAGTCATAAAATACAACGCCGTATAGATATCACCCCTGACCACAGCATACTTACTTACGCCTCATAAGTCACGCAGAAACAACAAATCAGGATTTCCATACGATTTGTGATACTGCGGAAGACGAAGCGCGTCCGAAAAGTTGCGACGTATTTTCACGGATTTTTATTACATAATTGCCACCACTATTTATATATTTATTTAGATTTAAATTGATTCATTTTATAACAAATTTTTTTTTGTTTATAATATCAGTAATCAACTCCTGCGAGGTTATTGATGTTTTACAAATGACCCTGTACTGTCGTATAAATGTGTGTGTACCGCAAAAACTAAAACTAAATCGAGAATATACTTGCCAAGTTAATAAAATTATTACAACGGAATTTGAACAGTTTAAATTACGTAGGTATTTAAACATTTGTATGACAAGTTGGAATCTAGCGCTTTAGTGTATTTTACCTAGATATAAGTCTTTTCTGGTCCTGTAAATAATTAACCTCGTCTTCATTAGCAAACAATAATCAGTTAGTTTTGGAGTCGGTGCCAGCCAAACTAAAAAAAAGTAGACACTTAATAACAAATTACCTTACTAATAACAATATGAAACAAATTAGTTAAAATATGAGTATATTAACTTACTATTGATTTTGTATATTCAAAACCTATTTTACCACCCTTCACCAAGAAACAAATTGCAAATTCCGAAAGATGATATAATTACGCGGGCTGGCACCGACTCCAAAACTAACTGATTATTGTAAATATTTAAATACGTGTTAAAGATTAATACTTTCATTGAAGCAGTCGAAAGAATTTATTTTATACTTTTTAGTGTTTAGACATTTAAATAGCTATTAAGGCAGTTTTCACTTGTGTTTTTTATAAACATTTTTTGCGGGGTTTTTTGAAGTCGGTTTTTATTTTTGTTAAAATTTAACTTATCAAAAATTAAATGTCGCGAGATTTTCCCAGTTTTTTAAACTCCAAGCAGATAGGTATTCTTTAAAAATCCACATCTAGGCATATCAAGAAAACGCTGCAATTGCCCATAGACCGTTTATTTATTTTCAAGCGCTCTCCCATAGATAAACCATCGTCGCCGACTGCCGATTGTTGGGCGAAACGGCCTCATATTTCAATAGTGATGGCTTTAACCCACGCGAAGCTCTCCGTTATCGATAAATAAGGATTATCCGACATGATGCGGGATCCGAATCAGTAATTAAATTTTATTGCATCTAAGCTGAATCAATGGCTTCATAGATCAGAATTCCCTTTTTTTAATTATTTACCATTGAGTTGCGCGGTATTGTGCTAAAGACGTGGGATAGAAATATTGCTTTTAAAATTTTAAAGGTTCTAGAGAGCATTTCTCTTTATGAGATACGTATGTAGAATTTAAAAGTAATAAATATGTATTTATGACTTTTAAATTCATGTTAGAACGTATGTTATTCGTGGACAGTAGTGATAACTACAAGCTTTTTACAGTCTATTTGATTTGAATTAATTATTATCAGTCGTAAGATGTAGATGTAGTTAAATAATACCAAATTTACGCAACTTTATAAATAGCATACAACATGCCCGCAATCCCTACATATGTAGACAGGGTCGATTTAACCATATTTGTAGGTACATCAAAATCGATAATAGCCCATATACTAACAGGTATATATCGCCTGTATTAGCAGCAGTCACCATGTAAACACAAAGCCAATGGTGACAATAATGTACCAATTACACTAATCCATGTCTGCGTAGAAAGCGACTAGGGCCCATTAGTCAAGTTAGTCTAGCCGCAAGAGGCAGCCCATATAGCTGTCGTCACTTAGCATAGTGCATATAAAATAGTGCATCCGCACTACACCTTCCTACTTGTAAAGTATCCTATCTGATTTTCATAAAAAAAAAATAGTTTATTTGTTACTTCAAACACAGTTTTTTTTAAATCTAGTGGCCGAAGTCTCTTTAAGCATTTTTTTTCCAGACTGACACTAATTCCCTTGTTCCAAACTAAGCTTATAAGCTTGTGCTGTGGGTACCTACTAGGTAGACGGATATACATACTTGAATACGATTTATAAACATCCATGACTCGAGTACAAATGTTCATCGCACGAAACATTTGCCCCTAGCGGGATTCGAACCCGCAACCCTTGGTTTCATTGCCAGGGTCTCTGAGCACTCGACCAAGGCCTGTCAATAGGAATGCCTGTGTCAGAAGACGCTCTTTCTTTACTTTAAACAAGTAATGTACTTTAAACAAGTAATTAGAATAGGAAAGTGAGACTAAATATATGTAATAGATTGGTGGTAAATTCATATTATTAGTTGATTTTCTTGTTGAATTTACGTTTTATAAGTGTTTGTTTCAAACCTATATAAATAAAAGATGACTGCCTCGTTGGTCTAGTAGAAGCATGCGCCGCCTAAGGACCAAGAGGATTAAAATCCCGGGTCATAAATTTGTGGCTGGTTATTTCAATATTGAAATTACTCAGTAACAGTCAGGAAGTTGGCGGTTTAATCACAACCGTGCCTCGGAAAGCACGTTAATCCATTGGTCCTGCGCCTGACCGCTCAACGGTCATGTCGAATTGCCGTCTCACCGGACTATGAGAGTGAAGGAATAGAGAGTGCACCTGTGTTTGCACACACACATGTGCACTATAATATCTCCTGCGCAGATGGCTAATCCTCGTTAAGATTGGCCGCCCTGACCGATATTGGCTAGGAGGACATTATATAAATAAATTAAATAAATAAATATTTTGACTTTGACAGATATTATAAATGCGAAAGCAACTCTGTTTATGCATCTGTCTGTTGTCTTCACGCCTTCTACTTAACCGAGTGCTATGAAATTCTAAAGTTTGAATCTTTAGAATAGAAATTAAAAGACCCCGCGCGGTGAATGGTAGATTCTTAGTGCAACAGAATAAATTCCAAGCGGGCTGAGTCGGGACGTAAGGCTAGAAATACATAAGGACATAAACAAAAGTTGAATTTTGAGTTTATTTTGAGTTGAGTTACCTATTAAAATTTTTCATTTCTTACAACTTTTGCGACCAGTTGATGCTACTCTTTAATGTTGCTTAAAGATATACTTCAATAATAGAAATTAATTTCAATCGAACAAAGACTGCCATCATATCCAATCGTAAATAAAGTACCTACTTAATAAGAAAAGTATCATTAAACGAAAATAATGCCTCAGCGCAGGAACGAGTCTGTGACACAACATTTAATAAAAAAAACAAAACGTCAAACGAATCCCGCTGTATTTGCTAAAAACCGGATGATTAAAAAAGGAACCAGAGCCAACCGTCAAAAATTCACAAACAGCTAAATCAATGTCTGTCCCAAACAACGTTATCGTCAAACAAAACATTGTTTATACGAATGGTCTCGAACAAAACCCGGCGAAGCGTCAGCGGCGCCTCGGCGAGTTTTGTTTATTCATAAGACTATTAACATAAACAATGCTGAGGTAGACAAACGATAAATGTGGAGGAGCTCTCAGAACCCTTTATTTGGTAACGCGAGCTGTAAATGTTACGTGTTGAACAATGGAGTTATCATAAAATTGTATTAACAATGGCTAGTGTATTTAAAAATTACATTTAAGTGTAATTTAGGTTTCCTTTGTTTCAGACGACATTATTTAAACAGGCTTATTCTCAATATACTGTATTATAATTTCATTGATATCAAAAATACAAATTGAATTAGTAATTAATAAAAACGATGTGCTCTTAGTTGCGAAACAAAAAAAATATATATCTCAGCAATATATAGGCTTACATTATATTTGATTTAATCTAAGGTAAACTTATAAAATCTCTTTCACTCAAAATTGGATTTATTTTTATTCATGAAATTACCTAAATGATTTCAAACAAAGAACGTACATCACGTTATTAGATAGAGTAAGTTTGTTTTATTTTCATATTTCCATTTCCAAAAAGTTAAGGAAGTGGCGTGAAGTTTAGTTAGTTAATTAGTTTTATTTTATAGGTGCCGTTATACATTGATACCAACCTACTGAATACTTGCATTAAGCTGTATTTTTCCATTGACTTACATTTCGCACCTCTCGTATTTTCAACATATTTGTTTTGGTAATTAAAATTTTTCGTGGAAATAAAACAAAAATAATAAACGTTTCGCCTATCAAGGTCCAAACAAAAAACTCGACTAGCGTCCATGTTTTCCCGACCGCACTTTTGTCCCAAAACGCAAACTAAAAACTCTGAACCAATGAACATAGTTTCTCTGGCGAATACCTTAACGCGAATTTGGAGAATGCTGGTGGGCGGGCAAAGCTAGAATCTGAAACATTTGGCCGAGTTGGACGGCCCGGTTGACCGCGAAAAGATGGCGACCACTAACATTTTGGATAACCAACTAAAAAAATAAACGTTGGTAACTAACCGAAACGAAAATATGTTTCAATAAAGGAGAGTTAAGTTATTAAACATTCGAAAGTAACTTTGTCTTGCTGACATGCCTTTCTCTGTTACGATTTCATGTCAAACTATATGAACTATAGCGTTCATATACATAGTTTGACATGAAATCTAATAGATATATAGGTACTACACCAAAGGTTTGAACCCTGCAAAGCAAATAGTATAGTTTTATCCCGTGATATATTCTGCAGAAACCTTGCTCGTCTCTATAACAGACCGAATTCCGAGTGAATGGAGTCACAGACATATTCAATTCTGGTGATCAATAACAATGTACCTTCTCAATAAGATTGAGTATATCTAATGTGAACTTAAAAGCAAAGATTAATGAGTACTAATCATTTTAAAATTTATAGTTATGAATTATTTCAAATTAGCTTACGTGTGGGTAGTTATTGAAATTCCAATTACGACGTGATTATACGCCTCGTAGCAATATAAATTATAACATACGAACCATTTATTAACACATAACACAAAACTGTCCGCGACAAAGGTCATTAAGAAGATGTTTATTGTTTCCTCAAAGGCGAAACGCGGCGATAGAAATTTGTATCTGTCAATGCCTTCGACCATATTAAATATTTGTTATTTATGTGGGTAATAATACGGTGAACTGCGGGACAGTCCCGCTGTGTAGATATTTAATTGATTCGCCTCCAGAGACACAGTGGGATGCCTCAGTTTACGTCATCTCTCACTGAGGTCGCAATTAATATGTGGCAGAATGTGTTTTGTTTCGGATTTAGTAAATTATCTACGTATTATCATTGTTGATCGCGAATCGGGGGATAAATGGCGGACGCTAATAAAATTATTTTCGTAATGATGGCAATTTGATTGGGTGGATGGAATATATTGGACGTGAAACTCGGTTGGCATTAAATATTTTTGTGGAAATAAATTCTCATGCATATTTTCGTTAGTTTTAAATGTCAATAAACTAAATAAATCAACCAGTGTCGCTGTAACCCGGGTCTTCGAAGATTCTCGGAAGAGAGATTCATTAAAAAAAATGCTTAATGTATAAATAAAGCGAAATCTATATTAACACAGCTCAGATTTCAAGTCAGATAAATGTAATTGTTTAATAGGAAATACTACTTTAAATCATTATAATGTCAAACACAAGACGTATCTTGCTGGCCGTAGCCAGCCCACGGCCCATGTAAATTCGGTCTGTTAGAGATTATCGGCCACAAAGTGGAATTAATCGATTTTTTCCGGAATAAAAAGTAGCCTATGTGATATCTCAGGGTTCAACATTTAGACATGCCCAATTTTATCGCAATATGTTATGCAGTTTCGATATGAAAACACATCAGATCGCATTAATTATTAATACATATAAGTAAGTATTATGTCTACTAGTTTAGAAGGTTAATAGAAGCTGAACTAGGTATTTTACGATGTAAAGCTTGAGCTAATTGTTTGAGCTACAAATACATAGATGATATTAAGTCATTTATTGTTTAAGTTCTCTCTGCCTACCCCGCTAGGGAAGTGGCGTGAAGTTTAGTTAGTTAGTTATATTAAGTCATGTCACACGTCTTCAAATACAAACCTTCAAAAACACGTTCATATCTTCCTATTCATAGGTACTTGTTTTATTGTTAGGATTTCAAAGGAATACTGGCTTCTATTTTCTTTACCGATAAACAGTTTACTTCATATAAAGTATCTACCTATCATCCTCTCTTATGGTCATAATGATCGAACTTATATGGGAGATGCCGACCTCTGCAATCCTTTTTAACTCGATAGTTTATAGAATTATTTCGCCATTAATCTTAAGAATGCACATTTATTACGAAATATATATGATAATATCCATTCTAAAACTACCCCTATCTATACTAATATATATCTATATAATAAATGTTTCTTTCTTTCTTTAATATCATAAAGAGGAAAGATTTTATTGATTGTTTGTATAGAATAGGCTCCAAAACTACTCGACCGATTTGTATAATTATTTTATCAATGGAAAGTTACTTTGTCAGCGAGTAACATAGGCTATATTTTATTCCCGTACTCCCACAGGAACGAGAATTACGCGGGTAAAACCGCGAGGCGCTGCTAGTATCTAATATAAAGATTTATTTTTAGCTTACAGTTTTCTATTACATAGGTACACATAAGTATTGTTATTTAATGAAATAAAGTACTTTATTCGACGTTACACCTACTTCACAGTAGATTTTATACTAATGAGAATGAGATTAAATCAACTAAAGAAATATTTTTTTTGTCAACAGTTGCTGCCGTTCTTTTCTATCACTAAATCAAATCCTAGTTGACATCAGATAAACAAAAGTAATGGCCCTAGTTCGAAAGAACTATTGATATACGACTAATCCGTTAGAGTTAAGAGAATTCAGCACGATAAAAAGTCAAGAATTGCTGTGGATTAGTCACGTAACTAAAAGATGCTGACTTTCATAATTAGATGATTAGTTGATTTACTGAGTAGTAGAAATAGGACGAATAAGAATGTTGAAATTGGTAGTTCATATATTTTCTATAAAACTTACTAACTAACTAACTAAACTTCAAGCAACTTCATTTTGTATAAACTTTTGGTAAGCACACTATTTAACATTGTATCAGGCCCAGTTAAGTCTGATTATTTTTTTTTTAGTATAAATATAACCTGTTTATGTTATATTTATCCTGAAAAAGTTCATGTCCCGTGTTCGTCTGGGACTTAAAAAGAATGTGTCAACTGTGTTTCTTGCCTAGCATGTTGTAAAAGGCCACTAATGGTACCTATATCGGGTTTTGGGTATGTGATTATGTAGGCGACAAGCTAGCTACTTGTCACTTCTTTTTCAAAATTTTCCATCTAATTCAGCCCAATTTTATTTTTGGCTGAATGTGGTTAAAGGGGCCTGCTGTCTCTTTGACTCTGCCTACCCTGGGATTATGGGCGTAATGTTATGTTATGTTATAAAAAATAGCCTTTTTTCTTTCTCAGAGCTTAAACTTTTGGCGATCCCAGTATCATCCCGACCGGCCAAGTGGATTTCGGAAAAGGTAACAGACAAAGCTTTGTATTCAATTTATGTTGTTGCCTGGCCCCTTGATCAAGTGGTCAGAGACACTAGCCACGAAACCAAGGGTCGCGAGTTCGAATCCCGCTAGGGGCAAATGTTTCGTGTGATAAATATGGACATTTGTACTCGACTCATGGATGTTTATAAGCGTATTTAAGTATATCTATCGGTTCACTTAGTATCCGTAGTACAAGCATATAGCTTAGTTTGGAACTAGGGACTTGGTGTGTCAGTCTGGAAACCGGCTTTTAAACTTACCATTTTCTTGCTTAAAATCTGGTAAATTTATTTCTAGTACACACAATACCAAAGCAATATGGCGTGACGTCATTTAACTGGCATCCGTAAAAATAAAAAACATTAATCTGTATTATAATCCCCTCCCATATCGAATTAACCACATTAAGTCCAGTTAATTTGATTCCAATGATACTGTCACAGCGACTGTCACACAAACGTCGTATTATAGCTGCGATAAGCACTAACAGTTCTTATTGGGACGCAAAAGGATTTAAATAATGCGATTAAATTAATGCCCACCAAATAATTTGGGAGGTTAATGCTCTAGAACTAAGTGCTGTATCTACTTTTGACGACGTGAGTATTTTTTTCTTAATTTGTATTCTAGGAGAAAAAAAATACTGTTATCATTAATGAGATGGGGGCTGATTTTGGTAAAGATTTCGCTGAACCAAAATATGAAGTTCCTTATACAACTTGCAGTCTAAGTTTCCACTTCTAGGTTCCCTTACCATCAGATTTCATTCACAGATCATACAAATGTATCAAATAAATTGAAACCAATCGCAGATTGTGCCTCTTCAAAAGAAATTATTTTTGAATAACGGTATTGTCAAAGCCAGTCCCTGATATATTTGAACATTGAAAGTCCGATTATTGAAACGTCCGTGCTTTTTAATATCACCGTTGAAACAGTACCGCGACATTTCCATTCCCAATACCTACCTAATCAAGAGTTTTGGTGAGGAAAGCCATCGTTTCCCCCTCGGAAGCGATCCATTAGCCGGTTAAGTCGTACATTACACCCGCCACTTATCGGCACTTGCGACAATGTACAGATTGGGCGCGTCCGGCGCAGGCGCCGCGCCGCCACCCGCCGCCATTATCCAATTTGTGCCTCGCTGTGACTGACGTCAGATGAGGACGCTGCGGTCTATAGTGTCCTCTTATGGCTGGTATTTTATTGGATCTACAGTATGTTTACCGTATGATATACATAAACTTAAAGTAACTCTGAAGTGTGTCTCAATGTACCTCGCTTTGACTGACGTCAGATGAGGACGCTGCGTCCTACAGTGTCCTAATATGTCTCGTATTTTATTAAATCTATAGTATGTTTACAATATGATATACATAAATTTAAGGAATAACTTACTGAAGTTTATGTATCTGAAGTAACCCTGCGGCTTGTTTCAATGTAGCTCGCCGTGACTGACATCAGATTAGGATGCTGCAGTATTCTATAGTATCCTCTTATATCTTCTATTTAATTGGATCTACAGTATCGCTACATTATGAGATACATAACTTGAGGTGGTTACCTGAAGCTTGTCTAAATGTGTCGTGGTAGTAAGGTTCAACCATACCATAACCATAACCATACCCCCTCATACGACATATACATAGAGCGATGAGGGGTACCGCGGGGTTTTAGTGGGTACATCTTCCGGAACCTCTAATTCCAGAGGTCACCGGAAGTTCCACGCATCACCCTGCCCCTCCCGGGTAAAGTGAATATGCGTACCTAACGCATTTCCCCCTGTCAAAAAAAAGCTTGTCTAAATGTACCTCACAGTCACAGCGACTGATTCCAGATTCATACTTAATTTATTCAGTTTTTTCGTACAAGCTAACATACATAATATCCAACACACTAACAAGATTAATTACAAGATAATATTTTTTTATAAATATTTATTTAACTATTTATTTATTTATTTTGGCACAGTAACAAAATACAAATCGAATTACGGGGCTATTGTGCGATACATTATTTCTAACTAAATACATAATAAAATAATTATTTGCAGATAAGTGATGCAACATTCTATGGTAACTTGGACTTATTGCTTTATTGGGTCTAAGAACGGCGGTTTGGATGGTGTATCAAAGACATTCTTCCTATATTTCCCAAATGTCTTCATATTTCTTTGTAAAGAAATATTTTCTACAGTTGCCACACCCACTAGGCACATCACCAATATGCTTCAATAGCGCTGATTCGCGTCCGGTTCACCTATCAAGCAATTCTGCTCAACGAGGACTGACATCAGCACAAACTGCAGTTACAAAATAGTATAGGCACATACATACACATATTACATCAACGCTTCTTTGACCGTTTTATTTTAGACTAGCTGTGCCAGCGGTGTCACCCGCGTTAATGGTTAATATTATAAAGACTATTTCCGTCATACATGATTTCTATGTAACTTTAACCATGAAGGCTGCACACGCGACGGAAGCTTTAAAAATTGAGTAACTTCTCCCGTTTTCCCAACATTTCCCTTCACTACTCTGCTCCTATTAATTGTAGCGTGATGAAAAGTATACTATAACCTGCCCAGGAGTATGAAGAATAATTGTACCAAGTTTCGTCAAAATCCGTCGAGTAGTTTTTGTTTCTATAAGGAACATACAGACAGACAGACAGACAGACAGACAGACAAAAAATTTACTGATTGCATTTTTGGCATCAGTATCGATCACTAATCACCCCCTGATAGTTATTTTGAAAATATATTTCATGTACAGAATTGACCTCTCTACAGATTTATTATAAGTATAGATATGTACTCGTATAAAAAAACGTTAGCTTATTGTAAAAAAATCGATTGCTTTGTGCAGGAATAATATCAGGAATTTTATTTACATAGAAACAATCCTTAAACACACATCATCCGTTCGCACGTGATTAGGAGATGCAAAAATAAAGGATTTGGAAGAAATCTTATAAAACGTTTGTATTATTTACTGAGGACGGGCTTTTTAATAACCAGATAAATTTATTTTCGTATTATGTCACTAATTTGTAGTTGTAATAATGTACATAGGAAACAGTTGATAATATTTTAAATTCATCCATAATGGCAATTTATTTAACTATTCATCTGACTAATAAAAACAGCCTGGCAATAAATTAAAATGTTATTTAGATTTTTACAATTTCCATTAGTTCTATAGGCACTTTAGATATAAAAAATCCATGCTGGCAGCATTTCCAAAACATTTTCACGATCTCAATTAAGTTTTAATCAGATTTTTGTAAAACCAATAACGCACGTCTCACGAATGTTCAGTATTAAATGTCCGGACTCTGTACACCGGAATCTCGGACTGACTGTGCAATTACCGATGATTATTCCAGGTAATGCGTACAAAGGTTTAATTAAACTTCCCGATATATGTATTACTTTATTACTATCTACGTATATGAAGCCCGAATAATAACAAAGTTAATTACTTGTTGGTTCGCGCTGCGGAACGTGAGTGCTCCGACACCAAATATTGGAACAGAAACGAATACACATTTTTGAATCAGCAGTAAAGATAATGTTATAGTTATTTCGAAATAATTGCATGCAACAACATGTAACCGATATCTTTTAATTCAACATTTTAAGTTTTTGCCTACAAGTGGCGAAATCGTAAGATGTACGTCACATGTTATTTTTTATATTAACATGTATGTGTTAATTTTTTTTCTACCAAGAAAGTCTAGAAACCAATAAATAAATATAAAGTAATAGAAAAAAAAAGAACTGTACAAATACATATTGCGCGTCACTTAAGAACACTTTGTTTATTTTATTCAGGTATATGCATGCAGATGTTATGGACAAAGTGACTGAGGACATTATACATAATGCCTGGGCATTATGAATAATGGCTAGCTATATCGGACAAACTGATAAATTATTATTTAAACTTCATTATTTAGCACATTTTTTAAATAATAGAATATTCATTATTAGCAATCATCTAACATCTAATTTCGATCTAAGTAATAGACAGACAGTACACAGTTTAGCGACATCTGATAACGGCCTTGTTAATACATATCAATAGATAGTCATTAAGCAACTAATAATACTATAGCATTGTTACCATAGTTATTTATTATTAAGAATTCCTTAACGGGTACAGGGAAATACGTTGTATTATATTAAGTTACACTCTATTAAACAGAACTCCTTGTACATCAGACTAAGTATCAAAATATCATAATAAACCAAGCCAACGGTATCAAATTTAATTAATTCAACGAACGGAGCATGTTATGACGGCTCTCTGGTATTATTTATTTTGAAAGCTGTACCGAGAAAAAATATTGTGGCGTTGGATAACAACGCACCAATGATCTTTGTTCACGCTCCGCTGGACCACAATGCAGTTTTGACTCGTGTCTTAGAATGAGTTACTTAAAAGAAGATTAACTGGAGTTGACTGGATAAGACTCTGTAATATGCTGTGTCACTAGGATGCCGTGCGTTTTATTGGATTAAGGAATAAGAATAATAAAGGCGAGTGAAGTGTGTGAGGATCGTGCCATATGGCGTTCGGTTCTCTTTGACTACCCCGCTAGGGAAGTGGCGTGAAGTTTAGTTAGTTAGTTAATTATAAAAAATAACATAAATATATTAATATCTGATTTCGCATCTACGTACATCTTTTTTTAACTAAAACACCTGACCTACACATCCAAATACCGATAAAATAGAGATATTAACAATGTGTACAATATTTTTTTATGTTCATACTTAATTACAATTTGAAATATACCTCAAGTAGGTATAATATACAAGAGGTATATGTTTGGCATTTACTGAAATGTATTTAAATATGTGTATGTTATTTTATAATACGCTTTTGTGGAATTTTATATAAATTTCAGAGCTTGCTATTAAACAGTCCTACATAAGTAATCAAAATGTCAGATTTCAAAAATAAAAATTTCTCAATTTCTTATTAAAAAAATCTAGTTGGCAGATAGACTAGGAACGGTGAATCTAAATTACTATGCCTTTAATAAAAAACAAAGTGAAAGAAAAGTTAAGAATACACACCACAAGTCTCTCAGTAGGACAGTAATCCAAGAACATTAATGTATTTGGATAAACAAGTTTCCATAACTCTTCGGCCAAATAAGGCCGACAAGAGGTGCAGAGGAGCGATCCACTTTTGGGCAAAGTTGCTACAAGCTTACTTTTTGCTCTCTCTCCAAATGGTGCTTGGCCTTAGTGCAATAACCAAATAATGTAAATATAGCATGAGTGTATTTAATGAAACTTAAATTAAATAGTAGCGGTGGTAGCTCAATGGTAAGGACACGCGCCTCTTAACCGAGGAGTGCGGGTTCGAATTCGGGCACGTACCTCTGGATTTTTCAAGTCTTTGTACGTATTTATATCACTAACTTGACGGTGAAGCCGGTGAAGGAAAACATCGTGATGAAACCAACAACTTTGGATTTGTAACCATGATCCAAAAATTGTCTGGTTCCCCTATCTTAGGGTTACGAAGGTCAGATCGGCAGTCGCTTCAATGTAATTACCAGACTCGCTAAATCCTGGATCATGTTTTAAGCGGACCCCTTATACCCTAAGCCTAAACCCTTACCCCGGATTACTAAGCACTGGACATAACGCTAGGAAGATGATCTTAAGTTAAAAAGTGTCTGAACTGAAATATTCTCAGTACGTGTACTCAAACTGTGTAATCTTTACATCTACATTGCCCGACATTGTTCCACAGTGTATCTATGCCTTTTTCTACTAGTGCAATGTATTTAAAATTGCATACAGTGCTTTCTGATATTATTCTGTTTTCAGTTCATATGGGTCATAAGTGGAGGACAAGAATATTTAACAAAAACGGCAAAATGTTATCTCGCTATGGATTTATTATGTAAATAAATAGTGTCAACGTTTTTTATACTGTAGATACAATGTGGAAACACGATTAGAATTATGTGTTCGAAGCAAAAGCTTAAGCCACTGCTTTAAATGTTGTGCTTGCGTAGCTACTTTCATGAATAAATTTACTCTAACTACTTATTAGTTACAGTAGATTTTTGCTACTAGGCAAAATTTAAATTCATCAATGTTTTCAAAAAGTACACAAAATGAGTGTTGATTGTCCTTTTTTTTTAAAACAATATCAACCAAATCTAAACCAATGGACAATTAAACCAAAAATATTAAGGATTTGGTTATGAAAAATATTAAAAAGTCGGCCATGTAGTCTAAGATGTAGCCCTTTTGTTTAGATTATATATTATTATTGTATTCTAAATGTTTCTTACGCTTTCATTATAACGTTTATTCGTTTTTGAAGATAAAAGTTAACTGTTTCATTTTGATTACGATATTTTAACATGAATCAACGTTAACATTTCTGCACCTGGAAATAGGGTTGCCGATATATTGATATTGATATCAACTTGATTATTGACATCGATATTAATCATGGTTTAAGCGGACCCCGTCTTAACACGGGACATAACGCTAGGAAGATGATGATATTGACATCGATATCAACACCAAAGTGATTCTAACATCACTCATCTCTACTTACAGGAAATGACATAAACAACAAATTAAGACACGCAATCCGTTGCTGTCTCGTTGACATCAATATTTCAACCGCGTTCCTGTCAGTCGTGTTTACTTTCTCCGCAACTACGGTGGACGCAAATCGACCGTTTAACAAGTTGCCAGGTGTTGATAACTAGTTTCACTAATTGTTGTGACGACTTTCATTTTTTAAAGACTCTATTTATGTAGTAGAAGGTTGAACTTAATTACAGAAGCTTTTAAAGGAGCTGGCTAGTCGAATGTTTGTTGTGAAAGAAGATCCATCAGCACTTTTGAATGTAATGCTTGTATATTAAAATTCAGACTCAAAATTATATTATTTTTACCCGTATCACTATAATAAGCGTAAATGAAAGGAATTTGTATGTATAGACTACCCCTTCGGGGATTATGGGCGTGATGTTCTGTATGTGTGTGTTGTATTGTACGTATATATTCGTAAGTTAATAAATAAATAGGTAGGTACATACAATAATACATACTTTGACCAGATTCGTTTCGGAATTGCGTTAACACAAACAATCAATGAAGTTACCACAACACCTAGCCCCGAGACAAAGACATGTTTCATCAATAACTATTTACCTCAGTGTAGCTATTGAACCCGCACTCCTTCGTTAACCGGGACTAAAAGGGCTAATTAATCATAGTCCAAACATGATTACAAACTTTTTCATCAACCTATAATAGTTAACTTACGATACCCGCTAACAGAATTTGTGTTGGTACCAAAACCTACTTGCACAATCCCAACTTCATTGCAATGTCATGGTATTTCCGTAAATTCAAAATCCAGCGAACCAAATGTCACCTGAATTTAATTCAAATAAAAATATCCAGTCATTCCATTGGTTAACTGTACGGTAGGATTATAGTAGCATTATACCTACATCGCATTATTTAATTGCACTGGAAGCCGGAGTCTGTGTTATTTTACTTAATAATATAGCTGTATCACATAGGCGTTTGAAATCCCGCGCGATAAAACTTCGTCGTTCATAATTATATAAAATTCAACATAAAAGCACGTAGAGAAATATCATTTTAGACAATCAAGACCTACAATTGTTCCCACGGCCACATATTAGCGTGTGCGATCCCCATTACTTGATGCTTCCGCAATTAGAGATGGATACGGTTCAACTTTCTCGCTACTACATGCTCGATTATTAGTTACCATGTCTATCTTCTTAGTTTTAAAGATAATAACTGATATTAACATTACTTCCCAATAGAAATCAGGAGCCATGTTTATTTTCTGTTTTCGGAAATACCGCAATATGTAATTTATCTTCCTAGCGTTACGTCCCGTGTTTAGACGGGGTCCGCTTAGACCATGATCCAGGATTTAGCGAGTCTGGTAATTACAATGAAGCGACTGCCGATCTGACCTTTGTAACCCTAAGATAGGGGAACCAGTCAATTTTTGGATCATGGTTACAAATCCAAAGTTGTTTGAATTTGCAGGTTTTCATCACGATGTTTTCCTTCACCGTCGAGCTAGTGGTATAAATACGTACATAGACTGGAAAAATCTAAAGGTACATGCCTGGGTTTGAAACCGCACTCCTCGGTTAAGAGGCGCGTGTCCTTACCATTGAGCTACCACCGCAATATGTAATTGAATAAAATAATTAAAGTATAGTTTATGCGTTTTGCTTTGTATATAGCTAAATTAGTTACAATATGTTTAATATTTAAGTGATTGTTATCTGTTTTGTTGCCCAAATAAATATATCAGCTGGATTTGTATTTAACATTGTGTATACCCGAATACAAAAGTAACAATCAGTTTATTACACGTATGTAAAACGTTATGTTGATTGTTTTTAGGTTAAATGGCAGACACATTCAGTCCCAATGTTATAATGTACTATTTTAATTTCACTATTGGAAATGTTGAGGTACCTAGCTAAAATATTTTAACACTTTTCTACGTATTGGCAGAATTTTTGTAAACAACAAACATACCACTCTAGGCGGTGGCCTGGAGTGGTGGTGAGGTGGTGACCTACCCTAAGATTGTAAGCGAAACTGAGGAAACTTTAGTTCCCGGAATGAAGACAATTCTCGAGAGACGTAGATGCGCAAAAAATATAACGAGCCAAACTGGATTTGGTGTGAGTAAATCCGATACACTATAGTCTGTTTCAGATAAGATGATTCCTGTTATAGTGTCAATGCTCCTTTTCATGCATCGCAGGTACTTTCTACGAATGAAAATATTCGGTTTCAAACATATTTATCTTTTTACTACATGGTAAAAAATATTAATAATCTCTTTTAATTAATCTAAATGCGATTTATCAATTTCCTCTTAAACTGCTAATTTATATTTAGCAAACCTTTTTTATGAATTGCTTACTACGGAAGTCTACTCATAGAGATTAAAACTAGAATAGTAGTTTGTATCATATATCATACTATATCGATTAATGATGTGAATACATCACATCATTAATCGATATGGCGGGCGTCTTGACATCTAGTTAGGATATTTTACTAAAGATATTTCATATGCGTACATTACAACCGAAAAAATGTTTCGAGCCCAGTGACAACTCATAAACACTTTTTTCACATTCTACTATAATTGACAACATTGAGAAACTAATCATATTTGATTAGTTTCTCAATGTTGTGATTTCAACTGTATGTAAAAAATACAGTAAGCGTATCACATCATGCTTAGATGAAAACAAGTGTCCCCTAAGACACATACAAAAACAAAACGTCCTTATTGCGATGGTTCAGAGTCTTTAAATTAAGCGCGTGCTTATGACATATCTGCATATTATTTACGTGACGATACCAGTATTAATTATCATAGTTTTATCTAATTTCCATCTCAATTAGGATTCAATACAAAATAAATAAAAAAATTTTTTTCGAATTGAAAGCAATCGATTGGGTGTCATATGTGCGCATAACTATTAAGGTCAGATTCAAAGTGTCACGGAACTCTTCTCATATGAACTGGTTCATAGTCAGGTGAATTTTGCATCCCTTCCTTAAACGCTAGACCCAATTATATGTAAAAAAATATATACCTACGGTCGAATTGAGAACCTCCTCCTTTTTTTAAAGTCGGTTGAAAAAAACAGGATTGGAAAGTTTAATAATTTTAATATGTAGTTCCAAATTTAAAGTGAACTGTTAATAAACTTTTTGTTTTTGTTAACTCATATTAAACTTGATAATCATGTTTGACTATCCTATTTTAACATCGCGACCGGGATACACAAAAAACATTTTTCAATTAATATTTAGATCAACCGTTACATCGTCAGCCCATGATTGGTTAGACTGATCAACGTGTGCTCATATGAAGTTTAATTAATGGTGCTCTGGTAAAAACGAACCATGATCTAATTCAAGATTTAATTAGACATCACCAATTTCACTACTGGAGTTAATGTATCGTCGAAACGTCAATTATAAAAGATATGGCGATGTTGCAACGTTATGAACCCATCAATAAAAATTAAAAGGTTGAACGTAACTGTTATGAATTTTAATACCGCGATCTATATTTTATACTTTGAATAGGTCAGATATAAAGTTTACAGATAAACTGCTAATATTTATTAGCATTGAATGGGTATTCATCTATCTTCATCATCTTCCTAGCGTTACGTCCCGTGCTTAGACGGGGTTTGCTTAAACCATGATCTAGGATTTAGCGACTCTGGTGATTACATTGAAGCGACTGCCGATCTTTTGATCTGCAGACAATTTTTGGAACCAGATTACAAATCCAAAGTTGTTTGAATTTGCAGGTTTCATCACGATGTTTTTCATTCACCGTTGAGCTATTGGTATAAATACTACATAGATTTTAAAAATCCAGAGGTACGTGCCCGGGTTTGATCCCGCACTCCTCGGTTAAGAGGCGCATGTCCTTACCATTGAGCTACCACCGCCCGCTGGGGTACCTATTCATCTATCTGGAAAATCAAAAATGTTAAAGTCATCAACATATTTATTACTACACGTAAGATATTGCAATTCCTTCATTTTTATGTCAAAATCTTTAATGATTATTGGTATTAAGAAAACGTATTTCATTATTATTTCTTTGATTAAAGTTATTAATATCCGTAAAAATTGTTCGGATACTATTTTCGACTTAGCGTTCATTACAAACGCCATTAATCTCGGCAGGTAAGCAATTTCATCTCTTATTATCCAAATTGAGTGGAATTTAATGCAACAATGACTGGCTCTTAATTTCATTACCACCCACTGTTGAGACGAGTAGACTTGCAGTGATGTAGCCGCCGCTCATCCGCCGTAACAAAAGTGTATTGTCCACCAATGGAAACAAATTAGGACGGTGACTAAGTGAAATCTATTCGAACATTGACGGGAAGTGGATATCGCGGTTTTCGTTTAAGGAAAAATGTCTAATTAAAAAAAGTAAATCCGGATCTTATTTGCATCGCAATTGGATCCAATAATCAATGTTCAAAAACCAAATCAATCCTTTGACGTTTCTTTGCATTTGACATTGTAGTCAACAAGGTGTCACAGCTGTCAATTTTGCGAAGCGCTTTATGACGCCAAGATCAAAACCCCTGTGGATGCTTTTGTAAATTTCGACGTTGTAAGGAACAATTACGAGAGCCATTGACATGAGTATCGCTGCCGGCGATGGTGCAGGCGGCAGACCGGCGCGCGCGCAGGTAGGGCCTGCTGGCGGAGAGAGAGGGACCGTCGGACCTCTCGCTCGCACCACGTGGTGGGGGTGGCGGAGCGCCGCGGGCGTATGTTTGCTGTCTGTGCTACATTTTTATTTAGTTTATAACCGTTCTTCAGCGCGAGAGTACTGTGCTGAGCCGGTCTCTGCATAAGACGCTGTTTATCAATAGTGTTTTGTTATCAAAAGTACAACAGATGAGTGATAAAGTGCCAAGACTTTCGCAAGCTTGTCGGTGCTCTGGCGCCACCCAGCTTCGGCATGGGGAGGCGCAAAGTTGTTAAGGCAGCAGTTGGGCTGATTGCTCTGGGGTACTGCAGCCTCTTGGTATACCAAGGCGGAGTCACTTTCAACTTTCAAGATAATCGTCCCAGAACAGTGCAAGTGCCTGATGATTCTATTGAACCTGTGACAAAAACCAATATATATGATAGTGGACAAAATAAAAACATAACTCTTGATGATATTTTTATAAGTGTTAAAACAACAAAGCATTATCAGTATACAAGATTACCGATAATACTGAAGACATGGTTCCAACTGGCGAAGGATCAGGTAAGAATGAGAATCCTTTAGGATTCTTTGAACAATTTGAACAATATATTAATATTGAAGCATGTAACTTTTTACTTCTTTATAACTAACTAACTGTGATACGATAATTAGTAATTATGATAACAATGGTGGAGTATTTCTATACAAGATGAAAAATAGTACTGTTAATATTTTTATAACAGTCAGTTAGTTTAAATTTTATTTTTCTCCCTTATATGTACAAACATGAATAAACCTTGTAAGTTTGAACTATAATTGTAACTGATTTAAATATTTCAAGCTGTATATTTTGATTCTTTTCCAAAATCTTTAACATAAATATCATTTTCATACCTGCAATGCCCGAAGGAGTAGTAAAAGTCCCAGGAACAGTAAGCTCAACCACTTTTTAAATCTAAATAGAAAAAGAAAGATGACAGGTGAAAACAAGTGGCTAGTTAGCTCATCGCCTACACCATAAAAAACACAATACCTACCCAATATGTCATTAGTCCCCTTTTATGACACGCTAGGCAAGGAACTCAGTCAGCACATTATATTTAAGACCCAGACCAAACTTTCTAATTTCTTATATCATTCATGCTTTGAGAATTCTTTTTTAACAGTCAACCTATTAAATTTCTTAGAGCTTTGAGGAATTTTAATACATTCTATTAGAGTATCTTAAAACATACCTATTTTACTTTCGGGACTCCAGCTGACACTTATATCATCGATAAAGTTATAAGTTTAATGGTTTTGATTGGAACAAAACAATTAAGTCAGACACTACTAGCCATGTCATTTATTTTCATTGGTCATATTTTAAGTGACCGTCAATACTCCCTGGCCCGACCATCCAACATCAAGTTTATTGTTCATTATAATATGTAAAACTTCTTTTGTTTTAACATTCATATCGTTGGTGTGGAATTTACACAGCGCGCCACATTTGTATTCTAATTGTGTTTTCCTCTGTTGCTTGTATTTTAGTAAAAATCGAGCAATAACAATAAAACATGGAGCCATAAACAGAATGCCCGCGGAGTTCAGTTTTAATGCCCATTGATAAATGCTCTAGAAATGTTCACAGCGGGATTTATTTATCTTTATAAGGTCAGTATGGCTATAAGTTACATCTGATTCATTTAGAAGAACATCTCAATGTTACCCGTTTTGTTATATTAGGACTCGCCGTTAATGTTACTATTTAAAATGTTTTGAACATCTGGTTAGCGCATAGGATTATTGCTAGCTAACTCGGCTGGGCCATTTGGTTACAATTTTGTGACGGTACTTTAAAATAATCATCAAGCTATATTTATTTATCAACGCATAATACGTTAATAGGCGAATGTTTCATTAACGACCACTCCATAAGAATGTCTCAATTAAAATTAGGTATATGTAACATATACCAATACATTTTCACAACTTTGAAAATAGCACACATATGCCAGCGAGACATTCTCAATGTAGATCCATATCTTTATATGAATCGGATGTAATAAATTGAGTGAAGAGACAATAAAAAAGATCACGAAATGTCCTATTATAAAGATATGAGTATCCTAAGTGTTTAGGTGCCGATTCGAATATTTTGTTTTGCTTAATTTAGCATACAAAGTGATCACCGATGCAGGAAGTATCGTCTTAATTCTGAAGATTGTGTTCCAGATAGCCAAAAAATTCTAATAAACATTATAAAATATGTCACGGACAGTAAGAAGGCAACATGGTTATTACCCAAAATTCTGCGAAGCTTATCTCACGATTTGAATAAACACCAAACTAGTTCTCGATAGTATCGCTACGGCCGCTTTGTCGAAGTAGGTATTGTATATGGATATTGTTAAAGAGCAAACAATAGAAAACGGGCCGGGTCGTGCAGTGCCCGCTTAACTCGAGTTTCCTGAATCTGGAGCGTGCATAATCAACCGTTAATCCGGTCCCAAGGACCAGCATAAATAACTATTGTGCGCGGGCTCGGCGCACGCGCCGCGATCGGGCGCGCGCCGGTCACGTGACCGCGCTGCGTTTCGTTAGCCCTTTTGTATTCGAAACTGTTGCTCGATCGATTTTGATTTACGGCCTGTATTTCATTCGCTCGTATAAATGTTGTGCTATGTTTCCCAAAACGTGTTCCCAGTTTAATTTATCTTTTGTTTATTACTACTGTAATTAATTTTTCTTTTTAATCTTAATCAAATTGCAAAATTGCTTTTTGAAATTACATTTACTTCAAAGCGACACTGTTGTTCAACAGGAAGTTCAGAAACACAATCATAATATTTATGCAACTACATAAAAATTAAATCTATCTGGTCTAAATATTGATTATAAAATGACAGCTGCGCTTATCATATACTCTGCACACCTATTTACTAAGCAACGAAAGCATGGTACACATATGTTGATAACAGTCCGTGAGCCGTTACCATATTCTTTATCGCCAGGGTTACTTATTCCAGCTTTTGTATTTCTTAGAAACACTTTACTTATTCGATTGTGAAATCACATCCTTAGAACTTCTTGTGTATCTGTTGTCCTCAGTTCTTTTTAACCGACTTCAAAAAAAAGGAGGAGGTTCTCAATTCGACAAAATTTTTTGAACCAACGTTCAATGTTGTCAGACTGCTATTAAGATTGACCGATATATTTACCAAACAGGTCTGTTTACGGATATCTTCTGCCCCCAAAGCGGGCTTATCATGCTAGTTCAAATTTTACCTGCCCATGAAGTTAACGGTTTTTTGCCAACGTCGCTGTGAAATCGTGGAACTTTGCGTGTTTACATTGCTTCTGACTATCGACGAATGTCAAATATAAAATGTAAATAAATATCTTGGGTTCCAAAGCCAATGCATCAGACATGGTACGTGAAACATCTGGTTGAAGTAAAAGTACCAATGCAATACAAATAATTTATTTTATTGGACTTGCAATGGTCTTTACTTACATTATTACAACGAAGGTAGGAACTTAAAGACAGAAACACATTTTATTTTGTGCATGCATAATACAAAACTTAAAATAACAACGTGCATAAGCCGCAACAATTATCTTAGTTAGATATGAAGATATGATTGCAACTAAGAAAATTCTTACAAAATCCAAGATTATTTTCTGGTAAATGACATAATCTAATCTCTTTTATGTATTACGTTTCAAGCCACCATAATTATTTATTATAAAACTAGCTATGCCCGCGGTTTTACCTGCATTTATGGTTAACGTTATATAGCCTATCGCCTTCCTCGATAAATGGACTTTGAAACACTGAAACATTTTATTAAATCGTACCAGTAGATAGTTCCTGCGATTAGCGCGTTCAAGCGAACAAACTCTTCAGCTTCATAACATCAGCATAGATTTGGAACGTGAAACGTTAAAGCTTTGGTAAGACAACAACTACTTTTTGTCCCAGAAAAAAGCATTCTGCGAAATTCTCGACAAATTCTTTGTATCAAATTTAATTCTACGCATATAAAGTCACGGGGAAAAGCAAATATACTTAATTATAACTGTATAAGTTACTTAGTTCGGTCTCAGCATACTAATTAAGCGTTTTAAAACATCATCAACATTAATAGACTTTAATTAGAACCTATCTAAATATTAAAGCAATTTGTTTCCCGTTCCAGTCTTGCTCGGAGAAATTTTCCCAAAATTTAAGCGTTTGTAAATAACGGTTTTCGTTATTCCACATCGTTTTCTTATTGGGAATGCGTTGCTGACTCACCGGGGTTCGTATACGTTAGCCAAACATGTCGCGGGAAAACCGGGGTGTGTCTAATGCTATTTGCTCGCATAGTTTGCGAATAAGTTCTACTGGATGTACCTACTATCCTTTATTTTAATACTATTGTTAGTTCGAATTTAATCTTATCATTTCATTGTGTTCTACTGGTCCATTGATTAAAAGTAATTTCTATTTTTCTCGAGAAAAATACTTTTCGTTTAGAGTTTTTTCCTGTCTTTTTCTATACCCGTATAATGATCAGTTTTTACATCTTTTTCACACAGAATCAATTGCCACTGCATAACATTTAATAAGCAATAAATAAAATAAGCTTTGGTTTATTTTAATTTGAAACACATATATTGAAGCGTAAATTAATTTTCGGGGGGCAAGATTTGTTCCTTTGCGACAGGTAAAAATTTAAAATGGGTTATAATTGAATGTCCAAAAGTTACATTTAATTTTGATGTACGTTCCACCAGATGAACGTTGTATTTATGTAAATATCTGCGCAGTTAACCATGCTCTTTTTAAAGCGCTTCTTAATAATTTCGCAACAAAATCTAAGCTTTTTCTATACTATCGTAAGTCAGAACATCAACGTTCTTATATTTTTTTTCTATACTATAGAATTAGTAATTGGAAGTCAAATCACGTTGATGTAAGGTGTTCAGTAGAAACCTGATGTAACGAACACGGCAATTCTAGCAATAACGTGTAGGTAGACTAGAAGGATTTCTCTATCTTATCCATCTATATTTTAAACTGAGTACCCAGTAAATTATAATTGCTTCAATACATTTTACTAATTATCTAATACTAACATAAAGCTAAAGAGTTCGTTTATTTGCTTGAACGCGCTAATCTCAGTAGTTTCTGAGATTAGCGCGTACCAGATAAAAAAAAATATATATATTTATTGACTTTTCAGTATTACAATATTCTCTTAAGCTGCAGAATAAAGTAGATACATAATTGTGCATATAATAGTTAGGAGGTAAACGTTGACAGCCGATTGAAAAAATCTTTTTGTGTTGTACTTAAAGTTAATTTATCGAAGAAGGCTATATAACATTAACCATAAACGAAGGTTTGTGTAACTATACTAGCTGTGCACGCGGTTCCACAGCTAGTATAGTTACACAAAGTCTTAGTTTAAACACAGTAAAAAAGAAATCAAAAATCTTAAACATTTATTCACAATGTCAAAAATTTACAATCCTTTTTAATTGGGGATTACATCACTATTTTTTTCAATAAAGCAATCGTTTAAATGATAAATTTACTTAAAACTTTACTTCTGAGACGTCAATGAAAGATATCCTGATACCAATCTAAAAGTCACTTAGTAACCTTTCCCAATTCTCTAATTCCCTATTTGTTTACAAAATCAGGTAGTAGTCTCTGGGTGTGTCTGTACAGCTGGCGAGGAGACTCGTACCCCGCCATATGCTAATGCCGTGATACCTCCTAATGTTATTAGTTTGAAGCACGTACATTTGTGATCAATTCATTAGCACTGTTTTAGTCGTCAGCAGCAACTAATTTGACTTGTATATTATCTCGTGTTAACAGGCAATATTAATTCGTTGTTTGTCATCATCGTCAATGCGGGGATTAATAACCGTTGTAACTAGATTTGACATCAGGCAAACAATGTATTGAATATGTTGGAGCTAACAGTTCGAAATTACTGTTATGTATGTGAGCTCATTTCTCATGTGATATTCACTGAATGTATAATTACGGCCTTTGCTGAACGGACAAATTTATACGCCATATGTATGATATTATGTAGATACTGAAAGTTATTGCATACTCTAAACATTATTGAATAAACGCCATAGCTAGTCAAATGTTCTGATTATAAACCTACTATACTTATTCTAACCATTCACGCTTTTCTCAAACAACTCTATATAAATTAGGAAAGTATATTTTTTTACACTGAATCTTAACTTTTAGATTTTTAATCTTCGTAAAAAGTGGTGGTATGATTATATGAATCATATAAAATTGTATTTTTTTTGTTACAGACATGGTTTTTCACGGACACAGAGAATCGTCAGCATCAAAACCAAACAAGTAAGTTGAACTATTGCTTAAGTAGTTCCACAAATACAAGTCTTATTAATAGGGAACACAGTTTCCTTATTACAAGTTATCGTGCAAGTTTAACAAAGAAAGTTAGATAATAAAATGTAATAAGTAGGTGGCTCAGAACTTTTAAAAGAAAATTGCTTACGTCACAGTTAATCGTACTCGTATATCAACGGATATAATGTTAGAATTATTCATTATAAATGATCTTTATTGCGAAATTATATCGATATTCGGATATGACGACATTTATGTAGATCTTTAGATAAATAACTCAATTTACTATGAATCGAGTAAACTATTAAGAATATACTGCACTAAATGCTTATATAAGCGTATGGATCAAAATTATGCTATAAATAACATAAGAAAACAAAAAATATATACTTTTATCGAAATGTTTCATCAGTCTAGTTACAGGACACTTCATTGTTATTTTTGTAAAAAAAAATATTTGTTTTGTTTTAAATGCATCATACAGTATGTCACATTTTTTAATTGCTTTATAGCATAGTACAACATCAACACAATTTAAAGGATTCACACTTACGTATAGTTATGATATAGGTGAAAAATATGCACCTGACTACGCGCCATTTAAAAGTTTCGGATCAAGTCTCGAGTTTTGCCCGCCCCGTTATCTGAACGAAGTTTGTTTTGTTATCAGATGGGCACATGGTGAACACACACTGCTCAGCGTCGCACCAACGCAAACACCTGTGCTGCAAAATGTCCGTCGAATACGACCATTTCCTGGAGAGCGGGAAAAAGTGAGTATTTCTGTGGAGAATGTGTGAAAATATTAGTGAATTGAGAACTTACGCTTCAGTAGTAAATATGAGTAAGGTTGCTTGCATTTTAGCCTAAGATAGTTGTACTAAAGCAGAGCAAACGACGGTTTGTTAGCAATTAGTATTGCTTAATTTATTAATTTAACCGGCTCCCAAACTTATTTCGTACTTTAGCCAATAGAATCAATTTGTCATAGACAGGTACTATCGTGCATCCCTCGCAATCTGTACATTGTTTTTAATAAAAAAGTGCATAGTTCTTATTGTCCTTTGTTAGGGTTCAAACAATTAGCTACTATTATAAGCGTGTAAAAGTAACAGATAAATTGACAGAGTTCGTTCCGTATTTATAATATTAGTAGGTAAACAAAAAGCCTCGATCTGCTAAACTGATCTTCTAGAGGTGCAATGAGCGAAACTAGGATGAGGAAATGTTCTTATTAATTAGGTATTATGTTTCCTCTTACACTAGCCACCACGCACATTTCTCTAATGGATACATGTATTAAGTGAACATCTACTTATACATATTAATTCAAAGGGAAAAATTAATGAATGAAGATCAAAGGAAAAAAGTGAATATATGTGACGAACAAGACCGAATAAGAAATAAATATAAAACACCTCTTTATCGACACCGGTTTCATAACGTACAAAATTTGATAATCACAATCTAAAACATCCAAAATCTCAACTAAATGTGCCTTTAGAGTATTATAAGGTATAGTGAGACAAGGTAAATTGCAAATTTAAATTCGTTAGCTTCACTTTGATACACAATATTCTCTTTAACAAGAAGGGAATCTGGAAGTAGCGCAGTGAACGTTAAGAGTATCTTCGCTTCGTCGATGCAACATAAAGGATGCATTTACCGCGTTTGTCACTGTATCTTACTGTATCGTTAAAGTGGTAAGTATCTTTGAAAAGCGTCAAAGCACATTCGATGTTATTATAATGTAAATAATTGTTATTTTGCACTTATAGCGGAATCTTTTAGTTTCAGCAATATAACAACATATGAAAAAAATAGACCATTAAATCACGAAAGGTCGCAGCTTCGCAACTAGTAAAACTGCGATATAAGCTTTTTTAAGATATAATCCAGTAATCATCATCTTATACAGAATAAACACTCTTAACTATTATATTCTTATTTCTGCTTCAGCCTTTATATACCAAAAAATAAAATTATTCTTTAATTGCAAATGGGGCGAATATCTATCAGTGATTATGTAGTGTTGAAAAAAAACTGCCAACTTTGAAAGCAACGAAAATTAATAATTAAATATAGTTCAATATAAGTATATAATGAAATAAAACAACAATTATATTATTTTAAAAAACAATTCCAATCTTCGAATAGAAACGTACTAGTTAGCAGATACCAAATCAGAGCTATCCTCTTTTTTGTAATCATAAGACGATGTTAGCTAAGTGTGTGATTATTATGAGCATTTGGAGCACTTGATACCTCATAATTACCACTGTCGGCATTACATAGTCCATCAGAGTGACAGATCTCGGCAATTATAACGCAATCAAAGCAAGTTTGTACACGTGAAATGATAGATGTTATTAATAATCCCTATAATTAAGACTGACGTGAATCACTAGTTGTGATTAGGCAACAAAAACAAAGAAACTGTAGTTAACGTTCGAAATTTTTAGTTCATTAATTTAGTTATTACAGGTTTTAAACCAACCGTTTATTCTACCTACTACTACCCTAAAACAAAAAATAAGTAATATAAGCGGCTTTGGGATTCTTCTCTTTTACCAAAATGTAATGATCTAAGAGAGAAGAGAAGAGACATCCGAATAACACATAGAAAGTATTATTAGAAATACTAATAACATTCCATATAACGATATTACAAAGAGGATGGCAACAGACATAACGGAATAAAAGAAAATGAACACAGCCGATGTATTAATGAGATTACTCCCGAGCAATTTATTAATCGGGAAAAGAAAGATTTTCCGCGATAGTGCCGTGCCATCTTTGATAAATAATTCTGTAGCTCTTAATGACAGGAGACTAAAGCTTCTTTTTGTACATTTGATTGATTCTTTTCACACTTTGGAAGCTTAAGCTTATTATTGGAGTTTCTCTTGTTTTGAGCTTTATTTCTTCCAAAGTCTCGTAGTATGTTAAGAGCTTTTCTAGTAAAGCTCGGGGTTCAAAGTTAAATAATATTTAAAAAGGCCAACCTGGATTATCACAAGAAGGGTTATTAAAATAATAAAGACTTTTGCAGCACAAATATTATTAACACTATTATAAGTAAGTACTGCAGTATATTTTTTCAGTCACTAAATTGAGCACTTTAATTTATCGTTGAAAAGAACCATAATGGTCTACACATTAATGCATACTTTTAAAATGCCCTAGATATAAAGAAGTATTGGAAAACACGCAAGAAAATCGATAGCAAAGACTTCACAAAGAATGTTACTTTGATGACGTTAAAGATTCACCACATGACCTTTTATCATAAAAAATATATTATGACCTTTCTCATTAATAAATCAAATGAAGTAAAAAAATAAAAATAAATAAAATGCAATAATTCGCTTACGTAAGTTCGCTCAACTATACTGGAATCATTAATTTGATAAAAATTAAAACAACCCAATTGACATCTATTTATTGATGACTGTTTTATTTGTATCGTTAACTGAGTCCTACATCCTGCCATACCTAAGTATATAAATGGGCAAGTTTAATGATTTTTATTCAAAAGTCAGATCCCAATCGAGTTTTAGTAATAAATAAGATTTTATTCATCAAGGTGTAAAAAATACACCTAGCCTCTTTATGTACGATAATTTCCTCTAGCCGTGAATACTTGGGCAATTTGTTCTAATGGCTTTCAATTACTGTCTCAATTTACGTTTTTTTTATTCGACTTCGCCAACGATAGGCTTAAACGAGGAATCTCTCTCGAGTCGCAATAGCTTTGAGCACATAATTACCTGTGTCGTTTTTGTCAATAAGAAAATGTTTATACGCAGTTTATTTCTGACTATGTCTAGTCTAGTAGAATATTGGTAACTCACGAGACTTTGCATTTCGCGGAATTTACCAATGTTTTCTAAGTATAATGTAGGCTACATTATACGTAGAAAACATTGATAGACCTCTTGGCTTGGAAACCAAATTCCATCGCAATCATCGACGAACGCAATCGCGAAAGTAGTTTGTATGTCATATCGTAACAGACGAATGGAGTTACTTTTGCATACATATTATTAGAGAGGATTTTAACGACAGACACACGGATGATTAGTATTCTATTGTTGTTCGGGTGGAATCCGTGAAAATTATGACACCACCAAACCCACCACTAAAGCAAGGTATCTACACAACAAAGGTACTTGCTTGACTTAATTTTAAAAGAAGTGATTCATTAATATTATCAATCAATTAGAAAAAAAAAGAGATATCCTCTGTGGAATAAAACCTTAAACTTAAAGGCCAACCGGTAGTTCATATGTTCTCCATTCGTTTATGCTACGGGAACCACTTAACAACTCATGAGTTGAATAGTACAGGAACTTGCTGGTCCTTCTAAGATTTTTGGTAAAAAGTGGTTCTCTTTCTTATTAGAAAATTTGTTTATTTGATACACTGCGTAGAAAAACTATTTTGTGCCATCTCAAGATAGATAGGTGAAACATTTATGCTTCTACCTTAAATAAAAACTTTATGCAGTCTGATATGATGTTGAAATTCCTCGCACGTTTCTGAAACATTGTACCGCTTAACGAAATTTAATACTAGGGATAATAATCTCCGGCCACCAGGGTGAAATAACATTTCGTCCAGTCGCACACGACATGTGAAATTCAAGCAGGATCCTTTTGTTTGAAATCTGTTTCTGTGTGTGCGGCGAGATTAAATAGTTATACTCACACAGCTGGCGATGTACGTTCAAATTATATTCGTTTTTGGATAAAACGCGCTCGCTATAATTCAGCTTTTTGTTAGTCAGAACATTCATATAATGGATAGTGTTTCATCTTTTCTGCTAAGCAGGTAAAGTGAAGCATACTGAAGTCTCCCTTGAAAAGCAAGTGCTTTTTAGGGCAAATAATGGAATGTCATCTACAGCAGAGTACTGCAGAGAGACTAGACATGAAAACTTTAATCAAGGAAATTTAGTTTGTTGACACAAAATCAACGATGAATGACTAATCTATACTTTTCTAATATTATTTGCTTGAACGCGCTTATCCGAAGAACTACCTACTGGTCCGATTAAAAAAAAAATCTGTGTTAGATAGCCTTTTTATCGAGGGAGGCTATATGCTATATAACATTAACCAAAAACGCGAGTGAAACCACGGTCACAGCTACTTATTAAAAATATCAGAAAGATGTCCATACAAAATCTCCTAGTGTAACAATATAATAAAATAACAACACGTTAACACTTAAAATTAAAGTTACTTACTTCAAGAAGTGCAATGTATGGAAACCGACGTATAAGGTTTTTAAACGTCTGATATTGAGTTGAATTTACACGAACTTCGAGTTGTTATTTACAGTCTAAATTTCGTCCGTATAATATTCTATTGAATAAATGCGCTTGGTGGTTCCTTTATTTGTTTTGTTCAAAATTTCAAGTTTCATATTTTTCTACCCAAGCGACGTATTAGTTCAAAGTTTACGTGGGTGCAGTCTTTGTTTTTATTGAAAACAAGATGCTCTTAACTTCTGTTTTTAGAAGCTTGTCTGAATAAATATACGCTGGTTTTTGTTTAACCGCTATAATGATCACATTATGTGTCTCGCCGATTGTGTGAATAGAGATTTGTTTGCTCATCTCCAAAGCGTTCTCAGATTTCCATTACGTGATGTTTAATCTATTAAATACGCGTGTTCGCATAAAACATTATGGGTAATTAAAGATTTTGGGTTCAACGTTAAATAAAGAGTGGACTGTTAACATAACTCGTATATCGGATGTCGAATAAAACGTAATGACATTCCATTTTATAAAATATTATCGTCAATATTATGAAGACCAGTCATATCTACAATATTTTACTAATGTAAGATTGCCTTCTAGACCTGTTTAACGAAGACTTCAACGAATAGCTTCATTAATAAACGAAGACACATTCAATTTATACCGTGACCCTTAATATTCCCGGAAGAGCTGGCACATTACTTTCGTCAGTCCCGGCTTTATGAACGGATTGTACCGTGGGCTGGAAATTAATGGCTACAAGTTACGGTCGAGGAGCATTCAAATGTGCTTGTGCCTTTATTGACAAAGGGTTGGTTCGAAATCGTTGTACATTGCCGCCGGTGTCGGGCCAAATTGGCAATTGAATTCTAGCCGTTTTTCAACTACAAAGCTTCTAAAAGTCATTTGATAATGCTAAGACCGTGTAATAATATTTATCTTAGCAAATCAATGTTTAAAGACCTGTTTATACAACTGAAGGCGATAAAGTTTAACTAATAACCTTCTATTTTTTGATTGATATAGAAAATAGATACACATTAACAAGGAAAATTCAGTTCTCTATAAGAAGACATTGTTGTTATGTTAAGCGAAATATCTATATTTAGTTGCGTCTGGTTCCGCCTCATTCATCCCAATCTATTTACGAACGTCATAACTTTTATTTGATTATCTCAGAAGTATAACCCACGTCGATCTGGGGCTACAAGTGAGTCAAACACGATTTCTGTGGGAAAAAACAAGGAGGGTCGAACAAAAACATTCGTCCGTACTGTGTAAACCCGTGAAAATAATTGTTGGTCCAAAATAATATTGGTCTTGCTCTTCAAAAACCATTAGCGTTTGTTGCTCGTTTTGGTACACGGCCTGCGGATTAAAAAGCTTTTGATTTCGTTTGTGGAAACCTCAGCTTATGGTGAGAAGAGCTGTGCAAATGTTGCAGGTAGGATAAGTAGAATGTATCCAATTTTAGTGAACGGAATTCAGAAATCTAAATGTCGGAAATGGATTCAGACCTGTTAAGGTTTTGCTGATAGAAAACGTTGCATTATTTCATGCAAGAATGTAAATACTTAAATCAAATCACATACATACCCAGATTACAAAGGTCTCATCTTTACCGTTTCAACGTTATATTTCTACAATACTACTTACCAAGACATCCATTGTAATTCGATACGATTCAGTGATACAAACAAAATTCTACGCCTCATATATCCAATTCGCGATCCAACATTAGGCTTTAGTTACTACATAAATCACAAAAGACTACAAACACGTGACATTGGCCTGGGATCAAATGCCTTAGCAGTCTTGGAGTAAAGTCGAACAGTTCACTTTATCGGTCCCAGGTGAACTGCCGGACTTGTAATAGGATTATGGTCCCTTGACAACGCTTTAGAATTTTTCTAGATATGGCCCCATCTTTTCAAAAGATCGCCCAAGTGTTTTTTGTCCGTATATCAGCGGCGTAAGGACTGCCCTAGTTTGATTATCTTGGGCGTTTCAATAAACCAAATTGAGAGCTTCCGTTCTTAATGAAATAGATCATCCAATTTAATTCATCATTCATTCCATCCAGGACTTAAAAAGAATATTCCAACTGTGGTTCTTGCCTAGCATGTCGTAAAAGGCGACTAATGGTATATCGGGTTTTGGGTGTGTGATTGTGTAGACGACAGGTTAGCCGCTTGTCACTGCTTTTTCAAAATTTTCCATTTAACCCAGCCCGGCTTTATTTTTGGCTGAATGTGGTTGAAGTGGCATGCTGCCCCTTTGTCTCTGCCTACCCCTTCGGGGATTATGGGCGTGATGTTATGTTATGTATGTATTTAATTCATTATTGTCTATAGGACTGTTTTTGTGTTGATTATTATCTCAAAGTCTATTCAAGACTATGTTATTTTATACACATAATATATTATAGAGATTTACTTTTAAAATCACATTGAACTAGATTACTTTTGAAAGCACGAGTATCAGCCATACATATGTACTTGGTAAACGTTACTTCTTTATATATTTGCATCAACTCTTGTGCAGCACATTCCAGCATATTAAATATTGCACGTCCGTGTTACACTTTATGTGGTGTTTGAGGCAAGGCCTGCGCCCGCGCGGAACCAGCTCCGCAGACGTTAATCCCGGCAGGTATTTACAACCGTCGCGATGACATTAACTGCTATCCTAACACTCCCATTCCCTTTATTGTCGGAGTTTGTTGTTTGTTCAATATTAGAAGACTTGGCTTTTGCGGAACATTTTGTTTCTACCATTGACTTTACATTTTGAGAATGAACGTTTGCAGTCTGTTTTGAAGAATAGTACAACAATTCTTTAATCCAAAAATTTCTTGTATCATTGTTTGTTTTCATGAAACAGCATTCGAATTAAATATATCTAGATATGAAAATTCTAATGTGTCCCATGTTTTGCGTTTCGTATAAAGAGGCTTTAATTTTACAAAATCAGTCCAGATACTGGTCAACATGTAAAACAGGTATAGATAACGGCATTAAATAGAAATAAATATCTACATCAATCTATGTATGGTAATTACTAGCAATTGGTTAATAGCGTATTTATACGTAATATACTCCGCAGTCGCTTCAATGTAATTACGAGACTCGCTAAATCCTGGATCATGGTCTAAGCGGACCCCGTCTAAACACGGGACATAACGCTAGGAAGATGATACTCCGCTGTGATATGATACTGCTAACTGTACACTTGGCAACAAACATTAAAACTGTTATGAATTGAACGCAAGCCGATACAATTTCGCAAATAAACCCGATATGCAGAAACCTGACCCGACGTATTAGCTAGCGTCTCAAAGCCATTTGTCGTGCGCCACATTGCAATATGTGGTCACGGAGTGCGCCGGCGCAGCTCCTGTTATTTGCGTCGGGCGTAATGCCACTAAATTATACTGCGACGCTAATTATTGCCACCCGAAGCAGAACTCTACTACTACAGCTTTATAACCACTTCCAACTTCCAATAGGGTTACCGCATACGAATTTATAAAACATTTGTGGCGTTGATTAAGAAAAAGAAAAAAAGTAGTTGGATTAAATATTTTATGCAAATCATTTTATCTATTTTAGTTTGTAACGAATTGATTTTTACGACAACTTGCTACAGAAAATCACAATGCGACATTGAAATATTTCTGTTTAGATATAAAAAAGTAGAAAGGTACCTACTTACCTTATTTTCTGAAATATGTAGAATTTACATGATTATTTCTAATGAATTGACATTTTGTTGTAACTTAATCTTCATTAAGACTATAAATAGCACTATTAATGTAACATGTTCCTATGCCTAGTGAGTCGAAAATAGCTTTTATTTGAGACCAATCCTTTCAAAGATTCGACCGTGAATTGTATGAAGCTGTCAAAAATTCATCAACCCTGACTTCGTACACACTTGCAATTATTTTCTTTAACACAAGTTGCCATCTCGGCAGCTGATAACTTTTCCAGTTTTTATGCACACATTTTGCGGGACAGCTCAAATTAATGGTCCACCGCCGATGCAAGACATTGCGTTAATTTTCTGTTCGATAATTTCACTTCTTGCATCTGCGTGAGGCTTGCGATGAAACGTCTTTTTATGGTCATTAAACGTTATTCACGTACCCTCTGCTTTGAGTTTTAAGAAATAATCGAAATATTAAGGGCTGAGTAAAATTAAACACAAAGCAACAGTCATTACAACAAACAATTTTGCACTGAAATATGACATGTTTTTATAATACAAATGTACTGCATCTAATTTCAGCTTACATAATGTTGTTCTATGTCATCAATAGTATCAAATTCAAGCCAATATCTTACTTGACATCGGTTCGTTTTCATTTTTACTATTTATTCGATGATTATTGTTCTGGACAACGCACCACATATAAACATATGTTCTCGTAAGCTATGATGCATCCTATATTGCACTTTATTGCATCGCAATAAAACTTAAGATAATACGTTCAAAGGAATCCCTTCTTCTACGGTAAATCTTTTGATACCTCTCCCAATACTAACATGTAGTTTTCTTCAACAGATGGTTCTGTCACTTCGATGACGACAATTACGTCAACGTACCTCAGCTGGTGAGGTCGCTGCAGAATTACAACCACCAGGAAGAGTGGTACCTCGGCCGGACCTCAGTTCGGACCCCACTCAACGTGTACGTCAAGCAAACTAATAAGGTATATAATAATGCATTGTATACTTTATCACTACGATCTAAGTCCTAAAGTCCATCGGAGAAAATAGATATATAGGGAAGTGGCGTGAAGTTTTAGTTGTAGAGGTAGTAATCTAACTGTTGTTTAAATTATTAGACACATCTAGTATTTGTTACTACTAGTAACCTTCTATAGCTTCGCATCTTTATACTATGTACATGCAAATAATAAATATAAATTCTCCAGACTGACACACCAATTCCCTATTTCCAAACTAAGCTTTATGCTTGTACTATGAATACTAGGCATACTTAAATACGTTTATAAACATCCATGACTCGAGTACAAATGTCCATGTTCATCACACGAAACATTTGCCTCTAGCGGGATTCGAACCCGCGACCCTTGTTTTTGTGGCCAGGGTCTCTGACCACTCGACCAATGGACCAGTAAATGCAAATAATGTAGTCATCATCTATATGCTCTTTATACCTTTAATCGTCTACCTAAGGCCCCTGAAAATAAAGACAAAAGTTGATTTCTTCAATCCCAAAGTTATTTCGGATATCATATCCTATTTATAGATCGGACCTTATCTGGTCATATGATTCATATTGCCTACTAGCAGCGCCCCGCGGTTTTACCCGCGTAGCTCCTGTTCCCGTGGGAATACGAGGATAAAATAAATAGCCTATGTTACTCGGTGACAAAGTAGCTTTCCATTAGTGTTTAATATGTGTAAGCGCATATTAAATTTTAATTTGTTACAGGTAGTTTTCCCGTTCTGGTTCGCAACGGGTGGTGCAGGTTTCTGCATAAGCAGAAGTTTGGCGCTGAAAATGTTACCTGTTGCGAGGTAGGCCTACCAATATTAACGCTTTAGTTCAATCATAGATTAACAGAAAGTTATGTGGCAAATCTTGATATATTTTTAGAGCACTGGAAATCATTGCATGGGCCATATTTAATCATGGCATATGCTCTTACCGCGAAAATATTTGCAATCAATCTAATAGGAACAATTTTAAGTTAAACCTGTTCATTGAACCTGTTATTAAATAATTTGACATGTACTCATTATCTACAACAATTATAGGAGATAACTAATAATAATAATGACAGGAACTCGAATCTTTCCATCAAACAGAAAATGTTAAGGTGTTCTGGTGACAAAGATTGATAATTGAAAAGAGATACCTACAAAATGAGAGGATATACATATGTACCTCCGAAGCCTAACCATATAACGAAATTGTATCAGTGTATGATTGCAATAGCAACAGAGACTTGAGTGGTTAATCAAACAATGTAACTCATGTCAACATCAATGATAGACATAAATGTTGCGTGACGAGTCACTTATTCACTCAACTACAGTCCATGGACACAAACGAAGATTATAGTATGATTCATCTAAGAAACTATATACTTAATATCTTGTGTGGCTGGTGTTGTCATTTATCCCCAATTTGTATCTGTACTGTTGGATTTTATGATTCTTGGGCACCATCTTAGTAAATATTTATGTTGACTGCCCCGTTGGGTGGTAGCATGCGCCTAAAGACTAAGAGGTCCCGGGTTCAAATCCTGGGTCGGGCCAAAAATTTGTGTCTGAGTATTTCAATATTGAAATTACTCAGTAACAGTCCGGAGTCAGGAAGTTGGCCGTATAAGCACCACCGTGCCTTAGAAAGCACGTTAAGCCATTGGTCCTGCGCCTGACCTCTTTCCGGTCACGTCGAATTGCCGCCTCACCGGATTATGAGAATGAAAGAATTGAGAATGTACCTGTATTTGCATACACACTGTGCATTATAATTATCTCCTGCGCAGATGGCTAATCCTTGTTGAGATTGGCCGCCGGGACCATTATCAGTTAGGAGGACATTATTATTAAATATTTATGTTACTTAACTCAGATTTCAATGAAATATTCGATTTTGACAGTTAATTAAGCAAACTATAAAAATAGTTGCATGTAAATATTGCTTGTAAAGGGTTGGCAAGTTAATAAAAATAAAAATAAAGTCTTACATAGCTCTGTATGAATACAATACATTACATACATGATTTTTTTGTCTGCTCATATTCATAATTATGCATTTGCCATCATTAATTACAATTCAATTCGATTGTGCATTACATGTTACCACTTTACTTTAAACTCCAATTATGCAATAAAGCCGAGATACACAATACCCACACAACTTTCTGTATATTTTTAATCTGCGGTTGAACTTCATAATCGCTCGCTCGGCAAGTTGTTTAATTAAGTCTTTGGTTGCAGCGGCGGCAGGTTCATCAGTATTTGCGAATCGATCCGGTTACCAGATGACGTTTCAATGGGCTTTATAATTGGTGAGTTGAATATATACTCATGTGTTTTTTTTGTGATAATATTTTGTGGGTATGAAATGAATTAGTATTTTATTTATCATGTATGATGTTAGCCGTATTTAGCGCATTTTTTGTTGATAAATAATTCCACATAATTAATACCTAATGAACAGTTTCCATAACATGAACATCTACACCAAGTGATTGTTATAAAAGCTGTTGGTTAAAAATTATATGTATATTCTAATATATAAATTATTATATTTATTCTTGCTGCATTTTGCGAGTGTTAATTTTAAATAAGCAAAGCTTTAATTTTGGTAATAACAAACTGTTCACTTGTTATCGTTCCTGGAACTTAGGGTATCGCTAATGTGACTGAGTAATTTTCGTAAATACTCAAGATACCGCAAAAGTTCAGAAATAAAAGTAATAATTGATTCTTCCACGATCCTGGTGGCCTTGCGTGTACCAATGACTCGTTAAGTGTTGTCTAAAATATTTGGAATTCCCCTTAATAACTTTCTTTACCTTTGTAGCTTTAATATTTCGTAAAGCTTTGATTTTTTTTGGAAGAAGTTCTTGAGTATTTAATATATTTAAATATCTTCGAACTCATAATTGGAGTATAGGCCTTTAATTTTTTTTTTATTTCATATTTGAAGAAACTGGTACATGAGCTCATTAAATTCTCACATAAAAAGTAAAAAAAAATCGATAATGACTCGAATTATTAAAATGTAGACTATAACAAAGTTTCGTTGTTTTAGAACACATGATGAAGATCAATCTAACACAAGTGCCCGAGTTCCACTCTCACTTGGAACAGATGAAGCTCTTGCCATCAGAAACGTTCAAGGACCAGATCTCATTCAGTTACTCTAAGTCGAAGGATGAATGGAACGTAGTGAACGTTCCCGGATTCGACACCACATACGATCCTAGTCGGTGAGTAAATCTTATCTCTTCGTTACTTTCGTAATGGTTGGTTATCGAAATCAGAATAGTGAGTCAGCCCAGATCTCAGGATGGTCTTAAAAAATACTAGCATTTGCTAGCCATCGGAAATTTTGTAAAATTACTTTTGTATTCCTTGAAAAAGTAGTACTTATCTAAACTCTTTGAGTTGATGCAGAATTTGAGCTGTACAGGTATCCAAAAGTACCAATGAAATAATAAATAAATAAAAAAATAAAATAAAATAAAATTTATTGTGTAGCCATGATACAGTTTACAGTTTTCGTTGTAGAATACAATATTACATATGAAAGAATTACAAGGCTGTTATAGTTTGCGGCAAAATGAAGTTCCCCTGACTTTCAAGCTAGGATACCCTGTGTTATGAAAGTCAGTGATCTCGCGGAGTTCACACTCATTAACAACCATCTAGTAATTGACTGTGGTTACTTGTAATACAGATAATTCACAGGCTATACAATTTACATTACATCATATGATAAAAATTATATAATGGAACAGAAAAACGGAAAAAAAAAAATTTAATCCATAGACATTTTAACAATAATTTCATAGCATGACTTTTAAGAGCGATGATCCTTTTATAACTTACACAAATACTTACTACACAACTTATACACTCGTGCATAATTATATAGTTTTATAACTGTATCGAGCTTAACAACAAGAAACTAATCTAAAAAATTCTTTGTTGCAGATTCTTATCGCTTCATTGTTTCCTTTTCCCACATTTTGAGTTCTGCCCAAGATAGCGCCAACGGATTCAATTAACTAATTAATATTTTCCAAGATTTCATTGTTGCGTCAGTGATGTTTATATCTACATTTTAAATTTAAATAATTTTGGGGTGTCTAGTTTTCATTTTGTGTAAAAGATTTGCAATGAGAAATATAATTTTATCTACAATTTTAAAATAGCACCTGCTGTAAAAATGTTGGCCATGAAGATTTATATTTTAAAATTACGATTAATTACACCATTGATGAATTCTCTATAAACTACTTTTATAATTTTATTTTATAACTAAAAGAAATCACCAAGGATTCTTGTAATCTTTATTTCAAAATTGTATCTTTTACACGAGACAATGTAACGAATATTGTTGATTATCGGGTAAAAGACTTTAACCTAAAATGAAAAAAGCCGATTGTTTTTATGAAGTTAATGTTCAAATTTAGTGCAATAAGTCTCATCCGGTTCTTAGCAGAACAACTGAAATTTGCAACGCTTAAGTTAGATGGTTTTGTAATTTCATTCTCTGCAATCAAAGTCGCATTTGTGGAATTACGGAAGGAAAACATTTGCTTTCATTTAGATTGTGATATTAATTTGTATTCTAACAACCCAAATGTACATATAATCTGTTATGAAAACAAAAGCGTTAAATGTATTATACTTAGTAACTATATTGTATTTAATTGAGACAGAGAGATAGAGAGATGTATCTTTAAACAAATAGTAATTAAATCTATATTCCAGAATTGTTTTGGCTATAATGCAATCAAAAAGTTACCAAAATAATTCCATACAGTAGATTTTTTAACTATTTATGATATTTTGTTATTAATCATTATATTTTAATGGTCTGTGATACTAGGATAAACTGAGTTGTAAGTATAGAAGAGTAATGAGCTATAAAACGTTGTATATCTCCAAGTCAGAAATGTTATGACATTGTTTGTAAATTAAGTTGTTTATGAAATAAACAATTATATCTTTTAATTGGTGCCTATTATTGCCCGACGCCCGCCGTAACGAATTGGTCACAACCTACACCTTTTATATTTTTATTGCCCAGTTTTATTAGCATTATTATTTCTGTTTCCTCTTGTAGATGATATCATAGCAAACGTTGGGTACGATTACGATTCGTATTGGCTAGTGAGAGTAAGTTTTATGATTCATCCTACGATGGAGAGTCGTTAATATTTTTCATTTTACCAATCTAAAATATCTAAAATTACATATTACTTACTTTTACTGAGAGTGGAACCTAATCATAAATACACCCTTAGTTTTGAGACAGATATCAATAGGCTAGTTGACTAAAATATTTTTTTTAGTCCGCTAGTCAGATTATCAAAAAATATTGAGTTCGTATTTTTTGCTTTATCAAATGCTCGGAAAATAACAAAGATACAGCGCTTCAAAGATCTGGAGTGGGGCGCTTTTACATCACTTGTTACTAAAATTCTACAGAACAAGTGACGTCACGCGCACCTTTAACGCGCTGTATCTTCGTAATTTTTGGTTTGCTGAACAAAAGAAAAAATACGTAAGCAATATTTTTTTGTAATCTCTATAATGGACTAATTATTTTTTTTGAGTCAACTTGCCTATTGTGTTTGAAGTGTAGGTATCCACAAATAGAGCCGTTGCATAAATTAAAATGTTTCAAATCGAGTAACACTCGTAACGAATTATCCAACGATAATAAAGACACTTCGTTATCTAAAACTATCTTAGTCCGTTTTTCACTTTTTAAATTTTCACCAGTCATGCAACGTTGAACATAAAGTTAATGTGTTGCCGTTCATTTGAAAAATTGTCATCCTAATTGTCAGAATTCCGTATAGCTCCATAATCAGACATCTAACGTGACACATACTGAACTACCGAACACTGCAGCCGTGGGTGTCGCGAATCGTCACCGCCTGTCTGGGCGTCACCTTACAAGGTAACCGCTTATACCACATTCACGGAATGCAGGGTGATTGTCCTCTGCCACACGCGATCTATTCTCACCCACATCACCACAACTTTAGGTGCAATTTCGCACAACACTCTCAACTGACAAGCCGTACTTCTTTTCATTCATTTGACAGCTCCAGTCTCATTTGAAGTATATAGAATGCGCATTCAATCCCAATGCCGTACATAAATTTACACCAGGGTGACATTCGATTCCTACACCAAGGCACAAGCGACGTATGAATGGAGCATTAAACTAGGTAAGACGTTAAACACCTGCAAGCGAATTAGTTTTATCGAACACGAACTTCTGGTTCTCTTTATAAGGGGTGTAGAGGCCCGCATAGCACGATTTCAGATACCTTTTAGTAGATCAACTAGATTAGCCCGATTTGGTTATAAAGGTCTCTAACATAAGCCTTGAAAGACTGTGAAGCAGAAATTTATTAAAACCTCCGGAGAAATTCGAGACGCAAATGAGGCATTTAGTGCTAAGATCGAACGTTTGAAACTGTACTTACATTAATTTTACTTACTGAAGCTTTAAAGGGATCTTATGTTCTAAAAACAGTTGTTATTAGTTGAAATAGTGGCAACCTTATTGGAAACCAAAAATATAAATATAGGTGGCGTAAAGGGCTTACATATTTTTTTTTATAAACATTGAACATTGGACAGCCTAACCGAGAAGACAAGTATAATTTGATTTTTAGATATTTAATGACCGTAAGCAATCAGGCCTCGGAACATTCTAAGGTAGTTCAGCATAACAAGCACTTAATGCTCTTAAACAGCATCATTGTTAGAGGACAAGGTGTTCCGAACCGTCGTGAGAACGTTTTATCCGATTTTTATGGATGAAAATTTTCTTTGACGCACTTTCAATGATTAATTAAAGTGATTGACATGCTCCATTCGTTCCGCAGCGGAGGGTCCCGACAGTTTCCATTCGGAAGCACCTGGCCTCAGCCAGGTCTTCTTTTTGATCGATTATTACTGCAGAGTCACTTCACGTAATTGGGTTCCGCCCAAATTTGTTCTGCCGCAATAAGGTGAGCTCCGTTGCAGCGAGGAATTTAAACTGATTAAGCCTTTTTACATGGACGATATCATTAAGGGTTTTTGAATATTCATATACGGTTTGGTGTTTTTTGCATCGTGTTGTGTACCTTAATTATTATCCTGGTTATTATGCTCAGCATCATTGCTTTCGCCGTTTGAGTTCGTGCTTAATTATGATTTTTCTCTGAGGACATTTATGAAACGTGTTTTGGTATTTTGTATTTCATAAAGTTGGCGACTTCTACTTTATTTGTTACCAATATAACGTAGCATAATATTTATGCATTTAACACCTTTCCTTGATAAATCCATATTCACATCTCTCAAGACGAAAGCTTAAAGCTATTTAAAGCAAATGTAATGAATATATATGGTGATTATACAAATGATTTCATTAATTAAGATATAAATGATTAAGGAATTAAACATTGAGTGTTATTATTTACCAATTACAATTATAAAATATGTTTTTATACTACAATTAATTATTAAATCTTCCTTCTCTCCCTTTGTGTCTAGTCGATAAAATCCTGGTTATATAAAAGGGTCCTAAAAGAGATATATTACCGTGAAGAGACATTGAAACTCCCAAGAGAAATAAATAAGGAGGAAATCTAATCTATATTCAACGCACACGGGAGAACCAAAATCAGTTAATGGGTATCAAACACAAGGGAGCCTACTAAAACTAGATGAGAAAATAAGAAAAGTACTCTCTGACGTCGAAACAAATGGGGGCCTTTAATTGAGTGTCATTTCCAAACTAATGGGGCAAAGATCAATCGGCTTTCTTTGAAAGCTTAATTATGTTTATTTGAAACCATTAATTCGTGGACCAGTTAGGTTAATCGCTCCGCTCCGAGCTAGGCCGGCCATTCGAAAGTTTTTGTCTGATACGAGAGAAGGTATCCGTATTTATGAGTTTCGAAGCAGGCTACCGGCCGGAAAATAATGACGTCTCCTCAACGGTCGTAAAACCTTGAATATTTAAAACAAGGCCCTCCAAGTGGTTATCTTTTGGAGATAAAAGAGACACGTGTGTACATAATTAAGCAACTACAAAACATAAAAGTTAACCTTATGTATCGGACTGGGTATGAATATTTAAAAGAGTTTCTTGAAATTTAAAAGCTCATAGCTCTGAGGTTGAATTTATTTAGTTAGACATTTTAGTTAGACATTATTAGTAGTCTCTGCACCCATTGTATCTACAATCAGAAACATAAGTAGTTAGTCCCATGGTGGTCTGGGATTAAAAATATATGTACCGTTTTCATTGTCTAGCAAAAGGCGGTGTATTGAATATTTCGTTTGTGATTATGCCTCTTGGCACTACTTTATTTTTGAATTTTTTGCATCTAATTCAATTAAATTAGCCTCAGAGTGATTTCCTTAAATCTCCTTAGCTTATCACTCGTTGGACTTTGCCTAAGTACCCCTTCGGAGATTATGGGAGTGATGGTGTGTATGTATGTATTAAGTTTGGTCTAGTTAAATAGGTAATGTAAAATATTACTAAAATTATTTCACACATATTTACAGTTCTCAGATATCATACACAATTTCATAAATATTGCTGATGAATGGAATACATTTCAATTACTCGTATAACGCTTTAAATACTATAGCAAGATGAAGAAAAAATAACATGAGACGTTATTGGTTCAATGTTAGGAATAATTTTAAATTATTTTAGGTATGACAAATATCGGTTTTATCTACGTATATGTTAAATAATATGGTCATAAAAGTAATTAAGGAGTTTAATTATAATTTGACTTATGTACACATGTCAAAACATATTACCTACGAGTATAGACTATGTTAATCAATCTTCTTAATTAAGTGTCAAGATTTTAATTAATATATACCTCTCTGAATCTGTGCGCGCAAAATATTAACTGGCTAACCAACTAACTGTCGTTACTACTTCTTAATTACTTTCATTCTCAATTTTGGGGATATCTTTAAACTAGATTATTTTTAACGATTCTGAAATGATTTACCAATAATCGATTGATCCATGAATCCGTTAGTCAACATAATCTTTTCACCCGAATCTCGTTTGGTGCACGGACAGTTCGCCAACAAAACAATACGTCTTTTAACCAATAACTTTTCGCTCAGAGAACATTATTGGCTGATAAGTGGTTCGCAAACAGAACGGCACGTTAGGGAATATCAAACCAACATACATAATATTTTGTCAGATATAACATCACACCCGTAATTCCCGAAGGATTATGAATCATGGGATCAATCGATTGTTGGTAAATAGTTTCAAAAACGTTTTTAACGGTTTGTCCTGTGGATGAACACCTCGTCCATTGGAACAGTTAAACGACTTAGAGAATTTAATCTAGCTTTTGTTGCCAAGGACATTTTAAATTGATGATATTTTTAAGCTTGCATCATTGCAAATCCATTTATCGCTCTTTATTGGTCATTTGAAACCTAAAAGTTTGCAGTAGGTACCATTATTTGCGTCAGGTATCATAACACACTATCAGTGGCATGGTTCGGACAGTATTCTTCAAAAATTGACCATTATCGAAAATAGCAGGTTATCTTACGTTCTAATTATGGAACAATGCAGTTAAACTATTTCCTCAATTTCACTGTTTAGTAGAAAGCTGCTATTTGCGTGAAAGTGTGTCAAACAGCAACAATGTATACAACCTTCAATTTATTTCTGTATATTTACTTCACTCTATAAGAATCAATGGTTATCCAACCATAAAACCGTTTTTTTCGTAAATGTTACTTATAATAATAAAAGAGTTTGGCCTGGAGAGTTTATTTAAATAATTATTACAGTGTCGATGACTCGCCTGGCGAGTTCAATTTCTTTAGCTCTTTGTAGGATACAAGCAAACAGATGCCAACTTTTACCTACTTATTTTCTACGTTCTTACACAAATAATAATGTCTATTTAAACATCAGAGGTAATAACAAACTCAAGCCTCTCAGAACCAGCGTCTCCATTAATTAATATGGACCAGTCACAAGCCGTACAGAGCCGGTCCGAACGGAAAACAGATGTCGATCGCCAATAAATATCTCGTGCAAAATAAATACATGTCTCAGCATGGCATTTAACATGTCCCATGGAGCCATGGGCTTGGCGCGCGATGCTAATGTACAGAAGGCGATTTAATATGGTAGTTGCATTCTGACTTTAATAGTGTATCTGTAAAGAAGAATTCGTGTTACACAGGTATACGGTAATTTCAAATGGTTCATGTTATCGGATATTTGGATAATTGTTATTTAATCAAGCATAAACGGTTTAATGGAATAATAAATCAACATAATATATTGCATCTTCGCATAGCATATTGTATACGTTCATCTTGTATTGATATTAATCTAACTTAACACACACAATAACATTTACTATTATATTGAAAAACACATATATTTCTAAACTTGAAAATACTTAAGACAAAAGTTACCGACGAAGTTTCGTCGAAAATCGTTAAACATAATATTAGAAAGTCAGAACAAATATTATAGAATAGAATAGGATAGAACAATCTTTAATTGACACACATAAGGGATAGAGATAAAAAAAAATATGGTACAAAAATAAGGTGTGCAAAAACGGCACCCTTAGCACAAGTCGTGATTATATTTGAACTTTCGCAACTTTGCTACGAAACGTCAACACAAATTTTCATATCAAGTCTTTTGTAAAGAATAATCGGACACTTCAAAATGTTGTCAAATAGTAAAAGCTTACATGAATTCAAAACTGGACTAACTTCTAACCAGTTCAGATTTTAAGACCAAGTTTAAATCTACTATTAACAGTTTTTAATATGCCGCAGGAAAAAAATAAACATGACAATGAATCATTTTAAGTATCTGCCCTCTGTATCGTATTATTATTTTTACCACAGCTTCTGAGGGTAGATTTAATTGAAGTCGACTGTCTGGAAACCGCTTAAGAAGTAAACTGTTATTAACTCATACCGATTATAAGGTTGTACGGAATGAGCAAATGTTCAAATTGTTTATACTTGTTATAAGTGGCCTCCATGCACCTACAGAATTAGAAGCAGCCAATTTGTCGTAATCATTTGAAAAATATACAACGCGGATCCGGGTAGTTTAAGTATGTATTTAAGCATCTGGGAAACTTGTTTCGACATATAGTCGCTTATGTTGTAATGCCACGTAATGCTAAAAATACGATTTTTTTAACATAGCTGTTATATGACTTTGGTTTGTCACTTTTTTAAGTCTCTTTTATAACGAAGCAAAGCCGGCTGTTGGTATATATTAACTTGTGAATCTTTTAAATAATAGGTAATTAATTTTAAGCAATTAGTTGGGACGTCTTGAACTCTTTTTCTTCAAAATCTCCTTTTTTCAGAAGAATGGCGCCTTGATTTTATCTTTGAGATTATCATCCAGCCAGAGCTTCCAGACAGAGCTTTATCACTGCTATCGTAATTATGCACTTTCAATTAACACGAAACGTATTGAAACCTTATTTACAATTAGAATTTTATTAAATACTTATAGGGTTGGTTTATTGATTGATATATATATATATATATATATATATATATATATATATATATATATATATATATATATATATATATATATATATTTACATCCCAGTTCCATTTCAGCGTCCCCCCAATTTACATCAGTTTTGCGTCCATGTGTTTCAATGACATTTGTCTTTATATCTTTGCATATACTGCTTTATAATCCTATCAAATATTGTGTGATGAATTTAAAATTACAAGATTATGGTTATACATCAATATTCAATTTCTGTTCATCCTGGTACCTATTGAGACCCCCATTTATATCTACGCTTATATGGCGTCACCGTATGTTTCGACTATTCCCCCTACTTTTATGTACAATTGACGTCCTTGCTGTGCATACTTTGTTGCGTGCGGTTATGAAACGTTGCATTTTTTAACCAAATTAAAAACGGTGGTGTTATCAAATATTTCCTGTTTATATTAATAGTTTAGACAAAGATACTTTGTAATGAAATTTGTTTGAAATGTGGAGAGTTACTCATTCTAACATTAGTTGCTATCTAATAAGCTTCGGTAAGACAACACCCAAAGTAACACCCAAACATAAGTAATTATTGCTTCATTATTTTTTTAAATATGGCGTGTAATGAAGAAGGATGTTGGGCTCCTCCTAATTCACTGAATCGCTCGGACGAAACGGAGCAAATAGGTGAGTCAACTAATTTTTATACAATTATTTTATTTATAGAATAGAATAGAAAAAAATGCAGTTTAACTACGGATAAACTTATTCCTTGATGAAAATGATTTTGAAATTAATATTTTTAAAATAACGGACAATGTAAATTAGTAAATCTTTACTAGCCCTAGACGTGTGCCCTAATTAACAGCTATTAACTTTGTTTCACAGGCACAAGCAGCGTAAGCATTAATTGCTACCGGTCGCCATCATACGTGGAAATGATGCCAGTCCCCGAACCGAAGCCCCTGACGATTCAAACCCAGCATCTACCACCCGGCAGAGCAGTGGTGTCGCAGGAGGGCGGTGGGCCACAGCCAGCTACTACTACAATCAAAAATACTGTAAATATACAACTTTCGCGCGTTGTATTATTATTTATTATTTTTTGTATTACAATTTTATTAATACAATTTGGTTTAACCATTTTATTGGCAATAAATAATATGAAAAATTGGTCATTACTTTCCCTACTATCCCCTTTTCCCTTAATTGTCCGCAAGAGATAGCTAGTGGGCCAGACCTAGCAAATGTAATTAATTACAAACACTATAACTATAAATTTTACTCTTTCACCATCATGGAATAACCCTTTCCGACCCATATAACACAATATTTGTCCCCTTTTTATTTTTATTTAAGGTTGCTAGTGTTGTATTCTAAACTGTTAGTGAATATAGATGAGCGACGTTTGGATACGAAGAGTTAGAGATGCATTTAAGTTTTTTGAATTGCTTTATAAAAAAAAACTTTATAGTTTTTTTTATTCATTAAGGATTAAGCATATAAGCATATAGGCATATACACACGGGTGCTGCTCGCCAAGCTTTTGTCTCTTGGGAATTATATAATGGTAAAGTACAAGGTATCGTAACAAATATTGCCATATCTTATTTGATATTGTGTTATAATTACGCGATCACACATTAAAAATAAAGCACCGTTTGACCGGAATCGAGTTTATATTATGGCTTTCATGTTTTTTTACGTTTATAGAACTTTACAGAGTTCATCGGTCGCGGAGTTAGTGGTCCCCCCGCGACTACGAACGCTGTAAAGCTAGCAAACAGTGTTTTATTTGTAATCTTAGTTGATATTATAGAATTTGATACATAGTTTACCTATTAATTTGGCGAAGGGATGTTATGCAGCTCAACCCATGGGTAATTTTTTTCATGTAGTTATAAAATAAAACCATTAGTACTCTATATTAAAGCATTTATTTATCTTTGAAAAGGTAAAAGGACAAGTACAAGCAGACATAATAGCACATCATAACCACTCTCTCAAGAGTGTAACACAAAGAAGACACATCGACCTACAAATATAGAGGGGTATTGGTAAGACCGGATCCTTTTAAGAGAAGATAGGGGAAGTCGAATGAATTATCTGAAAGTCAACCAATTTTGAGATATTTAATTTAAATTTTTTTTAGAAGACTCATCAGATATTTATTTTATTTCGATTTTAGAGAGATTACATTTACATTTATTAATAAACAAATATAAAATTATAATAAACTTTATTCGCCTGGAAACTACAGGCCGTAATATAAAGAATTCATGAATTTTTTCGGACGTTTGGATCACTAAGATGTTGATTTAAAAAAATAAAAATGACTTTTGTATGGGGTCAAAATTGTTTTAAATGACTTCCCCTATCACCTCTTAAAAGGTATCCAGTCTAATTATCAATAACCTTGTATGTATTTTTAAGAACAGCAAGTATGCAGAGTGGTTAGAATAGGGTTTTTTTTTAAAACATTGAATATTATTTTTTCATTATAAGAATATTAAGAAATGTTTCAGGTTCTACTAAAAATTATACAAACTGAAAAAAATGTAAGTCTTATAATGAATAGTATTGCGCTCATTCTTCAGATATTAAAAGCCACAAAGTGGAAATGTGAAAACTATACCGATTAGTTAATAAAATAGAGCTTTGCATTAACAGAATAAAAGAAGTTGAAGTAATAAAAGTGAATGATAATGATATTCTGTAGTATGTTGAAATACATAATATATCCATACTTATTGTTTTGAATATGTATTCTGTATAAATACTTTAATTTTTAGCCAATCTTTATTGTTTAGAAGCTCTGGATATTGACTTCGTAAGTTTTCACATTCGTCACGTTTTGGAGGTTTTCTGGACTTGATATGTTTCGAAAAGAAATTTAAAACAACACGTTTTTGTTGTGGTGTCCAAGGAACTAGCACACGCTTCTTTTTAATTACCTTCTGTTCTACTGATTTACTAGAACAAGTTGGGGTTGATTGATTAGAGCACCCAATTGGATTTAAGGAAGTTTCATTAATAGGAATGGGTTCTAACATTTCGAAATCGAGAATTTCCTCATTTTGAATGTCGTCACCAGTTATTTCTTCTTCTAAATTAATATTTATTTCGTCTAAAGTACGACCTTTATACATATCCGCGTTTCCAGTTTCCATTAAAAGTAACAACTTAGAAATTTTAGCTGTTTGGAAAACATCATCCGGTAATCTATAATTTTGTTTATGAATTGACATTGTATGGCCCATAAATGAAGCCAATTGTTCCATATCGTTTTCGGACATATTGAAAAGTTGGGTTAAAGTCGCTAAATGTTTGCGAAGTCGAGTCGAAGTCAAAGCTTTTGGATTTTTTGCACCACACGCTTTTGCATATTTTTCTATGGTCTTATAACCACATATAATTGATCCCCCAGCTTTAGAGAACAAAAAATCATTATCCGTGTTTACATATTTATGTCTTATAGAAATTAAGGTCTCAATATCTTTTTGAACATCTTTGCAAAATAAAACTGGAACCCCTCTCCCTCTTTTACCCCGAATAACGATTCGTTTCAAACTGTTTACTAGTATTTTTTCAGTTGCTGATAGTACTTTGTCGAATTCTTCATATTTATTATTTTCGTTGTCTTTTTTATCATAATTTTCATAAAAACTTAATTGTAACCTCTGAAGTTCTCCGGGACGCCGTCGATTTAGTAACAGAATTCGGCAGAACACTGACTCTAATAATTCATTGAATGCATTGCAATTTAATGAATTATTTGATTCCGTTAGCTTGACTACTGCGTGTGCAGCAGTTTTGTTTAGATGGTCTTTTAAACATTTTAAATCAGATGCTAATGGAACAATTGTTGTTTTATTATACCGTTTCATATTTAAGTCATCAGCAGCTTGGCTAGAGACGTCAAATTTCCAATTAGATTGAATTATACTTGCAAGTGTTTTAAGATCAGTTTGAACTTCTGCTCTATTAATACTAGCTTCCGCTTTGTAAGACTCAAGTAATGCTATATTGCAACATTGTTTTAGCGATGTTGCAATATTCATGGCATAAGTAGGTGAATCGTAACGATCTTTAGAATTATTAAAACTAGCTGCATTTTTAGTAGCCAGAACTAGTGTTCCATAATTTTCCGGCTTTAAGGCGTCTAATAAGCTATTAATGTTAGGTTTATTATTTTTTATTTCTATTAATAGTTTACCAAGCTCACGCATTTTTCTAGAGACTACATTTATAAAATGTTTTTCTCTATGTGACCTAAGATATTGCATTCCAAAAGCACAGATCAAAGGATCTTTTTTCGCAAACATAGATATTTTATCCGGTCTCATACGTGGAAAAACTTCATCTTTTAATTTTTGATTTACTTTGACGTTACGAAGCATAAAATTCTGTGCATCAACTTGAACATTTGATGTAAGATTTTCACTATCACATAGTTTTTTGTGCTTCCATAGTTGTTTTCGAGAATAAAATCCTAAGCATTTAGTACAAGGTAAATAGTCGATATTACTATTATATTTGTTTTTTTTCATTGGCTTAAAAGTAGAATTTTGAGTATTAGTAATATAATTTCCTTTCTTACGCAAGAGTGTAAAAACTTGTTTACGAGATTTACTATTTTTTGGCATCGATAACGCCTTTTGAACTTCCGGTTCATTAGAATGGTTTCTTATAACGTGTCTAGCGAAATTTAATATTAAACTTTCACAATAGAAACAATAATCTCGCTGTCGTATCCTCTTCTTTTCATCCTTTTCATTTTCTTCGGAAAAAAGATCTTTAGTTTGTTGGTTTTCAGAAGCTTCATTGTGAATTTCAATAGAAACCTAAAACAAAAATGTCAATGGATAGGTATATATTTTTAATCTATTATATTTCACACTAGCTATGCCCGCGACTTCGTCTGCGGGGATATTAACTTTCAAAAATAAAAGTAGCCTAAGTTACTCCTTATTACATCAGCTACCAGCCAATAAAAGTCCCGTCAAAATCGATCCAACCTTTTCATATATTAGCCGGAACAAACAGACAGACAAAAATTGGAAAAAATTTTATTTTGGTGTATGAACCGTATATATTCAAATATACATGTAGTAAAAACGGTTATTGCAATAATAAATAAATAAATTCCAGGGACTGCCACACCAATTGCCTAGCCCCAAACTCAGCTTAAAGCTTGTACTATGAGTGCTAGGGAACGGATACACATACTTAAATACTTATAAACATCCATAACTCGAGTACAAATGCCGATGTTGATCACATAAACATTTGCCCCTAGCGGGATTCGAACCCGCGTACCTCGGTTGTGTAGCCAGGGTCTCTGACCACTAGACCAATGGGCCTGTCAATATTACAATTTCCCCCCCTAGCCGCTTTAATAATTTAGAACAAATCACTGCTTTAATGTATTTTTTTACTTACGTGATGGTTTTGCTTAGAGTTGCTGGTAACTGAGGTCGCGTCACAAAAATCTGACTCAGTATCAGATTCGTCAGTGGTTTCTGGTACATAAAGATTATCGCCTGAATCACTAAAATCAGCATCGTCATCACTTTCCGGCACATCAAAAGATGTTCTTTGATTTTCTTCGATGCTTACACAACTTTCCGGATTATCTGTAGTATCAATAATATCATCCTTTTCGGTAGCTACGTGATTTATATCTTTATCAAAAAAAGTACTACTTATGGTACTATTTTCACGCCGATGTCCGGCGCTAACGTGAACTGTGTTGCTGGTTGAAGCTACGCATATTGCAGTTCCTTTGTCTCCAAGTTGTTCCTAAAAAAATGTTAATATAATTTACATTGACATTTCTAAATATATTTACCAAGTATTCTAACACAGGTATACGTGCCATTTTTTTTAAAACAAAATAAATATTAAATAAATGAATGTGTTTACATGTTAATGATGAATGAATTAATGAAAAAGAATTTCGTAAATGAAAAAACTCCATAAAAGCCTTGATCAGTAGTCGCATAACTATTCTACCGCTGCGCTGCCAAAGCAGTCTCGAGTAGTAGTTATTAGTTTTGAAACTGACGTGAGTTAAAAAAAGTACCTAACAAGAATAACAAAACATATGTTTTATATATTTATACTTTCCATGCAATGCATCTTTTAAAATCGGCCTATAAAAATATTATAATAAACAATTTAACTTTTATCATTACAACTTGGATACATACCTTAGATATTTTTTGTGTTTTGATTTTTTCTTTTAGATTTAACAGGGATTTGTCAATATTTTCTTGATAATTGCTTACATTAACTGCCTTTGTTTTATTTGTTCTTGTAGTATATGCATGTACTTGATCTACAAAATAAAATAAATTTAGTTATGAAACGTTATGATATTATTATTACATAGTAAAATAAGCAATCGTTATTTTTAATATTTACCAAATAAGAGTAATCTACGATCTTATAATAAATACCTAGTTTGCCTGATGACAATATTCGCATTCATCTTCTGGGTAATGATCATACCGAGCACAGGTACAGTTACTGCACCAGAACCAAGATTGTTCTAGTAACATGAGTACATTATGACCAAAATTTAAATCAACCACCATATGTTGTGGTTGCGTTGGTACAATATTAAATACAAATCCACAATTTATACAATACGTTCGCAAAATAAAATGCGCCGTATCCCAAGGCCAAATCAAATCATTATTTAACATCTGTTCAAAATCCGATCTGTTAAGAAAATTATCTACCTCTAAAAAAACAACCATCTTGGTTTCACTTGAACGTATACTGACTAAGACAACTGGGTACCGACTGTTTAGTCGGATATTTTGATGGTCCCTACTTTTAAATCTTGCACATCAAAAAAAGGATTACTTTGTAACCTAAATAAAGCGTCGAGACAAGAATGCGACCCATAAGTACCATTAAGTATTCTATTTTTGCGATTATGCGATAACAAATACATACATATAAAACAAAAATGTAATCAAATTGATAATGAACCGGCACTAAAAAAAAAAGCTTTAATGTAAATAAAACAATCTTACCTTTTCGTCCTTTTCCCTTGCTTCTCATTTTTTTTTATTTAAATTCCTAACGGCCCATAATAAACAAATTTATTATGTTTATGGATTGGTCGGATCCATAAGCATAATATTAAAATCCGTCAATATCATAGAATATCGTACACTACATATACACATGTGCACGATATTCTATGATATTGACGGACGGCGAATATTACGTGTAACGGTGTGACTCGTTGAATAGCAAGTGTATAACTAACTCATAAGTTAAATCAATGTTAAATACATTAAATTTGTACAAGGCATAGTTCACTAGTTTATATCGCACCAGGCGGCCAGGAAGTAGATAAGCCGAATTCTAAGACATAAACAATATCAACGGTCGCATTCATTCATTACATTGTAGTCAAACGTATATCGCGCGCCACAACAACGCTGCCCGATTTAAACGGAATCGCCAAGAACTAATCAAAATACAATTTCATATACTGTAGCTGTAAAGTGGAGTCAATTTTTTTATTTTATAACTTTGTTCAAGTGGTACTTTAGACCAAGACGGGTGGCTTAGCAATGTTAATTGATTTGACGTCCGTATATAGGACGCCAAAAGCAGGTGGACGCCATTTTAAATGCTTTTAAGTCCATAATGGACGCCAAAACGGTTCTAGGATATATATATATATATATATATATATATATATATATATATATAATATACATATATATATATAATATACATATATATATATAATATACTGACTCAGTATATTGGCTACGCTTAGCCTGATGGTAAACAAAAGAGGAGCCCGAATTGCCATGACATCGCACGTGGAACCATGGTACTATTTGTTGGCACTGCCATACAGGCCTGATGACAGGCCGGATGCTTCTTCACGCTTCGCTTATAGGAATCAAAATCACGCTTTTCTTAAATGATATATGTGAGGCATCCAAAAAAAATATTTCAAGCCCCTGTCATACTAAAAAGATACAAAATTTTTCCACAGGATTGCGATGCTTTAATTGTAGCAGGTTTTTAGTAACAGAAAACTTATTACATACATAAATATGCGCTATTGGGTCCAGCACTATTTATACAAAGTACCTGGACAAACCTAATTCTGCTATTACTCAATTAAACTCGTACAATAATTACAAAATGAGTCAGTGGTGTAGAAATCCTGTGGCTTGCATTATCATATCAAAGAGCTAAATGGCTTCGAGATTGTCGATCTAAGCCGGTAGTTCAGTCTCGGGTGTGGTGGGTCACGAAGTTACGTGGTCGAGCGCTGGGCGCTAAGTGTTGCCAGATTAGCTGGCAGAATTATTCAGAGGCAAACTGGGTGTGGTTCTGATGAAATACTTGACTGCAGATAGACATTGTTTAGCATATTTCGGTATAACGTATTACCATATTTATCCTTAAAAAAGCTAATAATCACAGATGTGTTAGAAAGAAGAGGTAAAAAGTTCTCAAAACTATATTGATGTGCTTAATATGTTTTTTTACGTTTTTCTTTGCCATCAATGAGCATATCCAAAAAATGTATGTCCGATAGAGTTCGAGTTTTGGGTATTTGATTGTGTAGGCGACGAGCTAGCCACTTGTTACTGCTTTTTCACAATATTCTATCTAAACCAGCCTAGTTTTATTTATTGGCTGAAAGTAGTTCAACGGGCCAGCTGCCCCTTTGACTCTGCCTACCCCTTCAGGGATTACGGGCATGATGTATGTACGCAAACAAAACGCATTTACAACCTAATCGATTTTTTTCCTGGTATAGGTTTTCCTTTTGAATATAGCAACAAATATCTTTGGGGTTTACGCACGAGAATTCCCGCTTAGTCTAGTCTAGCCACAACTATCGATATACCTACTAATGAAGTACTCCGAACAGTTTGCGTTGGCAACACCAGCCGACTACACCCTTGAGCACGCGCACGGCCGTCCGGCGCGGTGAAAGGAAACAAATGATTTAGATTATAAGTTTATTTATGCGAGCGCCATTCTAATTTATCCCCAGTAATTGCTTGCCCGATGCAAATTGACTGTTTTGTCTTTTAAGAGCCGACTGTGTCATTGTGGTGATTGATTACCGTTAAACGTTATTATAATGTGTATTCCGAATTCAATGTAATGTCTAGAGTTCATTTTAATAACTAGGTACTTACTAACGACGATATCACTCGGATTAACATAATATAGTTTAAGTATGAATAAAGAACTGCTCTATAAATGAGCTATCTAATAGCAAACAAATTTGCTCTATCTGATAGGTTTTAAAAATACATGTACAATAAACAAATAAACTATCTCGGCCGCTGTTACATTAGTATAACTAACTAAAATGGCTCAATCCTTACACACTTCACCACATTAGTATAGTTATATAGTAACAATATAGTATTGGATTTAACTAATAAATGATCATTTTGTTTTAATAACAAAATGATCATTTACAAATTAAATACGCGATTGTAAAAATATTTAGCGCTTCCAAATACCTGTCACTTGACGAACAATAGGAATTTATTTAGTCGGCGGTATTTTCCAGAAGATAATCCTAACAGCTACATTCATTCTAAATCTGCCAACAAAAAGCAGTACAATTGATCCCGTCCTCTTTGACACATGTGACCTCTGTCACAATTGACAGTTAAGAGGTCAGTTCACTTGTGTCAGGCAAGCGATCATGCGCTAAGTCGTACCTCTTTAGCCGCGCATTGTGAGGTATTGTGTGAGCTGCCCAGCCGACTCTGAATACTAACGACCTATGAAATGCGTGATACGGACATTTAAATGTCCCCTTCGGAGATTTCATTACGTGTTTTGAAAGCAATATGCCACTGTTTAATAATAAATTAGCTGTGACCTCATGCCTTTTGAGGAAGCAACCTCGGGGTTTGCAAAAAGGGGTTAAAATATGACACTGAGGATGTTTCTTCCATAACACTTAACATCGGTGTGTTCGTAGTTTAAATCGTAAATTTAAATACAATGGGACGTTTTTTTACCATTTGCATTATAGCAAACTATTAATCACTAGGACGGCAATAGTGTACGTCTTTTAATTTCATACTTAAACACTGAAAATGACCTTGAACGTGAACATTAGGATTAACTATGCAAAAGAACTCATAGGTACTGACAATTTTAGGAAACGATTGTTTAATAAGTTAGCAAGATTTAATGTTATCCTAAAAAAACGGCTTATCTACTAAATGTAAAATATACAATCGGTAAAATAAAAGATAAACTTTCAAATTATACAAAAATACGACTAACATAACATGAAAGATGACATCATAAGAGACTAGACGAGGTTCGGCGATAAGTTTTGAATTAACCCGTTATACTTACTTTATTGTTCCGATCTATTCGTAACCTAATCCGACTATTAATTGTGACCACAGCCATTCAGTAGCCATACGCTACTGTTCATCAAATGACATACCTGCATTTATTATTTCTTGGAAATTTAATTTTATGATGGCTTTGCTGGTGGCCGTCTTATATCACTAGTATCTCATATAACTTTAAACAATACTATTTGATGGTATGTTTATTGATCCTGTTTTCTGTCACATTTTTATCATCATCTTCCTAGCGTTATGTCCCGTGCTTAGACGGGGTCCGCTTAGACCATGATCCAGGATTTAGCGAGTAATTACATTGAAGCCACTGCCGATCTGACCTTCGTAACCCTAAGATAGGGGAACCAGACAATTTTTTTTGGATCATAGTTACAAATCCAAAGTTGATTGAATTTGCAGGTTTCATCACGATGTTTTCCCTCACCGTGGTATCAATACGTACATAGATTTGAAAAATCCAGAGGATGCCAGGGTTTGAACCGGCACTCCTCGGTTAAGAGGCGCATGTTACCATTGAGCTACCACCGCTTTTGTCACATTATTTTTATATTAGTTACTAATTTCCGATTTTGCATTTATTCTATAAAAGTCCAAATTTTTTGTAATAAATGTTTTCTTAGATTTTATTTTATCGATGTGTAGGTAAGTAAGTACTAAGCAATTAACTTTTAGCATCTTTTGTGTTCACACAATAATGGCGTACCAGGATAAGGCTTTCCCAACAAGTCCTTCCGTGTTAATTATTACAAGAATGACATTTTCTAGTCTAGTTGATTAATTCAACAGCCAATAATTATAGCACTACACAAGTCACACTATAAATAGTCCCCTAAGTATAGGTTACAAAGGAAAGGACCACAAGTCTATTTAGGACACTCTGACGCCAGTAACTAACCCTTGGGTCTATTACTTAAGTTATAAACCGCTCTCAATATTTGCAACAACAATAAATAGCCGGAGTTAACTTACATGCAGCTTTACTTACTAACTTAACGGTTGAGTAATAACGCTCATAATTCTCATTATCGATCCTTATCTCCAACTTGTGGCGGTGCTGGTACATTTAATTTAATCGATGGCTCGATTATGAAACATCGATTTCATTTCGAAACTCGATGCATAATCGCATTTGTTTACGTAAATAAATACTATCATGTCTGCAATAGGCAAGATGACCAAAAAAATCTGTTTAGTTCGTCAGTTACCTAGATTATAAAAAGATATTGAATACGTACCTTTTTATTTATTTGTCAAACAAACATTGACGAAGATACAAGCATTCAAGTTGCGCGTGACGTCATACTTTTGTATAATTTTTACTAAACAGTGACGACGCAACACACTCCAAAACTTAGATGTTCTTTATCTTTGTCATCTTTTGGTAATTTAATAAAGCGAAAAATATGTGTTTAGTATTTTTGTATAATCTAACGGACTAAATAGAATTATACCTAGTTTTTTAATGCAGTACATACATACATACATAATGTCACGCCTTTTTCCCATGGGGGTAGGCAGAGATCACGTACTTTCATTTGCTACGATGCTGACATACACCTGTCGCTTCTTCTACATTCATAAGTCTTTTCATACACGCTCGTCGGTTAAGGGTGCTGTTTACGTGACCTTTTGTTAATACATTACCAATCTGGTCATGGAAAGTCCGTCTAGGTCTTCCCATGCAGTCATTATCCCTATTAGCGAAGAGACAGGCAGAGTCCAGTTAAGCCATAAACTCCTTTAATCACATTTAGCCAAAAATATAAATATAGTATTTATTTTAATGACATTAACAAACTCGCTAAATTCACCGTGATTCATCCTAGATTTGACGATGGCTATAAGCTAAGCTAGGTCGCACCAAACCAAACTGAGTGAAAATCACATCCTTTAGTTAAGTAGTTTTATATTTTCTTCTGAATCTAATATAAAGAAAATAAATTCAATACCCCTTCGTCGTCATCATTGAGCAGACTTCGCGTCAAACGCAAAGACGCGGATTCGAATCTCGCACCCGGAAGAAAAAGGCGACAAGTGTTTATTTGTCTCCAGTGTAGGTATGACCTGGCCTGACGTATGGAATGGAATGTAGTAAGGAGCCAGGAAGAGTAACCATGATCCAAAAATTGTCTGGCGCCCCTATCTTAGGGTTACGAAGGTCAACTCGCTAAGTCCTGGATCATGGTCTAAGCAGACCCCGTCTAAGCACGGGACATAACGCTAGGAAGATGATGATGTAGATGCCTGAGGTATTTTCGTTAATCATGTACTCGTACTTACTTTGAAATCAGATTAATATATGATATTAATCTATTAAGTTCGTCAAGCGAAAACAACCAAACAGGCATTCCAAAGTAAGCTTTATATAGCTGTACTAAATTAGAAGTTAACGTCTAATGTCCTTTAATTAATTCGGTCAAGTATAGTTAGATCTTGGCCAATGCGCCAAGACCGCTAGTTTAATACAAGTAGCGCCCAAGAATTTGAAACTTGCAAGTGTACAGCCAAAGTAAGCTCTTAGATGGGCAGCGTTTAGCTAGATATATTTTGATATACTATAATGTTGTCCAATGTTGGTCAAGGACTTTAAAATACTGCACCAGCCGCGGGACTTGCCTAGCGGAGACTAATGGCATGTCAGGTTTTGGATATGTCATCGTGTAGGCGACGAGCTAGCGACTTGTCACAATTTTCCATCTTACCCAGCCCAGTTCTATATTTTTCTTATGAACTTTGCTTACCTCTTCGGGGATTACGGGCGTGATGTTATATATAATGTGTACTAAATACTTCTGTTTATAATACATTTCATTTATTGAATACTCATATGTATACCTATTAGTTAGATTGCAGATGGACGGTTAAAAGATCAAAAGTCGATTTCAATTTAGATTTATCATTTAAGAATGAAATGAAAAATCTAAATTAAATTCAGCAAATTATATAATAATGATTCATGTATTAATTACTAGCAGTAGTGGATCATGAATGTATTTACTTAGGTTAGGTTTCTTCTTAGTAGATGCGACATTCCGAACCGGTGGTAGATTCAAATTGTTTTATTTTGTATCTATTATTTGACGATTTACATGTACTTTTTTTCATGAGGCCTACGTAAATAAAGATATTTTGAGTTTGAGTTTAAGTTTAGGATGTTTGTAAGCCAAGTCTTCGGAAAGCAAATGGCAAGTATCTCACACGTAATCAAGCAGCTGAATCTAGCGCCCGCTGATAATTCACCTTTGGCAACGCGCAGGTGCGATAGCGAAATATCGGCATTATGCGGAGGCGAAAATGTTTAAGGGTCATTTCGGTGTTGGGCAAACCGCGAGCGATTACGGGCCAGACTCGATCTCGTTTTAGACTTACGGTGCGCAAATATGGCTTAATATTATAAAAAGCGCGGTGGTAGCTCGGTGATTAGACACCTTCCTCATAAGTGAGGGGTTTCGGTTCAAAACCGAGACGTACCTTTGGATAAGTAAGTATTTGGATATATAGGTGCACATTTACTATACCAATTATGGACTAGTGGCGAGGAAAAACAATGGGAGGAAACTTTAGGTAAAATAATATTTGAGTAATGTCCTAGAGCTGTATAACTTTCTTCTTGATTGAAGGAGGAAGAAAGGGTTAAACCTCTAATTCGTTCTAGATTTACATCCATCAAAAACAGATTAGCACTTGGAATGTACTAAAATTTAAATCAATTTAGTAAAAGCATTACTTGAAAGCAAGATGGATTAAGCGACCCTAATCTAGATTTTCTGTTAACAGCAACACTTAGAAGCACTTACCCTCTCAGTAGGTACCAGTAGCCTTATGTAATTGCATTGTAAAAATAGAAAACTGCAATATATTTCAACATACAAAATATTTTAAGCTATTTGGCTTCCTAAGGACCTAAAACATCTAGTAAAAAGTGATCGTTTTTATGGTAAATTTATTTTCACGATCAACCGCATTGCTGACCGTACATGCCGTGATGATAATGAGTCTACATGCTTCTATAAGCACAGGTATTATGTAGCATTTTGGCCAAGTGGAGTGTAGAAAGAGCTGGCTGCGAAATAGTTAACACGGTTGTTAAATATTACTAAAGTTGTACTAAATGGTAGTGCAAATGAGGACAATTGTAGGTATCTAATAATAAATAAATACCCTTTGTGCTCGAACTTGATGCTTTTTGTAACTGGTCACTGGAAATTATTTTTTATTAAAATAAATTTATATTGTTTATATCACCTATATTTATTATGGTTTTTATATTATATGTTTTTGTTATTAGTTAATTAATGCTCCTAGTATACAGGCCACGATCGGTCTTTTTATTCAAATTAGAAGCTGTTCTAAACAAGGCTAAATTATAAATTCATTATGGCATTTTATAAATTTTAATTCAAATCTCAACTTTAGAACAACTTGAAAATAAAATAAAAAAATACCTATTAGGCATCTACTTTATTCGGAAGCTGTATAAACTGCGTCAGCGAATAAGTTCATAACATCCAGTTACGTTTTAGTATGAACGGGGGTACGGGGGTAAGTGCTAATAGCTGAACCAACCGCCAGGAACGTTGAACCTTTTAACATACGCTGATGAAATTATTTAATAAAAGGGTCGCATTTCTGTATCAACATTTTGGGACAGGTAAAGTTGAAATGTTAACAAAGAGGATTCAAGCTAATGCTGCAGGCATTAACATCTACTGAAGTCATAAAATATTGACGGTGATTGCGCATTAACAGTTATAATAGTGCAATATGTAACAATATTTTATGTAACAAAGAAGATAACCGACAAATCGTTACAACACGATTGCAAAATCATCATTGGTAGTAAGCAGTTTATATATGACACCACCCGTGAATGTGTTGACAATTAACTAATTTAGTTTAGCTATAGAAATGTAGAGTAAACAGATAGAAAAAAAAGCTCTCATCCCCCTTTCTTGGCAAGTATTTTTCTAATTAAAATTAACACGACAGCATCTTACAACCCAATAAAGCATTCCAAAGGCTTTCTACTACAAACGCGACTTGATAACATTTTGCATGCAACGCGCCGTGGCCCTTAATAGAAAACTGTTTCTTAGGTCAACAAATGTCGTCTGACATTAAAACCTACCAACATTTACAGTCTGCACCTTTTGATTTAAAGCCTGCGCCAATATCTGAACGGGTCGCTTTTAGCTTATGCCAAAGGTTGGCAGCACCTGACCTGCGCTACAATGTATCCACAAGCTACGCTGAGGACGGCTGGTTCGATCAGATTAAAAAGCATTTTAAGGACTTCGTACAAACTTTCCAGGTGAGAAGATTGGTTATTTTTGAATAAAGAGTTGAAAAGCTGCGTGGTGTCTGTACCAGTAGTTTAAGTAATTATATACATACTTGTATGTACATATCATTGCGGTGGTAGCTCAATGGTAAGGACACGCAACTCATAATCGAGGGGTGTGGGTTCAGAGCTTGTACCTCTATATTTAAAAAATAGTGCTGCCACTAGCTCGGTGGTCAGACGAAACATCGTAATTATACCTGCAAATTCAAATAACTTTGGATTTGTAACTATGATCCAAAAAAAATTCTGGCTTTCCTATAAAAGGGTTACGAAGGTCAGGCCGGCAGTCGCTTCAATGTACTATATGTGTAGACTCGCGTAATCCTGGATCATGGTCTAAGCGGACCCCGTCCAAGCACGAGACATAACGCTAGGCAGAAGATATGTACAAACCATCGTGCCTGATAGCCCCGAAGAAATAGACAAAGTTCAGAACAACAAGGTCTTTATACCAAATTAAGCCAAAACTTAAATCAAGTGGGGTAAGATGGAAAATTGTGAAAAAGCACAGAAGAAGAACATGTGACTAGCTCGTCAACTACTTAATCACAAAACCACAACTCGATACATCAGTGACCGTTTTTTGACAAGCTCGATGGCGCATTCGGTAGTGACCCTGCCCCATGCGCCAAGAGTTGTGGAATCGAGCCCCATCCAGGACAAACATTCGTGTGATGAATACTTGTGTTTGTTCTGTGTCTGGGTGTTAATATCCAATATTTAAGTATATATTTGTAATACCACTATTGTTTTTGTTATCCGCAACACAAGTGCTTACTTCGGAGTCAGACCAATGCATGTGATGTCGTTGGATATTTATTATTAATATATTTATTTATTATATAACATGCTAGACAGGGAAAACAGTTGGCACATTCTTTTTAAGTCCCCGACTGACTTGCGACAACCAACATGGTACGGTATTCATAAAATTTTGCAAAAATATCCTCTCCACACCCAGCTGGATTCTCCTTGTTACTGTGACCTTATAACTTGCACCACAGCTTATAGCCATCGAATTTAATGTAGAAACTTCTAGGCGTGCCGGCCATTAACGGCCCGTACACTTGTTCAATTAAAAGCGCTATCAAAGGCTGACTTACGAAACTAGTGTACCCACTTTAAATGAGCTGTATAAGTAGGTATCGAGGGTAACGCGGTGCATTTTGAAATGGACTCAGCTCGGTTCGTATAGTGGAAGTGAATACGCTGAAACCGTAAATGAATGTTGTCTAGTATAAAATATCTAATAGACAGCGCATTTGGGACTAGAGGTTTACATACATACATAACATCACGCCCATAATCTCCGAAGGGGTAGGCAGAGTCAAAGGGGCAGCAGGCCCCTTTAACGTGATCTCTGCCTACCCCCATGGGAAATAGGCGTGACATTATGATGTATTTATTTTAAACACATTTAGCCTAAAACAAAACTAGGCTGGGTTAGATGAAAAATGGAGAAAAAGTAGTGACAAGGCTAGCTTGTCGCCTACGTAATCACATATCCAAAACCCGATATACCATTAGCACAGATAACCTCCAAATAGATACCACATTAAGAGGATTGACGTACGCCCATGCATCTATGCTATTACATAAATGAGTAGTTGCCATACACGCGCATCTTCAGTGCCGACCAAGAGACAGATCTGCGCGTCAGCCTTTACGGAGACACTTTTATTTATATTTATTAAGTATTTATGCATAAATAAACGTTAAAATGGCCTTCTGTTCCGTAAAATAGGGTGGGAAGAATTCCAGGACATCAAAATTTGAAAAAAGATGACATAACTTTTCATCGGTAAGTAAATTATATACCTATTTTATTCTAGACGGAGCTCAAGTTACGACGGTCGAATTTTGAAAGTTGGCAAAATTTTTTTGACAAGTGTCAGCTCGCGTTGATGTCTTTTGTCACTACCCCTTTCTTTCATTACCCATTTTATCCTGTTCTGGCATAGACATGCATAACAAGAGGGTTGTAACTGTGTACGTTTCAGTATGTCGAATCGATATTGTCGATAAAAAATAGAGATTGTCCTAACTCAATTTGCTTTAGATTTCCAAAGGGTCTGAAAGAAAGTCTAAATGGATCAATGCCACATATCGCGGTGATGGATCGTTCCCGAGCAAAAACACCGTCATTTGTTCGAGACATTTTACAGAAGCTAGTTTTCACTATATGAAGGATAGAAGACGAGTAATGGAAACAGCCGTGCCTTCTTTATATTTACCAATGTATGTGTTGCCGGCAATGTATGTAATCCAGGCATTCGATACAATATTATATTACAATATTATAGTTTTCTTTATTCTATTCTAGTATTCTATATAATAAAATATCATTAACACCAACCACCAAACAATAACATTTGTTTTTTTTTTTGGTACGGTCTGGTACGTTTTTGAGGTACGAAACCCTAAAAAATCAAATTTATTTATATCTACATATAAAATATAAATAATTATAAAATTTATCGATAAAACTATAGACATTGCACAATACAATTGGACATCACTAGATGAACGAGTGTTACGTCCCCCGCACCCCGTTCCTACCTCCTAAAATTGTGACTTGAACCTAGAACAAAGTGGTGAACGTACGGTATCTATTGGAGGTTATCTGTGACCATTAGTCATCTATTACGTCATGCTAGGCAAGAAACACAGTTGGCACATTATTTTTTAAGTCCCCGACCAACATAGACTAAAAAATAATGTGCCAACGTATCGTAATCGTATATGAGGCATAGTACCTAATGACAAAACTGTCATTAAGTACTATGTCTCATATACGATTGTTTCTTAGAAACGTAGAAAAAAAGAAATATAATTACATATATCAATGTGGTGAACCAAGATTTTTACATTTCAATTATTAAATCTGGAAGATGTTTTGAAAAAACTAACATGAAAGATTTATTGTAATTAAAGTGAAGGCCTCTGATAAACTTTCCACTGGCCAAGCCCACGAAAACAATGACTCGTGGGTTCAAACCCCGCTAAGAGAAATGTTTAGTTGCTCTATAAAAAAAACTATTAATTTGAGTCAAAAATTCAATTATTATCATTTACCAGAAAAAATGTCGTGTAAATACATATAAACTTAATTCTTTGTACTAAATGTTATTTCACTTACAAGCTCCTTTATGTATTTTTTTTTTAAATAATGTTCTATTCTGTCCATCTAAGTATCTAGTAATGAGTTATATGCCAACTTTTAATGTCATTAATATTAAAAAATTAGCCAAATCCTCTAACGGATCACATTATAAACAATATTTTAACATAAAACCATAAATATTAGAAATATTATCAACGTTTCTCATGTCGTCCCGCGGAGAAGTATCATGTTTTACCGATAACATAAATAGATTTAATTGCTCATGACAAATCATATGCAAATTCTAATAGTCTGGATTTGAATACCTGTTTACCGATAAATCTATTATAATATCAGCTAATCTGTGCCTATGTTACTAGACATATATTTAACGATACCTTGAAGTTAATAACATAATCACATAATAAATTATATTGACTTTATATCCTTGACAATATGTATAAAGGATTATATTTTCGAATCAGAGGTTTTTTTTTGCATATATGAAGTCTATGTAGGTAGAGCGGTGATAGCTTAATGGTAAGGATATAGTCTTGTATACGAGGGATACTGGTTCAAAGTTACAACTCAGGGCACATCTGCATTTTTCAAATATACGTTCGTATTTATACCACTGGCGCAGCGGTGAGGGAAATCATCGAGATGGAACCTGTACACTCAAATAAGTGTGTCGCCATGATGCATATTATATGGCTTCCGTATTTAAGTATAATGAAAATAAGGTCGAATTAAAATATAGGTTGTTTACATTGATCATATCAATGTAAACTCCGTCTAAGAATGGAAAATAACTGCTGGTAGAAGTTATATTTACTATTTATTTTGCTAACAATTTACACACAAATACATACATTAAATTATATTCCGACAATAATTTTGTGCTTTATGAGTGATTCATTTATATGTAAACACAACATGCAAAAATATAATTAAAGCAGACAAGAATATGATATTATAATATAAATACTATAGAAATACAGCTCAGCTATTAAAAATAAAGACTACATCACATACATTGATCTGACTCCGAGGTAAGTAGCTTAAGTAGCAGAAACAACAGCGGAATTACAAATACTAAAATATTAAATATTAACACCCAGACACAGATCAAACACAAGAATTCATTATACGAGTGTTTTTCTAGGTGGGGATCGAACCCACAAATCTTGGCGCTTGGGGCAGGGTCATTACCGAATGCGTTATCGAGCCAGTCAATTATATATTAATATATATCATTATAAAATACATATTTATATTAATTACATTATACTGCTCAAGATATATACAATTTGACTAGCCCCTTATACACTTCCCTTTAATACGTACATACATAAGTGGAATGGACCCTTTTTATCCTTTTTTCGTCGTCAATATCGTCTATATTTATTATCAATAATACTGTCAACACTATTGAGAACAAATAAGAGTCTTGAATGTTAAAAGCACTTTTCAATAAGACGCATACAAAATCCGCTTATATGCAAAGAGCCTGTGAGTGAATAAGTAGACACCTTTCCCCCTTTCAATCCCTTACGAGAATATTTGATCCATCAAAGAGGTATATAGAACAAGAATATTTAGTAAGACAAATAGTAGGTTTATCAGTTACTAGCTGTGCCCGCAGTTTCACCTGCGTTTTTATTAATGTTATATAGCCTATCTCAGGCAGATCTCTGTGAATTGCAAGCCAACAACTGGCGAACCAGAGCGCAGGACCGAGATGCTTGGCGAAGTCTTGTATCGGAGGCCAAGACCCAATTTGGGTTGCTGAGCCATCGGAGTTAGTTAGTTAGCCTCCCTCAAAAAATAAACTACTTATACAACACAAAAATATTTTTTTAATTCGGACCTGTTGTTTCTGAGATTAGCGCGTTTAAGCAATCAAACTCTTCAGCTTTATATGTTAGTATCGGATTTATTTTGTTTAATAATAATTACAGAAGTACCTACAAAATAATGGGCTAATTAGGTTAATATTGTAATTATATTATAACGTATTTTTGTGTACTTGTGATAATGAATACGCGTAAAAGTTCATGAAAATTATATAAAATAAGAACTGTTAACAGCAGGACCTTTAAATGTGCTTCCATTAAAATATAGCTCATTAAGTTTGGCATGTTTTATAGTTTATAATTTAATAATATAAAATTATTGCAGATATTTTTACCATTTACGCCGAGTAACTTAGCGCAAAAGTGTAAATTAGAAGAGGGTTTATTAGACACAGTTCTGTGTTTATGTTAATGTAGTTCGCTCGACAATTTTCTTAAATCGTTTTGATCGTAATCGCCACAGTGATGACTATTAAGTATTTTTAGTATTAGAGTATTCAGTATCAATACATCGTTCATTTGTAAGTATATTAATTAATTTTTTGTGTTATGTTTACAAAATTTTTTGGCTATTTAGATAAATGTTACATTGCTGATAATTTTACGGTTGTTTTTAAGTTTGATAAAATATATTAATTTTTTCAACCATACCTATAAAACATTAAAATAACGTTTTTTTTTCTAATACCCAGATTTTTTATTTCCAATTTATAAAATCTTTATGCAGCTCATCTAGTCGTAACGAGGCAAGATGAGTTACAAAACTAGTTCTATGTTGGTAAAAAGTTCACTTAAAGTACAGACCGAGACTGCAAATAGAGTGGAAAATCTGCATAGAGATTGCAAAATGCTGGTATTTTTTATTGAATTTATTAACTTACTCGGTGCTGAAGACAAAAAATGATAAAAGGTGCAAGGATTTAAAAATTCCGAAAAAATACACTGACGCCATTAAATCCTTCCCGTATTGCATTACAGATAACCGAAAGCTAACCGAAAGTGGTAAAATCCGTACATAGATTTAAAAAACGCGATAGATACGACACCATTAAAGACTATCTGTGAAGTGCGATTAAACGCAATCCTGTGGCATCGAACGGCGTTTAGCTCGGGTCGTGTCGCATTAAAACTAACGCGCTTAATAATTTCCGCAGCGCAGAGAGCGCCATTACCATATCGACATTGGGCACAGAGTAGGGAAATGTGCGACAGAGGAGAGCTTTTGAGAGAATACTTTACGAGCCCGGTTCCGATTGGATTAGGTACTTCTTAGATTTTTGCACGCCTGATATTTATAAAATCTAAGAATCGCCCTAAGTAAATACTTAGGGCGATTTTGGTCTGCATTTAAAATATGTAGGTACTAATTGTGTTTTCAGCCTAGCATGTCGTAAACATCGATTGCCTCGTTGGTCCAGTCGTAGCATGCATCGCCTAATAACCAAGAGGTCTCGGGTTCAAATCCAGGGTCGGACCAAAAATTTGTGGCTGGGTATTTCAATATTGAAATTACTCAGTAACAGTCCAGAGTTAGGAAGTTGGCGGTTTAATCATCTCGTGCCTCGGAAAGCACGTTAAGCCGTTGGTCCTGCGCCTGACCTCTCTCCGGTCATGTCAAATTGCCGTCTCACCGGACTGTGAGAGTGAAGGAATAGATAGTGCACTTGTGTTTGCGCACACACTTGTGCACTATAATATCTCCTGCACTAATCCTCGTTGAGATTGGCCGCCGTGACCGATATCGGTTACGAGGACATAATTATGTCGTAAAAAGCGAATAATGGTGTATTGAGTTAGTAGTTATGTCCTCGCATCGACTTGAGTCACTTATCACAATTTTTTTTTCATACAATTCAACTTAGGTACTCAACTTTATTGGTCTAAACTGCTTTAGACTACTAATAAAATTGAGTTCAGTTAAACCAGCGTCCTACTGTTTAGACTCTAACTTCAGAGATTACTAGCGTTTAAGTATTACATATTTAGGTACATCATCTCACTTATTAAATCCTCCGATGGGTGCTATCAATTAGTTTTCACGATCAGTGGGCGGTACATTCATATATCAGCCTAAACAAACATATAAAACGGATTTAATATCCACAAAGTATCTGTAGAGGTTTACTCCTGCACAAGTAAAGCAAGAATTAAACAAATAACAACCACTTGAGCAATCGAATTCAATGTGATATGTCGAATTTAGTTTCATTAGAGCTTTCTCGAGTAGGTCGTGAAGTTAAGAAGGTTGTGGCACTTAGCTACAGTTGGAAGCTTCGACTAATTACTATAACATTAATTACATTTTAGCTGGTCTGTAGATTAACAACATTTAATATCAATCAGGCTGTAAATCTCGTGCTGATGAGTTTTTCTGATATAAACCGTAGAGCTTGTATGAAAAGGATCATGAATGTTGAAGACGCAAGTAAGGTGTATAATGATCGTGCCATATGGCGTTAGATTCTCTTTGCCTATCCGGCTAGGGAAGTGGCATGAAGTTTAGTAAGTTAGTTTTAGGTAAGCATCTAATGAATTAAATATATTAACGGTGGTCGTTAAATTATTTAAGTTTAGTGGTTAAAGAAGATTACAGCTTCTTGGAATTTGCCTACCGATTACAGGTGCGATAATATGTAATAAGGGGATGTGGTGAATAATCGAAAGAAAATGATAGACAGGCCCCTTGGTCGAGTGGTCTAAGACCCTGGCCATGAAACCGAGAGTCGCGGGTTCGAAGCCTGCTATGGGCAAATGTTTTCATAAATTGCATCAAAATCATGAAGACTAAGTAATATTAAGTTAAATAGTTGCGGTTACTCTGCGCTTCACATTCTTTGGAAGTGTAAAGTTACCCAGCCAGATAACCGCCGCTAAGTAGTTTAAAACTGCAAAAGATTAAAGCATACTTTGATCGAATAACGTACGGGCGCTTAATGTAAAAGGTATTTAAGTTTACCACTATTAGCGCTAATATACACGTAAAAATGCAACGAAGTGTCATTTCATCGATGAAGTGACAATACCTCGTAACTGTAAATATGCTTATTTTACAGGAGAAGGAGAAAACGAATATTCTTTTAGATTTTGATCATAGGTTTTCATATAACTTTATATGTAATGTTTACAGGATTACTTAATTATTAAATAACAAGCGAGAAAAAAAAATAGTCCACGCAAAATTTAATTTTAAGGTAAGATTCACATCAAATGCTGCGCATCGGAGCGTACTTACAAGGCCGTAGAGAAAATAGTATTTTATTAACAGTTCCTAAAGTTGTAACTGCATCCAACTGATACGCTCCGAGCCGACCGGCCTCTGACGCATGCTCGCGCATCCGTCCGGATTGAAGATGTATCGGTTGGATGCAATTACGATTTTAGGAAGTTTTAATAAAATACTATTTTTTTACGGCCTTGTAAGTGCGCTCCAATGCTCTCCGATGCGCGCCAGTTGATGTAAATCCTACCTTAGTCTATTGCATTAATTTAAAAAAGTAGAGTTAAAAAAAAAATTGTTAGGTATTGTTACTTCAACAACTATTGCCTTGTCGTACTTTTATCCTTACCAATATTATAAATGCGAAAGTATGTCTGCCTTGTTTTTACAACTTAAGAATTTTTTTTAAAGTACTTACATTGATAAGCCACGTACTTAAACAATTAGGTATTATCCCAATTTTGTAGATACTTCAACCGCCCGATCTTTTTATCGGCAAGAAAACGGTAGTAAATTACAAATGTCTCAGTTTGTATGTATGCCAGACAGTAAAACTTAAGCGATTGAAAATAATTTGAAAAATATGGGAACACCTTTATATGATATATCGTACTTCATACTTAAAGAAAAGATATTATCTTTTTTTGGATTTATTAAATTCCCCATTGTAAAGGAGGACGTAGGAAACCACTAAATGGTTTTTTTTTTTAAAGTTACCAATTATTTATCTGTGACAACTATATTTTTTTTACTAATCCTGACCGAATATGATAGTGAAATGATTGCAAAGCTTGGAACCTTGAGATATACATTATCTCGCTACTATGGCGGAAGGCGGAAGTATACATATAATTAAAACCACACTGGCGGTCCAAATTTTGCGCAAAGAAACCGCAAACGGAAGTTTATTTCAGATAAAAACCGGCCAAGCGCGAATTGAGTCCGTCACAAAGGAACCAGTACTATCGTAGTACATTAAGTAATTATTTACCGGTACTGTCGCACAGTATGAAATGCAATGATCTTTATTTACATAGGCTTCAACAAAGGACTTATGCATCATCAAAACAAAGTCAACATCAATCTACGCAACCAACATATGTAACAAATAAGAAATACTTTTTGTTTTATCATACAATGTTCTAAAATTATTTGAGTACTTTACTATATTCTAAATGTGGTGGCTATAGTAAAACAAACACTATGCATATTTTAAGGGTATGTTTATTGATACGACCGTACATTGTATTCAGCTTTCTCAGACGAATGGATAGCTAAGCCTTAGTAATAGGGTTCTATTCGCGCCCTTTGGACACGGAACCATGAAAAATTATTTAACTATCAGATTTGTCAAAAGTCTTAAGTACCACTAAGCCGAATCTGATAGCGCTTAATAGTTCAACGGTCAAAAATCCCCAATAAAGACTTTAAGACTGTATAATAGACACGTAGCACAATAAATGACGTTTTACCGCAGTTAACGATGGGTACCGCAATAAAATCAAAGACTCGCTTTAATGCCCGAGAGAATTCACCTTTTAACATTGTTCGCTGAACAAAAAGTGGACCTTCACAGCTTATTGAAACGGGACAATAGTCCTCACCCGGTATCGCGACCCTCGATCTGTGTCTTTCACTACTTTTGTGATGGTGGATGTAAGAAGCATATCGATAAGTTTAATCGATTTTATGTTAGAGAAATTATCTATTAGTTGTCTCGATAATCGTATTGTAACTATCGCCAAAATATGCAAAATCGAAACTTGTTTCTTTTATTGTTGAACAAAATAAAATGAAATGTTTATTGTAAATTAGTCACAATAATCATCACTATTTATGATAAACACTATATCCCGCGCGATTGTCTATCTGAACACAATAAACTCAAAACACAATGAACGGATTTTCATATGGTTTCCACCAATGGACTGATTGATCCATCTTTTATTTAAATATATCGAATACGCTATAATTATAGCAAATATGCTATTCGTATTTGACAACTTAGCATAATGCAGAGCGCATGTTCCTCGAAACCACGCCCTTATAATCCGATGGACATCGGATTCGAGTATCTTAACTAGCGAATATCATAATTAGCTTAAAACCTTTCAATTGGACACCGAGGGAAGCTTCCCTATCGGGACTTTTTTAAATATTAACGTGAGTAGTTTAGGCATCACTATTCATGATATCGCTTTTCTGACCACTGAACGTCGATTACTATCGCCTACCGAACATCACTTAAATTGCATCAACGATTCGAAAGATCGCTATTTTATTACAACCATACCGTGCCTCGGTGGGACATTCGGAAACCACAGAACTCGGCCGTTCAAACCTCTTTCATTTAAACTTTTTATCGCCGACCGCATCTTTAAAATTTCCCTATAAAAACCACTAATAGACGGTGTGGTTAAGAAACTCCGCCATTTCGCCCAGTAGTAAGTACTCAAGCGGACTGTTAGATGGTCCAATGCTGTTGATACGTTTTGTGGTTACGGTACAGCCATCGAACTTATAACTTAAATAATGATTCTTTAAGGTATGGACAAAAAAAAACAAAAACACACAGCGATTTGTCTCTGAAAACGTTCAACAATTAGACTGATCAAAGCTATGAAATAAAACTCGTAAAAGTTAGGATTTTTTCGCATGTTGATTAGCAAATTCTTTTAACTTTATTGAAAAGCAGCGAATAATGTTATTTCTTTTAATTTTTTTCCAGTAATTAGGTAATAAATAATTACAAATTAAAACTGAAAAATGCAAGTTTTACCAGACTAAGATGAAGCCAAAAGGGTTAAGTTTTGAACATTAAAGATTTTAATTGAATAAAAACATGCAATTCCGTGACCCAATTTGCTTGGTCAACTAAACACACTACTTACATATTTTACTAACAACGTTTTCGTAATGTTGCTAGCAAAACGGTTGTCAAACAGTGCAATGTACCTGTTTATTTAATACGACATTCGCGTGCAGTTAAACCTGGCCAATTTGTATGCGATTCCAATATCAACGACTTAACCTCGTTTAAATCATCATGAGATATGGATAATATGAAAACGCGATGATAGCTTCAGAGGGTATAAACGGTACCTTTTAATGTACAAGCAAATCCAAGCTCGTTTAAACCTAGGTTGACGGTTCAGGAAAATATTATGAAAATATCTGCACATTAAGATAGCTGTAAACAATCATACAATTGATCTACATCTTCGAAGAAACACTTGGAATACAATCTAGAATTAGCAAATCCGGTAATAATATTAGAACTAGCTTTCGTAATCACTAGACAAGGGAACCAGAGAAATTGGATCATGGTTACCCACCAGTTATTGAATTTGCGGGTCACCATCCGCAATATGTCCTCACTTCACCGCTAAGCAATGCCCACCAAGATTTGATAAATCCAAGGGTACATGTTCTAGTTTAAACCACTCGCAAATTAATCACGTGTCCTCATAATTGAGCTGTCACCGCCTAATTAGTATCATCATGCAATTAGTGCATAACTCTATCTCAGGATATGTTTGATATCACGTAATACAAAGCCTTCACGATTTTTACATAGAACAGTAACCTACATTAGAAAAGGGACATGTTTAGTCTGAATTATTATATAATTATCATAAAGGTAATTACATACGAGAGTAGTGTTAACAGGTTTGGTGAGCTTAATTTCGGACGGACGGTGAAAGTCATCGGAACAGCAACAATGATTAAAAAAACAAGAAGCAATATTTTTTTCCTGTCAAAATTATTTTGTGTAAAATACAGACTTAAGAGGTAAATGAGTAAACGGGGCAGTTGTCGTTACGATGAACGTAAATCCGTACATATCACCGCTCAACTGAACATCGGGACGTCCCGGGCAAATCGGGACACCTGGTAAAGCTAAATGAGAGATATATAATTTAAGAGGACATTTTAATGGTGCACGCCTGCGAGTGCTAGCATATTAATTCCGGTCCCTAAAGGGTGGACCACCCTTTGTAATATAAACCCATGATCTTACAAAATTATGTTTATCGACGGCAATATTCCGTTGCGATTTGTGTCCTATATTAGCTCGATGGAATCCAACACGCGATATGTGACGGAAGGGTCGAGTTTATGGAAAGCTTATAACATGCTCGAATATCGAATGGAGCCAATATTTATTCGATACTGATAAATCTTCTAATTTACAATGTTCAGGTTTGCACGTGGATTTTTAGGATTCAATATACGGTTCTCATATTTGACAGTCAATGCAATATTAAGTGACTGAAAGTAAATAAATATAAACAAAATAACATACATACGAAGGTAAGACGACACTGTTTTGCATATTCAACTGTATATCTACAAAATATTTTAAAACTAGCTAACTTCACACCATTTCCCTAGCGGGGTAGACAGAGATATCCGAACGCCATATACGGCACATATTTTTAGAACAATTAAAAGACGAATCTTTAAAACGAATGATATCCCGAAATTGCTAGCGTATTATGTCATTATCCCTATGAAACAATAAATTTAAACTCAAATAATCTAATCACAGAGCACACTATGATTTTTTACCAATATTATGCGACGTTGCTCAAGAAAAAAGTAACCGATAAAGATAAGAAAGCCAAACACAATTTCTTGAGAAGAGCCTGGCCGTCCGATAAAACGCATCGTGTGGGGCCCTACCACATTGGCCGTTTATTTAAAAGCAGTGCACCCACTTTGCATAAACCAGATAAAGGTTACGTTTACTCTTCTATGAGAACACGTGTATAGTAAAGTTAGTTAGTAGTTAAATAGTGGAGGCAGGTTTATATTTTAAATAAGTATCTAAGAGATGCATGTGTAAATTTAAATAATTAAAGATCAATCCCAATGTGAGATTTGCAGCGATCTCACAGCAAAATTGTTTATTGCAATTTGTATAAACAATTTTAATCACAATAAGTATAATTAGCTCTCTTGTATCCGTGGCTCCTATTAGTAATATTTTTTTTAAAAAGAAATAAATAGCAAGTCTGTAAAATTATGATTTTTTCAAATTTTTGGATACTTCATATTATAAAAATCATAATTTGCATTATTAATTTGGTTGTAAGGTAGTACGATTGATATTATTGGAAATTGTGTTAAAAAAGTAAATGTGTTTCTTTGTGAATGTTTTTCATTGCAGACCTTTGTAATTTCTTCTTCTGTTTCTTAAAAAAACACAATAGTAATATAACCGATTAATTTATTGGCAGATGCAAAACAATTTGCTGTACAGGAGACGAAATTACACAGTGTGTCATATTTATTCTGCAACTTTACGTGTCCCGGACAAATGAGTGTTTCAAACAGCGTCCACTGCACCGGGAATGTTCCTTGTGCAGGTGCATTATGCGAAACTGCATACAGTTCCCTTGCAATTATATAATTTAGCGCAGTGCAATGTCGCTGCGAGCGAGTTGGACAAAGTAATTTTGTTACATTTTCGTACAAATATCCACATTCTGGATACTCCGTTTCAACTTGAGTAGCAAAAACGCTTTGGGTTAATTTCAACTTTTAAAAATAAAATTCCATAGTGTCATCACTTAATTTCAATAAGAATTCTAGAAAGACTTGTTACTAGGCCATCTGTATTTTAGATACTGTGATGTTCCAGTCAATGAGTATTCAGGACACTCAACGGGGAAGATCAGCAACACACTTTTAATACCTCTAATGTTAAAAATATTCATAAACACCTTTAGTGGTATAAAATTAATAGTTATAGGTGATACCTGTGCAGTGCTAGTAAACTTATGATTTTAGGAATTACTAGACTAATGGACATAATGTCCATTAATGGTCTACTAATAATACTATTGTGGTCAGGTCGGGAGCTTAACAACTTCAAAGATTACCAAGTTTAATTAAAAAAAATGTTTAGCCCGATTTTACGAACCACCTGAAACTATGTAGAATCAATCGATAATTTCGATACTTGAGTTTCTAAAAAAAAAATAAGCCATTCTTTCTTTATTAATTAATTCTGGACACGATATATTACTTTTAAGTCATAGGCACACAACCGGTATTTCACGTTAGTAATCGAATCCTTAATCAATTGAATTGTTATTTCAATTCAAATTAATCTCACACACTATCCCTTTGTTTATAACAACAATAACGGATAGTGAATTATTAAATAAATTAATTTTGAATCAAAAGGTCGACAATTAATCAGGAGATACCACGCTGGGTTGTGATGATAACGGATGATGAAAGCGCCGAATTAGTACGTACCATCATTAAGATCATTAAATGTAATGTAAAAGGCATGGAATCGTTAACAATGACTAATGGAGTACAATGATTTGAACATACAAGCTAATGTGGCTCCAGCGGCGATATGTATGGTCTTTTTATAGTTCCGGGGTCAAGCCGGGAACGATGAACCAAGAAACCGATGAATTATCTACTAGCCAAAGAAATAATATATTGATAATATATTGCTTCCATAATGTTAATATAATATATAATATTCAACGACATCACATACATTGATCTGACTCCGAAGTAAGTAGCTTAAGCACTTGTGTTACGGATATCAGAAACAACAGTGGTATTACAAATATATACTTATATATTGGATATTAACACCCAGACACAGAACAAACACAAGTATTCATCACACGAATCTTTGTCCTGGGTGGGGATCGAACCCACAACTCTTGGCGCATGGGGCAGGGTCACTACCGAATGCGCCATCGAGCTTGTCAAATATTATCTAACAGAAATCGCTAAGGTACTGCCTATCTTGTTCACAATTACTCGTCATTATAATGATCGAGAGCATTACCTACCGAATAGTTGAGGCGATAAAATTTCGGAATTCATTTTAATAGTGATGCATCATTATCATTGATGTCGGAGAAAACACAGCCGGCTCTCTATTTTCTGCCATGCCATGTGACGGCTATGGGCTAGCTGGGAGATGTTGAATAGAATGTTAACACAAAGATACTTGCTATGAATTTAACAACTTTTAGCTATTTAAGTTTAAACCAATAAACTCTCAATCGCAAGGGATGCCTTAAAGGAATCAAACTAAAAACACCTTACCAATCACCGTCTTGCTATTAACCCGTTAAATCTAGTGAGCAAATCAAAGAGATAATAATTTAACGCTGTCTTGGTTAGAACATCAGTTTTATAAATTAGTCATACTCTTCCTAACGCTATTTTCTGTATAAAGATATAGTCCACTTGGACCGTACCGATCGAACTTCATTATCTTTCTAGCTTTATGTCCTGTGCTTAAACAGGGTCCGCTTAGACCATGATCCAGGATTTAGTGAGTTTGGTATCCAGGATTGAGTGATATTGAAGCGACTGCCAATCTGACCTCCGTAACCCAAATAATATCTAGTTCCCCACTAGAACATTTTTGGATCATGGTTACAAATCCGAAGTTATTTGAATTTGCAGATTTCATCACGATGTTTTCCCCACACCGTCGAGCTACTGATGTAAATACGTACCTACATAGATTTGAAAAATCCAGAGGTACGTGCCCGGGTTTAAACCCGCACAACTCGGTTAAGAGGCGTGTCGTTACCATTAAGCTACCACCGCTCCCCTGACACGGTCGTACCGACGGTACCTACTTACAATCTAGAAATATGCAATGTCAACATACATACATTCCTAGATTTTTTACCAGCATTAAATTCGGTTTGTTACAGGGACTTTATTGTGTGTTCTTTGGAATCTATCAATTGTTTCATATGAAGTTATCCTTTCTCAGGCTTAGATGTTTAAATTTTTATCCCAATCGGTTAATTAGTTTAAGCGTGGAGATATAACAGACAGATAGTGGTACTAACACATTTAAAATATACTAGCTGTGCCCGTGGATTTACCCGCTTTTATGGTTTAACGTGTCATAGCGCGATATTATGTAGCCAATAGCCTTCCTTGATAAATTGACTATTCAACATAGAAGATGTTTTTCAATTCAGACCAGTTCCTGAGATAAGCGCTTTCAACCAACCAAACAAACAAAGTCTTTAGCTTTATATATTAAAAATAAAAAAAGATTAGACTACATCACATACATTGACCTGACTCCGAGGTAAATAGTGGTATTACAAATACATATATACTTCAATATAGGATATTAACGCCCAGACTCAGAACAAACACAAATATTCATCATAGATACGATTTTTTGTCCTGGGTGGGAATCAAACCCACAACTCTTGACGCATAGGGCAGGGTCACTACCGAATGCGCCATCAAGCCAGTCATATAGAATATTAGTATAGAACTTATAGAAGTATAGATTTTAAATTGATTTGTAAGTATTCATCATGCAATAATGTATAGATGAAGTCCTAAGTCATCACCGCTAAAGAACAAATCTTATCCCGGCTAACACGTACATTGTTCGGAACTCCCCGGTACGTTCCCAACTCAATTCCAGAGTAAACCAACTTTCCTGACGCGAGCTGGGCAGGATGAACCGGAGCTCACAGGAAACTAGTTTTGTGGACTTCGTTGAGGCAAAACCGTTTCATAACGTTTTGTTTTAAAAGTTGTTGAAGGTGCTGCCATTTAGCCTTTAGCCGGAAATGAACACTTAGATGTAACTTGAAGTTGAAATGTCCAACTTTAGGTGACATCTAAGTGTTCATTATGTAATAAGTAGGTCTGCCAATACCAATTCAAGGCAACAGTGGAGAATTATTGCTACATTTCGCGTTATAAGGAAATTGTTATATGATTTTTTAATTATGTAACTAATTCCACTATTTTAAAGAAGAAATAAATACAGTGAACGTTTTTTCATACTTAGAATTAGTATAGAAATCAGCATAAAAATTATATTAGATATCGGTATAGACATAAGTAAGAAACGCTATTTGTCATATATTAGTTCTTATAATAACATCAAACATTAAGATAAATTGGTTATTTAGATAGATGCCAATAAATACTTTTGTGTCCTAATATAATAGTTAACACTTATAAATTTACTGAAATTATTTGACTATTATTTGTGATTGTATGATAAAAACACCTACGAAACTTACGAATTTAGGAATGTAATGAAATAAAAAACGTAATAATTAAGAAAGCGTTTAGTTTCCATCGACAGCGGCAGTGTCGGACGGGAATTGATTGGCATCTACAAGCTCCTATCTCATTTTGTGTCAGGTGAACGCGCTACGGAGGGTGGTGTTGCCAGATGCTTCGCTTTATTCCACTTACTATATTCTGGGATAGAATCTGGGATAGATTAGTAGTAAGTAATATATATATATAAGTATTTTACAGTATTTTTTTAGAATTCTTAAAACTTTTGGGTATGTGACTGAGTAGGCGACGAGCTAGCCACTTGTCACTATTTTTTTACAGCTTTCCATCAAACCCAGCCCACTGTCCCATGTTGCTGTGGGACTTAAAAAGAATATGCCAACTGTGGTTCTTTCTTGCCTAGCATGTCGTAAAAGGTGACTAATGGTATATCTTTATTTTTCGCTGAATGTGGTTGAAGGGGCATGCTGCCCCTTTGACTCTGCCTACCCCTTCGGAGATTATGGGCTTGATGTAATGTATGTATGTATGTAATCTTTAAACTTTGGGCTTGGAAATGAGTTCTAAATACATTTTTTTTTTTAAAAGCAGGTTAAAATCTACCAATACAGCATGCAAGAACTTGATGTGTAGGTAAAGGACCATTTAATATCACATGATATAAACGTAAGCCCTTGTCATAAAAGTCACAATATATTTTATTCAGCCTAAAATTGAAAAATATCTTAATAATAGATAACAGCTAAATTAAATCATTTTGGCTGACGGAACCGCTTTCAAACAGGTCGCAGTTTTAAAACTTGATTAAAAACTGATCTACCATAATTCTATAGTGTTTTCTAAGCTGGCAACACAGTCCCAAGACACTGTCCGTACTGGCATCGGGTGCCATTTATCCAATTAACATACCCATAAAACATACGATTCAGTTATTTAAGACTGGCCACAGCGACATCTCTAGCCGTAAGGTTTCCAATTACTAATTTATGTCTAATTACTTATACATGTAACACTATAAATTATGACAGCATAATGAGCGTGAAAATGGAATAAACACCATTTTATATTTCTTAAATGACGCTTAGTTTTAAGTTACTCCGGTCTAATAGGCAATTAAGTTCTCTTTCACACGATTTAGTGCGGCTGTGTCAAATACTGTGAAATAATTGCTTTTTTGTGGGCGTTGGAACTATTCAAGTGTCTATGGCCACGAGCTATTTCTTAACCATAGTCTATTATCATTTACCTATACTTGTGCGTATACGTCATTTGTTTCAACTAAGTTGAAGCTTATGTCAGCATGTTAATCAAAAACGTTGAATAGAGATTTTCTTCAGTAAGATTATCCAAAACTCATATAAATTAGGGTCTGATTAAACGACTATTATCATTAGCCGTGTCGTGTATTACTAATAGAAAATAAGATGAAATACAACTAATAAATATAATAATACTTAATAATAAATATCAGACTACATCACATACATTTATTTGACTCCTAGGTAAGTAGCTTAAGCACTTGTGTTACTGATATCAGAAACAACAGTGGTAATAGAAATATATACTGATATATTGACTGATATATTGGACATTTACACCCAGATACAGAACAAACACAAGTATTCATACGATTTTTTGTCCTGGGTGGGGATCGAACCCACAACTCTTGGCGCATGGGGCAGGGTCACTAGCAAATGCGCCATCGAGCTAGTCACTTGTCAAATTGTCTCTATAAAAACACCACAAAAGCACCTAGGATTGGTAGATTTATGAGAATACCTATCATTAGTAAATTTATAAAAAAATCATTCAACTAAAATATTCAACCTAGGGATACAATAATGGTATTAACATTAAATAAATGTCCACTAAATTTCCATACTAATTTAGGTTGACGTAGCATATCTACGTATGGCAAAGCTCCTCCTAAACCCTAATCGATTGCGAAATATTTTTTTTTTCTTTAAAATTAAATACAAAGTGCGTGTCACCTTTATAGCCTTTTTTTATTTATATCATACTGGCTTCTGCCCGTGGCTTTGCTCGCATGGTACATCGATAAAACAGAGCTTATATGTTATTCAGATGTATAAGCTATATTATTGTAAAGTTTCATTAAAATCCATTCAGTAGTTTTTGCATGAATGAGTAACAAACATCCAAACATCCTCACAAGTTTTCGCGTTTATAATATTAGTAGGATAGTAGGATTCCTCAAAATCAAATTATGAATAGACTTAAAAAAAAGCTCACAAAAATATAATAACATAATAGCTCCATATTTTCACGAAGCCACGTGAAGATATGAAGCCTTTCAACTCGGCAATAAAACGGACGCTGGAAAAATGCCACGCTGATTTCACGATCATGCTCTTATTACTGCAAAAACGTTTTAGCGGGAAAATTGCTTATGTGGTTAGATGCTGTCGGATACCTTCTCAACTAAATAAACTTCTTATTGGCTTAGCAAGGGATATAATGTACTGTAACCTATACTATACTAATATTACAAATAAATTAAATAATAAATAAATAAATCTTTCAGACTGACACACCAATTCCCTAGTTTCAAACTAAGCTGATGCTTGTGCTATGGATACTAGGTGAACGGATAGACATACTTAAATACGTTTATAAACATCCATGACTCGAGTACAAATGTCCATGTTCATCACACGAAACTTTTGCCCCTAGCGGGATTCGAACCCGCGACCCTTGGTTTCGTGGCCAGGGTCTCTGACCACTCGACCAACGGGCCAGTCATCTGAAGAGTTTGTTTGTTTGCTTGCTTGCTTGAACGCGCTAATCTCAGGAACTACTGGCCCGATTTGAAAAATTTTTTCAGTGTTAGATAGCCCATTTATTGAAGAAGGCTTATAGGCTTTGTAACATTGACTATGAACGTGGGTAAAACCACGTGCACAGCTGGTCTCAATATAAATAAAATTTTTAGGTTTAAGAAATGTTGATATGTTTGTGCAGTGCTCAAATAAATGTAAACATCCATGATTGTCCCATGTTGGTCTAGGATTTAAAAGAATGCGTCCTGCAGGGGGGGCTCCGAATACTCCTGAGGTATCCCTGCCTGTCGTAGGAGGCGACTAAAAGGGCCTTTGGGGTCGCGGGGGCTAGGGGATGGGTCCTCTGGCCCTCTATCGTCCCCAGAGAAGCCGACTGCAGGTGTTACACCCGGTCCGTCAGGATAGGGTACACAGCTGTCTATGTGGTCGTGAAACATCACCCTAGGTGTTCTGGGGGAGAATATCACTCCCTCGAGATGGGCCGCTAGGCGGCAGCGCGCGCTGCGTAGACTTTTCGAGATGAATCCCGACAGTGGGGATCCCGTTGGTTTTGCGTTAGCGCCCGCCTTGAGGTTTAGTCGGTTTAAAGACAGCCTTGAGGTTTAGTCGGTAGGGTCTCCGGAGATTGCTACCGGTTTCGAGCCCGACTCACCCTTATGGGTCCACCCAGGATTCTATTTGGATGGTGCGTAAACGCATTCCTCAAGTAAAAAAAAAAAAAAAGGATTTAAAAGAATGTGCCAACTGTCCTTCCTATCCTGTCCTTGCCTAGGATGTCCTAAAAGGGCGATTACTGGTATTGGATAAGTGATTGTGTAGGCGACGAGCTAGCCACTTGTCACTACTTTTTCACAATTTTCCATCTAACCCAGCCCAGTTTTATTTTTGTTTGAATGTGGTTAAAGGGGCTTGCTGCCCCTTTTACTATGCATACCTCTTCGAGGATTACGGGCGTAATGTCATAAAATCTAAATATGCAAACATTTTTAATCACTTAATTACTTATATCGGCTTAAAAGTAGTTCTAGGTCACGGACTAGTAAAAAAGAAGGACACCGCTCTGTCATACTACTTACAGTGTGAAGCCACATGTATGCTTGTGTGAGTAAGATTTTTATGGATACGCTTATGTCAATGTGTTGTCTAGTAAATGGCGCAGAGTCCTATTTTTAACCGACTTAAAAAAAAGGAGGAGGTTCTCAATTCGACTGTTTTTTTTTTTTTGTATGTATGTTATTACTAGCCCGTATTCTAAGTGCAAATTATTTCTTCTGCAATGTTTTCCGGCGTCAATAAGTGTGCACAGTGCACAAACTAGACATTTATTTAATTCCCCGGTCCGATAACAGAATAGCAGACGAAAACTAATAAGAGACTAATAAGCACTCAATGGTATGCATGCGGTTGGAACGGGCACAGTATAAAAAAATTGACAGTGATCCTTACTAATATAACATCTATTTTTGTGAAACCACCTTTATCTGTCTGTTGCATTTTCACGTCTCAACTACTTTACCGTTTGTAATACAATTTGGCACACCAAAAGTTTGACCTAAGAATCGACGTGGTTTTGTTTTATTTTAAAATCCATATTGAAAGTCGGGATCTGATAGTATCTGTCTAAGTGACCAAAATAGCAAGCGGGTAGATCGGTAAAAAACAAAGTTTTATGTAGGTCCAAGAACAATAACAATTTTAAATAAAGCCGGTTTTAATGTAAGTATCGTAGGAATTTACATAATTATACCTCAGTCAGTGTCAGGAATTTACAGTAATTAATAGTAATTATACATGAATCCAAGTTTGTGACATCGAAACAGTAGTACATTATCATAATATCCTAGCATACTTACAATGAGTATGTTGAATAATCAGTTTGATAGCGATCTCAGCCAATGTATCGATTGCCTTGAAGTTTCCCGAGTTAAATTAGTATGCTTTGTTACCGCTCAGCACGTAATTTCAAGTTCTGTGTTGTGATCCATTGTATTATTACAGATTTCTCTATAGCAGTCTTGCTCCAAAATAAAGTTAACTTGTCGCATTGGTTCTAAAGTTTATTCTATGAGAATAATGAAACGATATTATAAATACAACAATTAGTTTTTATTTTTACCATAAGCCTATATCATTTCTCGTATCCTCTTTTGTGAAGATGCTTATATAGGGTGATAAAATACAATGGCATAGCTAGGCGTGGGCGAAGGGGGCCCTCTCCTACGGTCTCGCAAGGCCCCTTGCAAACATGGTAAGATTAGATAGATTTATTCGGTAGATCTTAGAAATTAAACAAAAGAGCCTAGCTAATGCGACTTCGCCCACGTCTATATTAGTCCACACCACTGGCTTGACTAGAGCTGACCTGAGAGGAGTTCCTGTTGATTAACAGGAACTTCTCTTAATCTTCCTAATACTTTTAACTGCCCCAAGTCGGGGTCCGCTTCGATCATGATCGTGGGTTCCGGGAGTCTGCTACACATTACATAGAAGTGACTGTTATTCAGCATTTCATAATTCAAACACATGAATAGGAGGACCATATAAATTAGATCATGATTACACAAACATCTGCCGATTTTTGGGGGTTTTTTCACTATGTTTCCCCACCGCCGAGCTAGTGATATGGATTTGGAAAATACGGGATACCCTAGCGAAAGCAAGTTCATGCGCATATAAGGTGTGTATCGTTATTATTTAACTGCTATTCTACTACCTAGTTCTACTACTTCCTAGTTCGTAGCACTGCTTATTCCATGTTACAGAACAATAAAACAAGGAAACAATTTCAAATTTACAAAGGACGCACTACTATTCCCCGTTGCATTGTGGTATTTGTGGTCGTTCTCTATACGCACCCTATGATTGCGCCGGCTGCGCGGCCGCCGCCACGTTTTCATTAAACTCGCTCGCCCATAGTCGTGGTACCGCCAATGCCCTCAGTTGGTTGACTTTTGCACAATACTATCTATCTGTGTTTGTGAAAGTTGGTCTTTTAACATTTAATCTGTAATTTATTACAATATTATTTATTTAATATTTTGCTTTCATTTTTTGTTAATATTAATTACTGCACGTTTCTTTCCATTAACTTATTTGCCTTAATTGTACATACTGTATTTGTTTGAAGCCCAATTAAATTTTTTTTTCGTCCGATAAAGAATATCTATTTGTCGATCTTTTCTGGTTTCTGCTATCCAAAGACTTCAGAATTAATTCAATGAGGTTAGAATACAAAACATAATACCAAGTCGGTATGTAATGTATCTTGATGAGATGTCAGTCGACTAATTCACATCAAATGTTATAGAAATTTATCAATCACAAATGTGAATAACTAAAACTTAACAAAAAGATAATATTTTTAGGAATTTTCATTACCAAATCTTTTTACATATAGCATACCTACTTGCACTAAAAGTTAAATTTTCACTTTGACGACAATCCTTTAATTTGTACCAAGTTTGTCTTGATTTACTCGCTATTCTTAAAACTGAGTGCATAACATTTATTAAACCATTTCTGCCCTCTGTGATCCTCACTCGTCCAGCGCTAACTTTGTAAGTCACAAGTCCACAATGGACATCAAAACCACAAAAGGCACTTCAAGTACAGCACTAATTAAAGCCCTGGGACAATGTTTCGCCTGTTGAAAGGTCGCGTTGGCCAAGCTCGAGATTTATAGCCACTCCGCACGGCTTATTTGTGCGGAGCGAAACGGTTCTATAAACGAGCGAGTGTGTTTTAGTTGCGGTTGTTGAACACTTTGAAATGCAATTATTTTTATATTGGCGCAACATAGTAGCTCATTTTCTTCTAATGCTAGGCTAAAAAGTAGCCTAAGTTGCTATGGTAACTGACAAAAGACCACTAGTCTATTGTCCTAATGACGTTTTTTTAAAGGATGGAGGAGCCACATATATGACGACACTAATACATTTGTATTATCCATCAGCTAAGTCTTCTGGTCTGTTTAGGGCCTCCTGTCGCCTCTTTTTTTAAAGTAAGACACTTCTTTTTCTGACTGTACAAAGCAGCTACTTTCATTTGTGTGCGAATCGTCACTAAAAAAATTATGATTTTAAAAAGTATTGATTCGGACTTGATATTTTTGGACGGATTCAGCAAGCCAACTTTTCCTGTAGCATGTTTCATTACTATTGTCTAAATGGTTTAACCTCGAAACCATACCAGGCAGATCGACTTACACACTTACTTTCGTATTTTTAAGATTGATATAGTTATCTAGAGACACTATCTTATTATATGTACAATTATAAGTACTTAAGCAAAGAAAATACTCAACTAATATCGAACTTTAGCAAAATACTACAACAGTTTAACTAAACCATCATTGACAGAAACATATTTTGAACCAAGCCCTTTAATGTTAACTAATCTGTCAATAAAATGCATGCAAAATCATAATTTTGAATTCATTCCATACATCATAAACCACAATACCAGTCTCTCCTTTGCGCTCATAACTCGAGGACCACTTATCCGATTTACGTGATTTTAAACATTCAAAGCTGCATTCTCTGGACCGCATATTACAATGTGAGGTACACACAAGTGTAGCTGCGGGCAATGCTAGTCAGAGCATAATGCAACAGCATGCATACACTTTATACGGCATAATAACCATCGGTTGCACTAACGCTCGAATCTCTTTCTTTTTTCAAAGCAAAAGAAAAGCGATATCATTCCATGATAAACAGTCATCATCACCTATTAGATATTTGTAATACTTGTCAAGATCAGATATAAATTTATAGTCTTGCAGAAGTAGGTAAATAAAGTTTACAGCTAAGAATTTCCAGTGCATTTACAAACTGGAAATTCTTAGCTGTAAACTTAATTAGTAAGTTATGATAACTTGTACATGACTCACTGCACAGTAAACATGTACTGTACATCCTAGACAAAATGATAGGATTTAGCATACTTACAGATACTGATTTAGGTATTGCACGTATAGTACCAGTAAGTTATCTTGTTTAATAATACAGTTTCCTAAGCGCCCCGTAAGGTTATTCTGGTCGCGTGGTTTAGAATTTATAACTTGTGTCGCTCTGTAACGTATTCCTGACACGATTTAGAGCTGTTTTGTTGTAAATTGGTAAGAATGTAATATATTTTATTACCAATACGTTTATTTGTGTGAGGTCTACAAAATAGATCATCGTTGGAACAATTGCCTGAGGGTAAATATTTCGCCACTACCTACCACTATATACAACCTGTTTCATACAGATCACCTTCAAAACACGTCGGATTATATCATCAACTAACATATTTATAGATAAGTGTATCACAGTTCGGTATCAATAATAATTATTACCAATCATGACCAATCCAATTTTACGATTGCACTTTGCTTTTAAACCACAAACGATACCATTAATAGTAATAGATCGTTGATAAATTAATCTTTTCCACCTCAATGATTAACGTTTAGTGAGGCATTAAGTTCATTATGGACATGCTAGAGGGGCTGGCTGAATTCTGAAACAGTCTTATGTGAATGGCTTAAGGTTTAAAATCGGGTGTTTGAATGGACGATCGTAAAGGGAGACGCTCGTTAATGGAAGGATCAGATGCGTTGAAAGCCTCGTGATTTTAGTCTAGTCATTTCCTACGGGAGTTAAATACCTCCTGCATACAACGTTACTAAGGAGATTCCATCTTAGCTGTCAAGTATTTTTATACACAAATACATGACATCATCATCTTCCTAGCGTTATGTCCCGTGCTTAGACGGAGTCCGCTTAGACCATGATCCAGGATTTAGCGAGTCTAGTTATTAAATTGAAGCGACGCCGGTCTGACCTTTGTAACCCGATTCGATTGGGAAAACAGATAATTTTTGGATCATGATTACAAATCCAAAGTGGTTTGAATTTGCAGGGTTCATCACGATGTTTTCCCTCACCGCCAAGCTAATGGTATAAATACGTACATAGATTTGAAAAAGTGTATTACGATTTTTTCACAAACTCATACTGAATAATATTTACAACACTCTTTATAAGTATTTATTTTAGTAATTACCTTGTCCGTATTATATGCTTTCATTCGAATTCAAAAACTGCCGACGGGGATATAAACCTATTTAAGTAAAACTTTGAAAAAAAGCTAACCAAATAATATGATGGATCAAACAATAAAAATTAAAGAATTTAACAACTATTCATTGAAGTTCACTTGTCCCCAAACTTTAACATGAAAATTACATTCTATTCTAATGTAATTTTTAAAAGACGATTTTCTCATTTCAATCATTAACGGTGTACAGAGTTCTTGTCTATAATATCAAGAAATCCAAGTCAAATCACCTACGTTTCTGAGACACTTAACAGATGGTAACTTTTATCTGGTACATTACACAGAACTGTTGAACTAAAGACATCTTGGGAGCGCTTCTGAAAGTATGCACATTACAATTCCCACAATGGCTCATCACGAAACTCATTAGAATTCTAATTATTGCCCCACATCGATGGTAAGACAAAGCCCGCAAATTGTATTGATGCTATCGCAAGCTCTTTGTAGGTTTCAATTCAGTTTTAATCAAGACAATGATTTGCGAAATTCGTGAAGCGAATGTGAACGCAGGAAACTAATAGTCGCATTAAGCTATGAGCGTCTGATATCGGCCTCCTTTGTTCGTTGATTAATACTGTGTAACGTTTCTTGAAGGCAAACTGATTGAGTGAGGAACCAGAGCCTGTTCCAATGACGTCACCGAATTAGTAATAACGATTACATGTTAATTAAGCCATATAACTTCGAACATTTTGTATGCCTACGGTTTACGAGAAGAATTATTCTGGTCAAGCAATATTGCAGCTGTCAAGATACTAAAGTATAAAAAATTTGAGTCGCTGAAGAAAGTATATTCAAAGCCTGAGTAAATGGCTTTGAATTGAATATTATTAATTCATCTCATGCAAAATAAATAGCTTAAAATGGTATCAAGGAATAAGAACGTTTTGATAATAAGATAACCTCTAATGTGTGTTTCGAAAATAATATAAAAGTGACTAATGTGGACAAGATTAGTAGATTCATAATCAGAGAAATAAATTAATGATAATGGATAGGCATTATGTTGAAGCTTACTGATGCTAATGAAGATTAAAAGTGCCTAGGACGACCCGTTCTCTGATATACTGTGAGTTAACTTATTATCTGACGCATCCATATAAATCAGATGACCGAGAAAGTTAAAGTTAACTGGTCCTTATCAATTATAGTAGTCTGATAAATTGGTTTAATTCCTTCTTTGACATACTTAAATTTACACTTGTGAACATATAATAGTAAAATTCATTTGACTAAGATCTATCGATAAACCTTATTTTTAATGTTTAATTTGGCTTAATTAAATTTTTAATTTGGCTTAGCAATAAAAGTTCTTGTAGGTTCAATATCACCATAATGATAGTCTGATATATATTTAATTCAACTACTTACTTACTACTTAAGCTAAGATAAATCAAAACTTAGCAAAGTATGAAAGTTTAGCTATATAAATATTTTTTAGAGTGACACATTATAAATTTAATATGTACGAACTTACAAGCTTGAATGATATTAAATTTTATTGCAATAGAGGCACAACTACAAGCGCTTCTTTATGTTTAAAGACAATAAGTATTTTCCCAAGTAGTTTCTGAAAGAGGTCTTTAGAACAATAGCGAAACTGCAACCATCAGATCATTTGATAACACAGCCCCTAATTTTAAAGAAAACACAACCGTTGCAAAAAATCAACGTAACATACTATGTTTATAAAATTACAGTAATGTTAATTAAGAACAGTGGAGTGTTGAACCAAAATATGACACTCACGTGGGTTTGCGGTTTCATAGTTAAATATGAATGGAATTGTACTTCATACGTTTTGAGATTTTGACTAAATTGTAGGGCCAAATTCGCTAAAGATTCAGATTCGGTTGGAACTAGGGAATTACAGGTATTGTAAATTATAAAAAAAACCTCAAGACTGACGCACCAATTCCCTAGTTCAAAACTAAGCTTATAAGCTTGTGCTATGGATACTAGGCGAACGGATAGACATACTTAAATACGTTTATAAACACCCATGACTCGAGAGCAAATGTTCATGTTCATCACACGAAACATTTGCCCCTGGCGGGGTTCGAACCCGCGACCCTTGGTTTCGTAGCCAAGGTCTCTGACCAATCGACGAACGGGCCTGTCTAACATATATACCCTCTACTTCCTTAAGCATCAATGGGAATTCTAGTCATTATGATATAGGTACTACTACCCAGTAATGGCTAGACACTCCTAGTGTTTACTCGTCCTGAATTCGCCTTTGAATGGCCGAGCAAAGGCTGTTCCACCTTATCCAAGAGCATCAGGCTTCTAAGTTCCAACTATTAGGACTTATTGGAATTTGGAACCTTTTAGCCGTTTGTTTTAGTTTCAAAGAACTTAAGACACCGATATATTGACCGAGGTCGACTGTTAAAATAAATATAATTCGGTCTAGTATAGAAATAGACCACTGGAGAATTCTCATTGTTATTTAATGCACTATACCGCTTCACAGAGGCTTTCCACTTAAATATACACCCAAGCATTATTTCCATACTGGAACAAAGGAAATCATTCCCACGCCACGCAAGTGTGACCATCAGACTTGCGATCGCAGAAATGAATATTAATTAGGATAGGTACATTGAATATAATAAGACTTATTGTTGCGGGCACTCAACATTATAAATTCTGAATGGAAATGCGCTAAGCTAACAAGCCCGTCTGTTAAATTTACAAACGTTTGTAGATATTTCTCAACAATTTACAACTCGACTGTTCACCTGCTGACGGATTTGAAACCTACGCTGGCTTTGCGAAACCGATTTGCTGTGACCAAATATTGGCGGCCTATCAAAGCAATTTTGTGGGACTTGCCGAATTTCATATTGGAGAAACAGTTGCTATACTTAGTTAGTACCTATATACAACTATTTCTGTATCAGTCCACGCTATAGTTTTGTACTTAACGAATTAAGTTAGGATTGTCAATCTAATCTGAGACCTCTGGATGAGGCTTGTTATTAATTTTGGCCATTGTATTAGAATGCCTTATTTTATTTCTTTCCTTGTGATTTATAATTGTCTGTGTAAACTTTAATAGAATATTGCAAGATCTCTGAGACTGATGGGTAAATCTTGAATTAAGCCTAATTGGTCGTAACCGTAACTAGTGTTCTAAAGTTTAATGCTATATGTACATAATATATGTAAAAAAGTTTATAATCACTTAAAACACTAATTACCAATTTCAAAATCTTCCTCGAATATCGCCGTAAAGGTACTATGGTAAAAAAAAATCATAAAAACAACCAATATCATGTGTATTTAGTCAAATGGAACGGATCTAAAGAAACACATTCATGGGATTTTTCCTCCCGTTCCAAAATAACATAGACAAACACAGCAGCTTGGAAGCAGAGAAAATATTGTTTCTACACTCCAAAATCCATTAAACCATTGAAGCGTTTTTGAAGTTGTTTTAAATATGTTTATCTTTACAAAATACTAGAGTGGGTAGAGGGACGAGTGTTTAAGCGGTTTCCGAGAAGGACGGAGGAAACATATTTTCAGTGGAATAACATAGCTTTATATGTTGGTTAGGTGGTAAAAGCATGTTAATGTATTGCTTATACTGGATAATAGCTACATAGCAAAACATACTGAAAAAACAGCTGTATACAAGTAAACAAACACAAACAAACAAAGATAACATTACGCCCATAATCCCCGAAGAAGTAAGCAAAGTCAAAGGGATAGTAAGCCCCTTTAATTACGTTCACTCAAAAATAAAAGTTAGCCAAAAAATAAGGGTTAGATAGAAAATTGTGAAAAAGAAGTGACAAATGGATACCTTGTCGCCTACACAATCACACACACAAAACCCGATATACCATTAGTCGCATTTTACGACATGCTAGACAAGAAACACAGTTAGCATATACTTTTTAAGCCCCAGAGCAAGTTGATGCAACTAGTAAAATATGAACACTCGGTCTTCAGCCTAAACTCTAAACGATTGTAGGTATTCGATCGTAGTCTTACACTGAAAATATTAGATTTGATATATAAAAATATTTTGAGACCTCCGTGAAATGAGTCTTTATAAAATTTATTAAATCATCATTCACTACTTAACTTAGTTCTATCACAAATTAAACCTTTTCGCCAACAATTGATCAAATCTTTAAAGAAAAACTAAACTGCTGTCCCTGAAAAGCGTTCCAAACTATGTCTGATGAAAAGCATATAAATGTTAACACATACGGCAATTTCATCATCGGCCAAAGCACTCTTGCAACCTTTATCATCCGTAAAAAATTATCCATAGTTTCCACGCCGTTCCCTCCAAATTTGTTGTGCAATAAGCATTTTAGCCACACGACCGTTTTGTATTTTATCGCACGTTCTACAAAACCGTAAATATGGAAATGGGCCCAAGTATCGGCCAGAGGTTTTTGTGGTCCTCATAAAAGATATTATAGCCACACACCGCCCACTCATCACACTCGGTAGTCACGCCTACACCTACAAATTATCATATTTAGCTATTTTTCTTGGCTTTTTACTATTGTCACATATTAACGCTTCATATTTTATCCCGCCTGGTGACTGTTGAGGAATTTTAGATAACATACTGGCCATTATGCTAAGTGTATGCCATATTGACCTCCATGTTTGACAAATTGACTTTAGAGGATAGAAATGTTTTGTATAATTTTATTTTAATAAAGCTACTCCGATGTATGTTTATGCAAAGCTGGTTAGGAAGGTGGTCTTGTCCTACTAATGCCATTTGTATGTAAAAACAACTTTAAGCATGTTCGTAGTAATTTACTTCCTGTCCACACTCGTTAAAACTAAAATAAACTACATTTTTGAGTAGCTTTCGTGTTTATTTATAGTCAAGAAGGGAAAGAAAGGTGTCGTTTGGGTATTTGTTCAATGAAAAGGGAATTGAAAAATTTATTAAAAAAGTTATTAAATAATTAATAATACTCATGTTTTATGAATTTGATTGAATCGAACCAAGTGAAACGCAAATTTTTCAATTACGCTTTTCATTGACCAATAAATAGTTAATAATTAAATTATCTTAATTCAGCTTGATATTGGATCAAATGATTCTTTATCCACAATATATAACAATTACTTTAGCCTCTTTTAGATAATTCAATTACCAAACGTATAAGGAAAATAACATCAAATAATAATACAAACGAGACTAGAAAGCAGAAATGCGGTAACAAAATCGAAAAACAAACAAACTGGCGCCTTCTTTCGCCAAACGCAAGGCAACACACAACATTTAATAAACATACCACACTTCATAAGCACAAATCAACTCCCAATGTTTATTAAACGCCTACCAATTTCTTCCAAACTACCAGAAATGATTCGAGTCGCACCAAACGACTTGCTTACGACCGTTCCGGACAATTTGAGCGTTCCCGATACTGCGTCCATCACGGTGATGAATAAAAAAACTTAATGAATAGATGCGATCGAGACATTCCCGCAGTATATCGAACATGTCAGTGAAGAAACAGCGAGAATTGAAGGGCCTTCAAATATGTGCGTGTTTTTATTTTTTATTTTAGTAACGACGTAATTTTTACTTAATTTGCTAAAGCTAAGAGGTTCCCATTCCCCTGTTTTTCCAATGAAAAGACTTACAGTCATCATAGCTAATAATATGTTTTCGAAAAACAAATCTTATCATATATATTGTTTTAATTTAGTTGCAAACTACTCAGTTTGCACTATTTCCTTGTTGAACTTCTTATTTGTTTTACACTATGATTACGCTTATAATTACTTACTACAAATTAAAACTCCCCGCCGCGTTCGGTATGTACTAATGAATCGTTGACAAATAGATAAAGAGGTTAATTACTTCTTTCCTTAACTTATAAATATGTATAATTTGATCAACCCATCGACCAAAACTGGGACAAGTAGGTAGTTATTCAAAATCTGAGTTCACAATTTTTTTTTCAATATGCTGCATTGTTTCCCAGCCATAGCCAACCGGCAAACATACCTACAGCAAAAAATACTCTTTAGTTTTAGCCAGAATGAAAATATTTTTACAACAAAACATTGTCTACAAACCCTTGACACGTAAATAAAGCATCATTGTTTTGTAACAGACGTTAATTAGGCTACAACTCTGCACGATTGATTGCCGTTGATTAATTCAATATCACAGCTAAGGTTCGTTACTGTAATTAATTCTATTGTGTTCAAACCCGAATGTCGCCACAGGGCACGATGTATTGAAGCGATCTCAAGTGTATAATTTACCGAATTTATGATCAAGTCTCTGCAGTGAGTTGAGCATGTACATAATAATACGTAATTGTCATTCTTACAGGAGAGGAAACGATATCTCAATATTAATAACTTTATGTCAGCGTTTTTGTTATTAATCACTCGTTGAACTTATACGGGGAACTTTTCAATGGGCTGCTCTATTATGTTTTTTTATTGATATAGCTTACGTGTGAACTCAATCTTGATTTAGTAAGCGGAATTGAGTTTTAAAATTGTAGGTGTAGTAAGACAATATATAATTAACTCCAAGCTTCTTAACGTATACTTTGTTACGCACATCAATTTGCTGCAAAAAAATAGGGCCCATAGATTTCCCAAGAATGAGTCCACGGGGTAATCTGGACCCAAAAATTAGCAAATTTTTACACTACACAAGCGATTGTCATGTTTTTGTAGCTCTTAGATATGTGACCCAGATAATCTAACGTAGCCCTGTCAATGAACACAATCTCAAGAAGTCCTCATCCATCCACGATTTCAACCACCCGCGTCGTTTTAAAATAAGATAAAACCATAATATAAATTCGTAAATACTTAAAGAGTTCGTAAAGCTAAAAAGGAGATTCACTAGCCATGTCATACACCGCCTACACGAAAAATGTGTAGTTGTATCAATTTAAAGTCAAAGTCAAAGTAGTCTTAATTATATAGGTTTGAAACAAATACTTATAAATCATCAATTCAACAAGAGGATACTGGTATGCTATATAACATGTCAATTAGTTTACTCCCTTTTCACATGCGAATCGCAATATTCCAAAGGTCATCAAAGAGCTGGAATCCATTTGTACTTACAAACAATCCATGAGCAGTGCTCGTCATTTTTTGTCGCGCGGGCGCCTAGCGACCGGTCAAAAGGCAATAGCATTCCACTCTGTGATCCACCCAATAACGCTCCTCTGCGAATTTGAGAATTCAATCGGGTACATTCCATCATTTTTTTCATTTGGGGCCTATTGAAATTCTTTCGAAACTAGTTTATTAGTCGAAACTGTCGATGTAAAAGCTTCACTCCTGAAAAATAAGAGTATAGCATCCCTGCTCCTCCTATAAAGATCCTTTTTAGGGGATTGAGTTTGAGAGAAAATTTGCCTTTTTGTTGTTGTTCAGGTAATTTATTTGCAGTATCAAAATAAATTTCAAAATTTTACTTTTGAATGGCTATCTAAAAAAAAATCCATTTAAAAATACCTTAAATATTACAGGAACGAGAACAACTTATTTTTTGACAAATTTAATTTTTGATAATATAGTTATATGTTAATTCATACATATTAAAATTAAATTTCATTTAAATCATAAAATATTTTACTTCTAATAGATGATCTTAACAAAACTTTGATATTATTAATAATAGCAGTAGCTTTTATTAGAATAATGTCATAAAGTATATGTGTGTAAGTAATATACATAAATATTTTAATAATGGTCCTGTCATAACCTCATTCCAATATCAAGAGAGCGGAAAACAAGTTACCCTATTTAAGTTTAACCGAGGCGAACATAAAATTTAATAATGCAAGTGCACATTACGATAGCCGACGTAGAAACAATTCGACATAAATCAAGAAACGATGAAGGGACCGCAGCTGCGCGGCCCACGGGCTTGCGCGCGCGCCGATATTTATTCACATAAACACGCCGGGCGGGGCCGATCACGATACTCCTTCCAGCCAGCCTCTGGCGGCTACCACACTTGTGATTTGCTGCTAATCTGACTACGGATTACTGACTCATAAAAATTACTGCCATGGCAGGCAAGTAATGGCAGGTGGACTGTGTCTAGTAATGTCCAATGGAAATCATATTTCTTTTTCTCTGTAGACGTTAAAATACTAAGTACACTCTGTAGGCCCTAGGTAGTCTTATCAAACTATAAAGTGATGAAAATATAATCAGTATTAACTCAGGGTGCAGTTATTATGCCGCTGTTTCATATATACAAATTATTTTCTCGTTCTACTACTTTACACGTGATAAGTAGTATGTGGCGCAATGCCGCCTACAAATGACATGTTAATAAATAAGGAAAGGCGGACAATAATTTAACCACATCTCGACAGAACCCGTCTTTAGTAGAACATTTAATGTCCCTGATAATAAAGCAGATATATAGATGTTATTTCTGCATTGGTCTTTGCTTCATCTACAAGAAATAAATATGCTCCTATAAAAAAAAAATACTTGATCTGTCCATTGTCCATCTATGCCTCAAAATTAGAAGCATCATTTCATCATTAGCTATTTTTATGATTTGTATTAAGAATTGTAATAATTATGGTTGCCCGCCCTGCTAGAGAAATGAAGCAAGTTAGTTAGTTAATTGTTATAATTATCTTAGAGCGACAAACAGACTGTTTTCTGATCAGCACTGACAATTATTGACGTAAGTATAATACGGTTTATCTAGTCTAGGTCTGTAATTAGCTATATGATTTAAGATGTGATGCCGCTAATTATGATAATAATTTGCAGACTAGTTTCTCATAGTACCGTTGTTTTTAACTGGTAGTTTATCTAGGATCTCAATATCTCAATGCTTTAATAATGGCTTAAGCTAAGAGAAGTGTGGGCCGACCCAAGGATATCCACCATCGGCGTGGCCTCTCACAAATCCTTTGATCCTGTCTACATGTAATAACAATTTAGTCGAACAAATTAAGTAGTAGTAATACTAGATATTATCGTAATTTTATTCAAAAGTATAGAATATTAATCACTCTGTATTTTCTCAACAGTGTAAACGTTCTAAATATACAATATTGTACAACAGCTGAATATGTTAATCAACATATAGTAACTATTTATTTTTATTAAATGACATGAATTATACGGCAGTCAAACCAATCACGACAGTCAATCAAGTCAAAACCAGAACACCACATTATACTTGTCATAGATGTAATACAAGAAAATCCCATACCATAGAGAAGCACAAGCAATAAGAAAAGACTACATTAATAAAAACGCAAAAACTGGTTGCCTGAAGGAAATATTGTCCGTCTTAAGAAGTTTACAGACTAGCGACAAGTCAACTATCCAACGCGACAACGGTATGCGAACGTTGTCAATAATAGGCAGCCTTGTCGATAAGATAAAAAGGCGACACCAGCAGTAATTTAAAAAAAAATTGAAACGGACTATCAGAAAGCCATACTTACTACCATGGAATGCCAAAATATAGTGTCATTACTTACCATATTCAACGAATACTATGAACTAACCACTAAGTATTTTGAAAGCAATCAAGAGGTAAAATGTACAAATAGTCGAAATTTATGCACGCTTTGCCGTCTTAAACTATGTGTCCTTGAAAATAAATGATATCTTAAAAGTACCTGCCTAAACCAATTCATGTGCGGCTGAAAACTATCCTGAAAGATGCCTATATTCTCTAAATTCTGGTTACTTAGAGTTACGAAGATCAGATCGACAGTCACTTCAATGTAATTACCAGACTCGCAAATCCTGGATTGGGGTCTAAGCGGACCCCGCCTAAGCACGGGACATAACGCTAGGATGATGATGAAACAGTAATAACAACAAGTGACGCGGCGAGTTGGCTACCATTGGCTACCGTTAGCGATTGTGATTACCGGCTAAAGGCGACAGTCGCTTACCGTGACTAGCCAGGATTAGGTGATAGAGTATTGTAGAAGTTTTAGCTCATACCCATAACTAACTGCACTTACGCTATAAGGGGTTTACAGAGTTTTAGTGAATCTAAAATAAGGCGCTTTACGTCACTTGTATGGTAAAATTTTACACACCTAATGACGTCACGTGGTTCTATAACGCGCTTCATCATTTTTGGTTTGCTGAACAAATAAAATATAAAAGCAATAAAAAAGTTGGGTAAACTAGCCTATTGATCGCTCCGCTCATTTAACACGTTGTCGCTCGTCTGTAAAGCCCCTTACGGCAGAGAATGGCGCATAATCCAGTTAGAACGCTCGGCCAGCTGCTCTCGTTTACCGAGGAATCTGCGCAGAAATAAATTATTTGCTTTAGCCTGTGCACCGATTAAAATTGTTCAGTAGATTTAAATAGTGATGTTGTGTTCCTTTTCATCAGAATATAACATAATTCAGCGTGTTCTATATCTTTTTATTAGCGGCTAAAGTGAAAATTTGGTTAGTATTAAAAGTAAACTATAACGACAAATTTGTTATTGTTATTTATATGTTATATTAAATATTATGTTATTTGAAAAAAAAAAATGACTTTGAGTTGAATTATAGAAATACGTTTCAAGTTGTACCTATATTATAATTAAGTTTCACTAACTACTCAATAAACTTACCTAATACTTACGAATAACCTACACGTACGTATCAGACTTTAATCATTGTTCTATGAAATTACCAATATGACTTCAAAAGCCCTGTCATACAATGTGGTAATACTCGCCTACAATCAAATTTAGTATAACACGGTTATGAGTTCTCGTATTCTTGTCATCCAATTTAGTAACTAAGAAGATTAATACGCCCCCTCACACCAATATCATCTCACGAACTTGCTTATACCTAATTTATTTAACGATGGCTTCCATTAAATAAGTACATTCTTCAGATTTCCACACCAATGTAGCTCCAACTCCATATTAAACATGTATACTGGTGCTGCGAATATAAATAAATATCAGACTACATCACATACATTTATCTGAATCCTAGGTTTATGTCAGTATATTAACCAAAAACGTTGAATAGAGATTTTCTTCAGTGTGGTTATCCAAAACTCATATAAATTTGGGTCTGATTAAGCGACTATTATCATTAGCGGTGTCGTGTATTACTACTATTAGAAATAAGATGAAATACAACTAATAAATATAATAATACCTACTTAATAATAAATATCAGACTACATCACATACATTGATCTGACTCCGAGGTAAGTAGCTTAAGCACTTGTGTTACGGATATCAGACACAAACACCCAGACACAGAACAAACACAAGTATTCATCATACGAATGTTTGTCCTGGATGGAGATCGAACTCACAACTTTTGGCGCATGGGGCAAGGTCACTACTGAATGAGCCATCGAGCCAGTTAGACTGCGGATATCTCTTTCTATGTTAGCATGGACTAAAAAAGTGCCTAACATGTATTAAAAACGGCGATTAATGGTGTAGGAGTTGTAGGGTCACTTTTTCACAAATTTCCATCTTTTAAATTTTATTTTTGGCTCAATTAGCTTATAGTGTCTTACTGCTCCTCCTTGAACAGCCCTTCAGGGGTTGCATGCTTACTAATATGTATGTACAGTATCACGCCTGCAATCACTTGGATCTCTCATACAAAATGATACAGTTAATTACGAAATCAATTATCCTAGATTCGAACCAACGACTGTCAGTTTCATGACCTGTGCCGAACCACTAAACCAAGCGGCTTGTCAAATATCATCCCACATAGCACTTTACACCTAATTTATTTAACGATTGCTTTTAACGAGGAGCGACAGTCGAAGCGGCGCGCGCGCACCTCCCGCTGTCGGTCTAAGGTCAGACCAACTCGCTAATCGCAACAATCGCTCACATTTCACCCGGCATCAGATTTATGATCGGTCAGAAGCAAAGGCGCCAATTAATATCGATATGTTGCAGACAAAGGGTGAAATACGTTGTTGTACATAGTGACTTAACTAAGTAGCCGTATTGTTTAGAGATATGTGCTTGAATATTTAATTTAAAATAAAATGTTCAAAAAAATACATAAATTTTTAATGAAAATTTATGTCACTACCCAAAAACTGAACTATGACTGTAAAACAGTATAACTCTTAATTAACATATTCCATAAAATTTAACATTAATATATTTGTATATATATACCTATTTCTATATTTGTATACGATTACGACAAGCAAAGCATCATGAAAAAGCATCAGCTTTGAAAAAAGGCAAAGGATCACAATTTTAAAATTGTAATCCTTTGCTTTTTTTCTGTTCTCTTTTTGAAATAGGCATTAAGTATTTTGTATGAGATTTTATAAACATAACTGTATATTATAACACCAAATTATTAAAAAAAAATTGGTCTCATCTTTAATGTATGCTCAATCTAAAAAATAAACTTTAAAATATATCAATCATATTTCTTAACATTCCCAATTATCAAATTGGTCAGTAACTTTAATTAGTTGCATTATAATCAGTAGTCCGTTTCTTTATAAATCAGTTAGATAGCGATGTGTCAGGAAATACATTTCAGCTGCGACCGATACACATGAGCATCAAAGTCGGTAACACCGTCCTATAATGATCGATGCGGACGCGACTAATCTCTCGGAACCAAATTAAGCTGGTCGATTTATCGGACAAAGATTTCGGGAGTCATTATGATTCGATCTATCGATGCAAGAGACACGTGGGTGGTGGAAATATCGATTTTTATTTAATAAGAACTCGCTATCTAATCACTTAATGGCTGGAAGATTGATGGTTGCAGGAAGACAATAACGTTATTATTTTATTTGTTCACTCCCGGAGAAAGAGGAACGGGAAATGGAGCGTAAATAAAAGTTTGTCTTGCTCGAGATACTTTTAGCGAGTCGCTGGCCAGTCTTTGTTCAGAAAAGAATTACAAGGATCTATGGAGACCTTTCTACTGAATAAAGTCGTTTTTAAGACACAAAATTTATAGGAATTATTGTATTTAGGTATATGGACATTGGACAGGTAGCAAGTATTTACTCAATTGTGAAATTGTCACTTGTCACATGATTTGAATTAGATTAGTTTTAAGCTAAAATATTAATATCCCTATGTGAACAATGTATTAGTTATGAAGCGAATGAAGTATCAATGTAAAATGTCTACAGGAATATTAAACGTCAAATTAGCTTTTATGATAAATGGCAGTTAGGTACCTTGTTTCATAGCGATGAAACGTATCATGTTCATCGTTGATCTCATTAATCCTGCCCGTCTCTAACCTGTCTATTCTACTAGATAGCCGGTCAGCAAAAACATACGTGGCTATAACAGTTTATTAGTAATGGCAACTATATTATCAGCTAGAGAGCCAGTTTTTATGGTGGTTTGTTTGTAAATGAGGTCTTAAGTCTAGTCATCTTAAAAGATATCCCTAGACCTTTCTTTCATCGTAAACCTATTAAATATTTTAGAGTAAAATTCACGTCTTAGGAATTAAACGTACGTATTTTGTTTAGCCCAAATTGACTGATCAAAGAATTTGAAAAATTCATGTAAATAAATAAGCAAAAACAAAAACATATGTGTCTCTTTGTGACCAAAGCCTAATCATCGTGCTGCGTCTTCTTTTGTTCTTATCTTCATTATCTTTAAATGAGACAAAAAAGATTCCTAAAATTAACGGAAAAAATAAAAAAGACCGAGAAAGGTTAGTCTTTCAGTAAAGCCATTTTTTCACATTTTTGTCACGTATGCCGACAATGGCTAACGCTGCTTGCTTTTGTCCTAGAAAAGAGGGATCTAATCCCCCACCTGTAAATAACAGGCAACGCGAACAAGAAACAAAAGTGAATCCTAAACCTTCCCCGTACATGGGCATACAACAAATTGTGACGAAGTCAAACACGTACAAAGGTCGCCAACAATTTTCGCATACTGAACATTGTTGGAAATTGGAAGGCAGACCGCGTCACTGGAACCCGTCCATGTGACATTCGACCTTACGGCTAACGAATTAAAATCAAATTTATCTGGTTACACCTAGGTAACGAGACTAACGAAAAGAGTGGCACGAGTGGAGAATCTTAATGATGTATCTGTGAGTATACTCGCTCTTGCAGGAGATGTCTTAATCCCATCAACATGTAGTCTTTGTATCTGTGCTACTTGTTATACAGACTGTTTATAAAATTAAAAAAGCACCTAAGAGAAATTAAATGTATTATTACCTACGAAGACTAGACTAATTCAATTCATTCAATCATTCATTTAGTTTTTAATTTTTTGGCTGAATGTGGTTAAGAGGTCTGCACTTTGGGTGCGTCCATTAATATTAATTACGTGTTTAAGGGGGGATTCAAGCTGAATCTCGCACAATCTAACGTAGGAGAGACGGGGGGTTTTAGAAAACATTACGTATTTATTTTTCTAGCAAAAATTTTATCATTGGTTATTAACTACAATCTATACAATTTTAAAATCTAGTCTTAACTAATCTTCAATAAAAATACTAAAGCAAATTGTATTTTTTGAAATATAATATCCACTTACAGTGAAACTACGAATGTGATACCATAAAATAATGTTGCCTACTTTTTTTCCCTAAAGCAATACACTTATAAAAACTAGAACAATTCTTAAGTATTTTAAGATAGGTAATATCTAAAGATTTGAAATTAGCTATCCTAAAGTATATATATGTAATAAGTATCTATTATTGTAGGAAGACATACATCCTGTATTTATTACTACAAAACAATAAGCTAGCTTTTAAATTCAAGAAGTTTATTACACTTTGTCGTATAAATACGTTTACGGTAGATTTTACAACCTTCATACCTTTACGTATTAAGAATTCTGATGGGTAAAACCGGATGCAAATACCTAATAACATTTGCGTTAGGCAAGATATAACAAAGATTGATGTTAGAACTTTTTTAACATTCAGACGTTTGCGATAGCCATGATACAATAGGATGTAGGTAGGTATGTAAATCGATATATGACCTGACTGCTAAATTTATTCATAGCACGTAATTTTGTGTCAGTCAAATATATTATTGATAAAATTTTACTAAAATGTTGGGACAATGTGCTGATGTGCCGATGTTTTTTTATGTAAATTGTTTTTATATCTATATGTGTTTGTCAATACAAGCCATGTGATATTTGAGTTTAACATCATAAAACTTAGACAAATTTATAAATTCTGACAGCAGATAAAGTTATTAAACGCATCTTTTTGTTGTCATATTATTTTCAAGAATAAGAATAACTTGAAAATAAAATCTTTATAAACATAAATGCATGCTTGCGTAAGTGTATGCGATGCTAAAGCGATTTTTATTGTAAATCATGATGAGCGTAAAAAGAATAAAAAAAGTGATAAAAATTATGTTGGCATTATTTTGGCAAAGAAAAATAAAATATGTAGGTAACAAATTATTTTCCTAAAAAAGGATGAAACATCCAAGGCTTTTGAAAGCTAGATGAGGCAAGTTAAATACTCAAATACAGCATCGCACAAATCCGTTATTTAAATTAACGCAATAAAATAATCAGAAACGCAGAATAGGTTTTTCCGTCTTTCTATCTTTCTATCATCACTGAGGTCATAAAAACGTAAATTAAGCTTACCTATATAAAGGCGATTGCTATATTTATACCCCTTATCACAAACCAAGCGTGAAATATGAATTTTAAAAGCCCCGAACAGGGTAATTTGATCAATTTACGTCCCAGTTGAGTTTACGACTATACATGGATACTTACAATTTGTTGACATTAATAGCTATTGTAGTGTAGAGTTACATCATTCGAGATAAAATTAACACTACGGACCACCGGGACAATGTAATCAGTACAGAAAGTTCCATCCATTCATTTCACTTGTTATCCTGTTGGAAGAACCTAATAATAGAAAATGAGAATGGATTGTACTCGGAGAAACCTTTAGGTAAACAGTAAACATGAGGCTTATTTTTCAACATCCAATTAAGAAAAAATGTTACAACCTATAGTACCTACTTATACCTATGATTGTAATTTGTTATCGATCCTGATGACCCATCTTATATGCTTAGTTTAGGCATCAGTCTTCCACATAGCATTGGTTTTAAAATTAAGTTTGAAATATAAGATGTAATTTATATAGCTTTGTGGAAGAAATAAATGAATTTTGAAATATTTTTTTTATCATGTCCTCAGTAATCAGTCACTGAGGTACGTTGCTTACTCGGTTCTACATTATGGCACAGAGTAAAGGTTATTACTAATTTTGCAAGCAACTACTAATACGATATAACAGATACAGATAAAGAAAGTATATTGATAACATAACATCACGGCCATAATCCCCTAAGGGGTAGGCACAGTCAAAGGGGCAGTAGGCCCCTTTAACCACATTCAGCCAAAAACAAAACAGGGTTAGATGGAAAATTGTGAAAAAAAAAATCAACACCGTAACATTAATTTATGTTCGCTCGCTTTCTTTATGATCACTATTATAAATTATACTTCTACTTGAATTGAGTACTACTTACCCTTCTGTATAATTATTATATTCTCTGACCAAATTACACAGTTCGAGACCACCGGCTCGACTCGATCAGGCATTAAGAAACTTAATCGCCACACGTCTTCTAGAGTGATCGAATGTAGCCAATTTTATGGCATTCTATCAAGTGATTTGTACCAAATTTACATTCAGCCAAAAACAAAACTGGGTTAGATGAAAAATTGTGAAAAAGTAGTGATAAGTGGCTAGCTCGTCGCCTACACAATCAGATACCCAAAAGCCGGTACACCATTAGTCGTCTTTTACGTCATGCTAGGCAAGAACCTCAATTGGCACATTATTTTTAAATCCCAGACCAACATGGAACAATGGGCTGGGATAGATGGAAAATTGTGAAATAGTAATGACAAGTGGCTAGCTCGTCTCCTACACAATCACATACCCAAAACCCCATATACCATTAGTCGCCGTCGCCTTTTACGACATGCTAGGTAAGAGACACAGTTGGCTCATTCTTTTTAAGTCCCCGACCAACGTGGGACATTTTGTTAAATATAGAAATTCTGGAAACCTTTTTATCTATATCAAAGACGTTCACTGCTGGACATAGGCTTCCCCCAAAGATCACTAAAACGACCGGTTCTGCGCTGCTTGCCTCTTTATATTTACAAAAAAATATATACATATATCTAATTGAATTGTTGTAAAATTAATTGTTAGTTACATGTTAAGTATTGCGTTATAAAAAAAAATCAACAACCTAAAATTTATTTATGTTCGCTCGCTTTCTTTAAGATTACTATTATAAATTATACTTCTACTTGAATTGAGTACTTACCCTTCTGTATAATTATTATTCTCTGACCAAATTACACAGTGCGAGACCACCGGCTCGACTCGATCAGGCATTAAGAAACTTAATCGCCACACGTCTTCTAGAGTGATCGAATGTAGCCAATTTTATGGCATTCTATCAAGTGATTTGTACTAAATTTACATACAACATATCTTTTTAACATTTCCCATATAAATAATGCTATCTCTTATTGTCAATATTACGAAGCAATAACGTTCAGGGTCGTGTCAAAAACAAATCGTCCTATTTTTCAACAACTCTATAGATAAGTGATTTATAGTTGCAAAAATAAGTGTTTTAGATTTGTATTAACGACCTATATAGTAATCACAAATATAAACGCCTACAGTCCAAAACGTTAGTAAATAGCCTATTGATTAATATCAATAATTCCGATTTATCAAATGCGTACTGGGCTAAGACTAACTAACTAGCGGGGTAGGCAAAGAGAATCGAACTCCATATGGCACGATCCTTACACACCTCACTTGCTTCTTTGACGTCAAAACTAGGTTTAGCTTAAGTCAAAGTCAAAGTCAATGTCAAAGTCAAAATACTCTTTATTTATATATGTTTGAAACAAACACTTATAAATCGTCAATTAAACAACAAAATCAACTAATAATATGAATCTACCGATATGACTAAAAATTATGTAAATACACGTCAACTTGAGAAGATACAATGATAATTTCGGTAACGTTGATCCTGAAATATTTCAAAATAATTGTTTTGCAGTGAATAAAGCTTCAAGACTTTAAAACTTGCATATTCCTTCGCATCGTGTAAGCTGCTTCCAAAGTTGTTGTAATGCAAGTTCGAAGAACTTCCAACCGATAATATTGTATGTACTGCCCATCCCAAACTTAAGTATTAAGTTTGGTTCTTATGCAGTTGGGATAAGGTCTATTATTGTATCGTTGTGTTGTGGCCCCAGTTTGTGTAACAGCTGATAGCGTTGCGATTCTAAGTGATTTTGAAGGAGTAGGTACGTTAACATAGTCTTAGTGCACTTGCTTTGAGATGAAAGGTTGTTTTGGGTGGTTATAATCGTATTTAAGGTCACTATAAGTCAAGCGATATATTGTATTTGCGTAACAATTAATTTACCCACGTCGCTATATCATTATATGGCTATAATTTGTAAATTGGTATAATAATCTATACTTATAATAAATCTGTAGAGAGGTCAATTCTGTACATGAAATATATTTTCAAAATAACTATCAGGGGGTGATTAGTGATCGATACTGATGCCAAAAATCCAATCAGTAAAATTTCTGTCTGTCTGTCTGTCTGTATGTTCCTTATAGAAACAAAAACTACTCGACGGATTTTAACGAAACTTGGTACAATTATTCTTCATACTCCTGGGCAGGTTATAGTATACTTTTCATTACGCTACAATCAATAGGAGCAGAGTAGTGAAGGGAAATGTTGGGAAAACGGGAGAAGTTACTCGATTTTTTAAGCTTCCGTCGCGTTAATGGTTAAAGTTACATAGAAATCATGTATGACGGAAATAGTCTTTATAATATTAACCATAAACGCGGGTGACACCGCTGGCACAGCTAGTAAGATATATTTCTCTAAAAAAATAACTACGGTTTGATGCTTTATAAAAAATATTAATTTAAACATTTTTAACATTTACGTTTCCGACACTAAAAAGAGTTTTAAACTAAAATAACTATTTTGTTAGTTTCATATGTTTTTTAGATTGATGATTGCTATCGATAAGACGAAACGTTGAAATTTCAATTTTATCTCCCAATATCTCGAAAACGTTTTAAATAAACTACTGCGTTAAAGTCGCATTACTATAAAAAAAAATACCTTCCATAGCATTCAGTCTGTAATATCGTTTACTTAATATTGACTGTTTATTTAAACTATGCACTCAAACTCGTAAATGTGCGACCCGACGTCATTCATTCAAGGTGCAACTTGTCATTACTAGAATGAAATATAGCTTTTAAAACGGATTGGATTCGGTGTCTTTGAAAATATCAAATACCTAAAATCCTATATATTCCTTATAAACATTTATAGAGTTCTGATGTAAAATAAATGGTTTGCGGCATCTCACTGAGAGACTTAAATATAAACTATATTCGATATAAAATCACTTAGACTTGCATTTAGCTGCATCGCTGCTAACCTCTATGTTTTATTTTTGTTTACCGAATGGTTTGAAGTATATCAATTATTTTTTACGTTTAGATGTTCATACATACATACATAACATCACGAAGGGGTAGGCAGAGTCAAAGGGGCAGCATGCCCCTTCAACCACGATCAGCCAAAAATAAAGCCGGGCTGGGTTAGATGGAAAATTGTGAAAAAGCAGTAACAAGCGGCTAACCTGTCGCCTACACAATCCGATTAATTTTATTCTAATATTCATAATATATATTTTTTTTTTTCGTGGATTCCATGATTGACTATTTATCTTCTAGTAGTATAGATACGATATGCCACGTATTTGAATAAGCCTTTTTTTCTTTATTTAGCATTATACAGTGGCTTTAAATATATAACTACTTCAATCCTTAATAACGAGAAAAATATTAGAGTAAAATTAAAATCTCTCTTTATACATAATCTATACTCATAATAAATCTGTAGAGAGGTCAATTCTGTACATGAAATATATTTTCAAAATAACTATCAGAGGGTGATTAGTGATCGATACTGATACCAAAAATGCAATCAGTAAAATTTTTGTCTGTCTGTCTGTCTGTCTGTCTGTATGTTCCTTATAGAAACAAAAACTACTCGACGGATTTTAATGACACTTGGTACAATTATTCTTCATACTCCTGGGCAGGTTATAGTATAGGTACTTTTCATCACGCTTCAATCAATGGGAGCAGAGTAGTGAAGGGAAATGTTGAGAAAACGGGAGAAATTACTCTATTTTTTAAGCTTCCGTCGCGTGTGCAGCCTTAATGGTTAAAGTTACATAGAAATCATGTATGACGGAAATAGTCTTTATAATATTAATCATAAACGCGGGTGACACCGCTGGCACACCTAGTAATATATATAAGTTTAAAAAAGTATCTATGAACGGTTTTCAAATCGTTTGCTTGCGTTAGGTTTTAATGAACAAGAGGAGTACTTGTAGTCAAATAGTACAATGACTTCTTAAATTAACAGCCATTAAAATTATTATTAATTAAACTTCATCACTTTAGAACTATATGACGCAAGGAGGCCGCAACAACTCCTAATTTTTAATTGATCGGTACCTTATTAATTAAGAATTATTAACATACTGGCTCATTCGGCAGACTGTCATAATACTTGCTCACAAAATATGGCCGCTATAAAATTAATTTCAAAGGCGGTTTTCCAAACAAAAAAGCATTTTTTTTTATATCGACGATTTTATGGTGATTTAATTGCCTTCACGGAATGAGAATTACTTTCGCGGTGATAAAAAGTATCGGATGATGGTATAATATTTTAAACCGCCATAGTCGGTAACCTAATCAATTATGGGTTTTCATAACTCACGCGTAATTGGCAGTCAACGTTAATTAGTGCAATATAATGGTTTAAATGAACATGGGCTTCGGTTAAATCTTCTATAGGGTTATAAACTATCCGTTAATGAGCAATATATTTAATGCAAATCTTTTTAAGCTAATTCGTGATGTTAAAGATTCATTCGACGGGTCATCGTTTCGTCATCGATAGATTTTATTCGGATAGTTTCAGAACATTAACACTAGTTTAACAGGCTATAACAGTCGTTATAAATTATCGATGTTTTCTATGTCAAATATAATCAAAATATTGCGTTGCATTGTACAAACTTTTACTGGTTGTTTCATGATTCCTAAGTTTTATTAGTTTCACAGATTTTTGAAAACAGTGAACCTGGTAATATCTTATTTATACCAAGGTCAAAAACCTATGGTATAAATAAAGGTGTATGTAAAAAAGTCTCATACAGAAACATATCTGTATATACCAAGTTTGTAAGAATAGAAAGACAATCTAATCGGAATCTCGGCTCAATATCTTCCTAAAGAAAGAATAAAACTGAAATAAGGATAAAATTCCGTGGCCTTGACCGACAATGAGCGTTCCACTCAGTAACGCAGGCTTTTACCGCCCGGGGCGAAGGTAAAATCTTGCCGCCCTATGTAAGCCGCCTTATACATTTCATGTCGCGCCTTCTTTAATATAAAACCAGCGGCCCGCCTTGACTTCGTCCGGATACCTAGTAAGATTTAGTCCCGTTGATCCCGTTACAGTGGGAGTTTTATCCTGTTCTTTGGTCTCTACATATAAACTACTTGCGTGCATATGACATTAGATAATACATATTGCATACGAACTTCCGATCTCGTTGATCTTGTACAAACCTGGTCAAGACAATTATAAACTAAATAAAATAAGAATTATCCAGTGTGATTCAGTCATTCTGCAGTTATGCGCGTACATACATTAAAATTCAATCTCCGTCGTTGTTCTTGGGTTAATATATACTTATATTATAAAGAGGAAAGATTTGATTGTTTTTTTGTTTGTTTGTATCGAATAGGCTCCGAAACTTCTGAACCGATTTGAATAATTCTTTCTCTAATAGAAAGCTACTTTATCATTGAGTAACATAGGCTATACTTTATTCCCGTATTCCCACGAAAATGGGAACTACGTGGGTGAAACCGCGGGGCGCTGTTATTAAACATACAAATAATTATACCCGCTCCTTCGCATTCAGTCAAACTTTTGGATCTTCTATGTTTACATAAACTACTTCATAGTAATTTAGATTCGTCCTACCTACTAAATTTAATAACGCTTAATACGAAATTCAATCCCCGAATACCTCACAAAACCTTTTATTTAAAAATAAACACAAATATTTATTACATCCTACTAATATTATAAATGCGAAAGTTTGTATGTATGGATGGATATTTGTTACTCTTTCACAAACTACTGAATGGATTTTAATGAAACTTAGAATAATATAGCTCATACACCCGAATAACATAAGCTATGTTTCATCGGTGTACCACGCGAGCGAAGCCGCGGGCAGAAGCTAGTCCTTTTATAATCCCTTAACAAGAACGTGTCGCCTTTACAACAAAGTATCAATAAAACAACCTAGTCTAGATACCTTTGATCCAAAATTCAGTTCTTTCAAAATAATTTTTATTCCAATTTTGAATACAATAATGATAGGTAGATAAACTATCCAATGTTTTTCTCTCTCGAGTCCCTTTACACTAATGATACACCACCTATTTAAAATTCTCACATATTAGATAAATAATTAATACACTTTTTTTCTGTCTTAGAATTGTAAAATGATGCGTCAACATTGTTAGAATATTAATCTGGCTGATTTGCAACATGTTTAATATTTACCTAAGTGATTGTTATCTGTTTTGTACTCCAATTAAATAAACTATCATCAGAGAAAAAAATTGGGGCTTGCCGCCCCGAATCTAAACCATCCGAAGCCGTCCGCTCCCAGCGCCTTCGTCGTGACATCACTGGCTCCACTCTACCCGGATAAAGTACGTTGGGTAAAGCGCGTATCAGCCGGATCGGCGGAGGTGCAAAACATAAAACTCCGGCACGTGCTATCTGGTGACATAACTTTCGTTCGTTTTTATATTCACCCTTATTTGGCTGTTTTGTCGGATTGCGGGAGATTTGTCTTGTTTTAGTGCTTATTGTTTGGACAATTGCCTAGTAGGACGACGCGACGTAGCAATATAAGGTAATACGGTGTGTGGGATGCCAACGAAAATGTTGTGTACTTTCTTATTTGAATTAAGTAAGGCCTTTTTTATATCTAAAGTAGGTACATACGTACAATTTGTGATAAATTATACCAAGAATAATTACAAAAAATAAATACAATTTTCCATGTAACGATATTAATGTACAGTACAATTTACTCCTTAAAAGATTTTTTTTCTGTTACGAATTATATTTAAATTCAAAACAAGGCTTTTAAGAGTAAAACTAAAATGTCTATTGTTAGAAATGTTTCGAGATAAATTAGATTGAAAGTAAATTTAAGTTGAGTTAAGAAACTGTAGCAAAGTTTTAATGGAATGGATTACTTATCCACTTACTTAATTATATACATTCTAAAAAGGTTTGGTAGAGCATTTTAAATATATAGTTTTTTGTGCGTTGTTGTGTTAAGTTTCCCTCAAATAAACAATTATTAAAATGTACAATAGGATGCCTAAAATATTCCCAAAGGATAGTCAATTCCATTCTGGAGCCCTATTACCAAATACATATATTTTAACATACGTATCTAATATAATATTTAGTATCTATGTAACCGGAAAGCGGTCGAGGCGGACGTAGCAACAAGGCATGTCTGGGTAACATCCGCGACACCAACATGGCGCAGCATGAAATATTCGCCTTAACACAGAACATAAATAAGTTAGTTACAGTTATAAAAGTAAAAGTGAATGAGGAATGTTTGAAGCCTGTTGTCAGTTTTTATTTTTAATCGGCCTTTAAAGTACGTTAGAAGAAATTTGAGCGCAAAAAAGATCTCTTAAATTACATATTGTTTTTTTTTATGTCATAATATCGTTACTCAAACTAGGTTTAGAACAGTTTGTTATATAGTTAATCTCCGAAAGGGTATGCAGCGTCCAACGGGCAATAGGCTCTATTAGTACATATATATTATATATTGCCCAAAAATCTTGGATTAGATGGAAAATTGTGAAAAAATGGCCACGACTGGCCAACTCACCGCTTTTACAATAATACACTCATAAGTCCATTGGTCGCCTGTTTCAACATTTCGGCCAAGTAACGCAGTTAGTACCATTTCTTCTTTGTTCTATATTAACATGGAATGTAGGAGAAAACGTGCCAAAGTACACCACGTATACACCGTTGCAGTTAGCACACTTATAGTATTGATACACGATATTTCACATCCACTGTCGTAATTCACCTCGCGACCTCTGCACGCTCGTTACGTTGAGTGATAAATCTTTTGTCACATTTTATCGCGAAGTTTGATCTAGACTGGATTTCTAACGTATATTGATTGCAGATAGTAACTGGGATTCGACGGGCATGTCGGAAGGTCGTACATATTCGTATTTGAACAGCTGATGCACGAAGATGCTTGTCGTAAATTTCGCCAATTGATCGCCCGATAACGACTATGACGTAAGTAAGTACTTATTTGTGACTAGTAAACTTTTAAATAAAGAACAACTGCCATAGTACAGGCAAAAATACGTCAATCATAACGTGGTTACGGAAAAATATCTTAATTTTAAAATGCAATTCTTTTTTTTTTAGTTAAATGGCGGCAAATATGGGTTCTGCTTGGTCAGTAGTGAAGTAAAAAATACATAAATACATCATTTCGTCAAGATGTAAATCACGATACTTCTCAATAATACAGAATAATTATTTAGATCTCATTATTCTTTGAGGCGCAGTCTTGTCAAGAAATAGGAAATAATCAATTCTGGCGGCCGTTATCTACTTGGGTAGTACAAGTAACTAGCATACAAGTAGCTGCCGCTGCATTATTCTTGCTCACCTTGCTTTAATCGAAGATATAAACAAATTGCATCCAAAGAACATAGGATTTTGCTTTAAAAATATTGTTAAATACGAAACAAATGAAAGTCGGTCACCCACTTCGATGATGCCTCGTACGATATTTATTCCGAATCAGTCAGACATAACTCAAAATCCAACCGAATAGGCAATACCTGATCCATAATGGACATAGGACCGATACCTCGCGTAGCACCCGAAAAACTCTCCCAACAAAAAAGGCATATTGTATCCAGCGCCAGTGTAGCACGTCGCGACGGAAAGCGGTGTAAGTCAAAATTGGCAATTTATCCTCACGGCCGATCGCCGGAGCGGGTCGGATAATACCGCTCCTGCCCAAATAACTCCATAAATTGAGTTACTCAACTAGCCCCGCTCGATCACTACGTAGTTTTGTCCCATTTTATATACAGAGGCACATATACTTGTTGAAGTAGTTAGGTAGTTGGTGCGAGTTTTTGTGTTATAGTGCCATTTGGGCGGAGATGTTTAGTTGGGGAAACAATGACAATCGAACCCTTTCTTTGTTCTGCTGACGTTAATTTGAGTATCTACGTGTCTAATGTAATCTAATAAAAATTGTATGTATCTCATAAATATAACTTTTATTTTGTTTAAATAAAATTAGTTCAAACAAAACTTGATATCGATTGAGTATTACACACCGATATACGATTTCTGAAAATATAGTTCTTTTGGAGCTTTGAACTTGTTTTTATTCGCGTTAAGAAATGTAGTTAGTTTATTGTGTAGTATCTATTAAACAAACTTCGTGAAAAAAGTTAGATCCAAAAAAGCTATTAAATTGATTGCCTTTTCTGGGATTTCTTCTAATCTTTACTAGTAACACTAATATATTACATACTATTTTAGTTTTGAATACAAAATATGTAATATGTAAGCCAACATTCGCGAAACATCATTGTCACCACTATTATTTTTGGCTGAATGTGGTTAGTTGGTTGGTGGATTTGTTGACATAAATTGGAAACCAGTATCGTAGATAACAAGCCCTCCCGATAACAAGCTGGAGAGCACCACACGTCACTTGTATCTTATCGTCTCGACGCAGCCTTGGATAAGATGTTTTTTTCATACATACAACCTGATATACTCTTAGTTATAAACGAAAGAACGAATAAAATTACGGAGCAAAGACTACCTTTTGTCCGTTAAATGTATAAGCGACTGTCATCTGATCTCCGTAAGATAAGACAAGGTAATTACGATCGTATTGATTCGTATCTATATTTCCAGAATACTTAAGGGCCCGTGATGAAACGGCCTTGGTTAAAAGCAAAACGTCACGTTGTAAGTACTTAACAGACCAAGAAAGCATAAAAAGTTAATCATACATTCATGCACTCGTATGTATGTCAGGACGTGCAGATTTGATTTATTTTTTGATACCACTAAATGTGATAACTAATCAAACATCCAGTCTCAGATAAGCAGTCAGAAGTAACAAGTATGTCGTCACACTTAGGTATGGGTACCTTCGTAATCCTTTTTGACTACCCCCACATTGTAATCTCATTTAAGAGGTACGTCTACTTCTGAGACTTTAAGCTTTAAGCTCTTGTATTCCATTTGATGCTCTTCAAACGAGCTATACAAAGTAGTCCAGATCAGGACTCAAGACGCAGATGCAACGGGGCATTGTGAAAACAAAACATTATGTTGCAACCCGACCCGAGGGCCAATCGCCGATACCCACGCGTTACGTGAATGGGCCCGCATGCTACGTCATCGGTGGGAACCCGGGACACGTGTTCCTCCTCGTGTGAACATCGCGCAGGAAGACGCATTGTTTAGATGTATGAACTTGTCCATAGAGTGCATCTGTACTGACGAGCTATTAGCGTCTCACGGATCGTTTCCACTTGTACCTATTGTAGTAGTCAAGCTTGTTCAACATAGTCAAGGAACTGAATTTGGTCCAGACTAGTAAAAGTAGTCCGGTTGATGTTCAACTTTCTTACAGAAATCACGTTCTCTGTCTAGAACATTGATATATTACTAATATGTCAATATTACTATTATTTACACTTTCATGATATTACCACTAAAACAACCGCGTAAGAAATAAATGTGACCTGATCTTAGAAATTCAGATTAATACAAAGTAATTGGCGACGAATTAAATATTCTTTCAAAACTTGGTGCTCATGCTACTCAAGCAATATACGTGACTTTGGTACCCACTTTTATCAACCTCATTATTTGGCCGTGAATCTAGCTCATGTTGTCTAGCTCACCTCTTCGCCACAGGCCATTCTCATCCACTTGTTGGTAAGGTTCCCTACCCCGCTAGGGAAGTGGCGTGAAGTTTAGTTAGTTTGTTGGTAAGGTGAAAAAAGTTTAAAGTGCGAAACAATTTATTATAAATCTAACATAATAACACAAATTTAATATAACATTACACCCATAATCCCCGGAGGAGTAGGCAGAGTCAAAGGGCTAGCAGGCCTCTTTAACCACATTCAGCCAAAATTAAAACTGGGCTAGGTTAGATGGAAAATGATGAAAAAGTAATGACAAGTGACTAGCTTGTCGCCTACATAATCACATACCCAAAACCCGATATACCATTAGTCGCCCTTATAGGACATGCTAGGAAAGAAACATAGTTGGCACATTATTTTTAAGTCCCAGGCCAACATGGGACAAAATCTACTTGCATCAATAATATATTTAATTTTTCGCAAGAAGTATTGCGTTTAAGTAAAACCCATGCCACTTTCGCTTGATCTACTGTACAGAAGAAACCAATACCTGAGGATAATGAAAGTTCCAGAATGATACCATGTTCCTACTGTAAAGTGAATCGCCCCCTTACAAGGTGGTTCGTTGACCTGACAAAGGTCGGAGGAAGTTGTACCTACACTGTTATTTTATTGTTCATATTAATTAAACGAAATATTCAATCGAATATCCTTATTTATGAACTAAATACACACACATAACATCACATTATTAAAATATTAATTTAAAATGAGTTTATAATATGAACTTTTACTTTTTAACCGACATCAAAAAAAGGAGAAAGTTCTCAATGAGGGTTTTCAAAAATACATAATCCGCCAGATGGCACTAGGGAGTCTCGTGGTCTCATCACTGTCACTATTGGCTCTTTGTTGACAGTATGTCAGTATATTTTGAAAACTTACCAATGAGGAGGGCGACAAGACCGTACGTCACAGTTACGCCATCTATCTGATGTTTTAATTTAAGAAACCCTCATTCGACTCATTTTATTTTTTGTATGTATGTTACTCGATATCACTGAGTATTGTAAACCGATTTTTATATATAAAGTAACTAAGTACACTGACAAGACTGAACTACTATCTATATTTACGAAATTTTTTAAATGTTATCTACAAGAAAGAATTTCATTTAGATACACTAAATAACATAGCTAATAGGAAGTATAACATTTTCACCATATCAGACTATAATTTAATAGGTATTTATGTGTTTCATTTTATATTACACATATAACATTTGTTCTTAAAAGAACATTAGATAAGAGGACTATAATCATAATAGTTCTTCAAATAAAAATTTACACTAAAAGCAACAATTTCGTAGAATCTAAACCTGCGAGGTAATTGTTGAACTTTTTCTTTGTAACGCTTTACTGGGGCAACTAATAACCAGCTTCTTTGAAGTCAATTTGAAGTGAAGGGAGTTGTTACGGGAACATAAAATACGAAAGTACAGTAAGCTAAGCTATTACTGTAACACGCGTATCATTGAGCTATTAGATGTAAGCTATAAAGATACAAGTCCGGCGGCACGTGGTAACTTCCTAGGAGAGCGAAATGCGGGTCGTTACGATAAATAGCCGCAGATAAATCGCTGCGATTCAGCTGCGTTGCGACGCGTCTAAAGTCAGGGAGGTTGCGGTATAATCTGGTGACTATCAGACAATACATTTCTTTAGCTGTGTATATAAGTTTGATTGTATCTTAATCGTTTCAAATGTTTTTACAGAAGAATTTTCAATTAAAGAACTGTTTTTACCTTGCTATGAAAACTATATTGCTTATTATTCTAATAAAAAAAAAACACGAAAAGCTGTTCAAATTACATCGAAGAAATTCAGTCTTTAAATAGCGACGTCCATACGATGTACTTACATAGTAGATAGTAGAGTAATAGATATATGTTCTGTATTGTTTAAAAACCATAACAAAACGTTTTATTATACACAAGTATAGTTGTCAGGAGAGTAGCCTAACATGAAATTACAATGCGCTTTTTTCAAGATTCTGTTTTTTTAGTTTACTTGTTAGAATCTGTTGTGGACTCCTGCACTACAACAACTATGACATAATATTTAACATTAACGTGAAAATACTTTAAAAGGAACGCAGCTGAAGCAATATCCAAGAGTCGTTGCGACGATTGTATCGTAGTTTCGTGCTTTTACGATACATTTGTATAACGAAAACGTGTCCATAGATACACTAATATTGTTTATTGCTCACCGCATAAAGTAATTTAAAACTAGACGTTTCATACACGTAGAATGTGCAATTTTGGCAGTGCAATTTCTGTACCCCATTATGGGATTCGCGAATGTACAGGAATATATGACATATGACTTTAGTAATAAAAGTTAAAAGTATTGGATACATTTGACCGCCTTATATAGTGTATGTATCTATATAAATAACTAGGTCCTAAAAAACTAAAATCTCAGAAGAGCAGTGGAGGTTATTTGTAGAATAGGTACTCTTTTCTGCACTCTTTAAGAATAAAATGACTTTCTGAAGCCACATCGCCGCTGTTTTTTGGTCTTTTATCATTTGCATATTGATGTAAAGATGGGGGGGCGGAAGGGGCGGTCCGCCCCGGGCCTTGAGTCCTGGGGGGCCTCATATTAACTCCAAGTAATCATCATCCTAAATTGAATAGTGGAACAACAATCTCGTACAGCTCTTTGCCGCTCCGGCTCTAAAACAGGCTGAGTCCGCCACTGCTAGGAAGGAAAGGTTCTTACCTGCCAGTTACTAGTTGATGAGTTGCAGCGAATGAGAAAGAAAAAGAAAGATTAAGCCCGTGCTAAGATACTTAAGTCCGATCTCAAGGTATATCTGTCTATCTCGCTGTTTCATTTAATCGACAAGGTCAACCACACATATAATATACCATCCTGGCTACTTATTTTTTTTCAACGAAACAAGTTGAATTTTGAAGATAAAAAATAAACAAAAAATCTTTTATGTTTATTTACAGACCACGAATTTCACGAGAAATCTTAAATACGGCTTATAACAGGCAAGTCCGAGAACTTAAAAGGAACGTGAATAATATACCGGGCGAAAATAAAGCAATCAACGGTTGGTCCGTGCCAGTTGTTTCATATTTTTGCTTTTTTTTTTCATTTTGTAGGATTGTAGAAGCATGTTGGCCAGCTATGACGTTATTAGCTATGAAGTTATTAAAGTGATGACTTAAACGAAAGTCGAATAAGTCTGAATCTTATTGTCAGTCTTACTGTAGATATGACAGGCCCGTTGGTCGAGTGGTCAGAGACCCTGGCCACGAAACCGAGAGTCGCGGGTTCGAATCCCGCTAGGGGCAAATGTTGGACATTTGTACTCGAGTCATGGATGTTTATAAACGTATTTAAGTATGTCTATCCGTTCATCTGGTATCCATAGCACAAGCATATAGCTTAGTTTAGAATTAGGGAATTGGGTGTGTCAGTTCTGAGAATTTTATTGTTTATTAATTTATTATACAAATTAATATCCGTAGTATGTTGACGTGGTAGGAAAACCTTAACACCTACCCAAAAAGCATCTTTTTAACTACATTCTTGCCACTGATGAGGAAAACCGGTTGTATTATGGATGTTAGTGTAATCGCGATTTTTGTGATTCTGCCAAACACTTGTGAAGATCATTGCGGCATGTCAAGCCAGATGGCTTGCCATGTCGCAATTAGTAGATAATAAGTAAGTAATGCCAAAGCATTAAGCGTGAAATTTAATTAGATTGCAGAAATAAGTAAAACGTATAATATACAGTAACTGGCTCGATGGCGCACTTGGTAGTGACCCTACCCTATGCGCAAATAGTTGTGGGTTCGATATCCACCCAGGACAAACATTTGTGTAATGAATACTTGTGTTTGTTCTGTGTCTGGGTGTTAATATCCAATATTTAAGTATTTTTGTAATGCCACTGTTTCTGATATCCGGAAATACAAGTGCTTAAACTACTTACCTCGGTGACAAATTGATGTTTGTGATGTAATCTGATATTAAAATGTTTAAATATTAAATAGTCGGATCTCTCTGCCTACCTCGCTAGGGAAGTAGAGTTAAGTTTAGTTAGTTAGTTATTAAAAGGTAGGACAAGGAAATTAAATTCAATACATATATAGTATCGTTGAATATCGAGATAAATAAGGCTCTGATTTTTAGCACAGCCCCGCGATATTTCGGTACTGGAACAAACTTAGTTAATTTGCGCTAACTTGTTCCGTAGCGCAAGTTTCAACTGTTCCAATAATTGTCCTGACTTCAGAAATTCTAAATTGACGAACACTGCCGGAACGCAATCTTATAATAAATTAAAGCTGCGCATGAATTTTAGTTGAGTTTAATAAATTATTTTGTTACTGGCTTTTATCCCCGACTCTTGGTGTTGCCTGCAAATTTATGACCCTGTCGTTTGTCTCGCAGGATCTACCTTGCACCGAAATTGATAATTGGTTTAGGCAAGAAAATGATACAAAGAGACAGACAGGTTCACTTGGATTTATAAGAGGTGCAAATTTCCTAATTTGATGGTTTAAGGGAATTTTAAAATTCAGCGTAGAAATTTAGGTAGGTAGGAAATTTAGGTAGGAATTCAGCATTCCAAAAAATTTAGGTACCTAATATCGTTTGATTTTCTGTATTACCGACTCATAAATTTCTTCGAAATATAACTAAACAGAATTCTTACACCAACTTTCCCGGCATATAATTTTATTTTATGAGTCATGCTTTTAATGCGCTTTTTTACCAATTGTTAATGAAAACGTAAAATGCTCTTGCCATAAAATATTTAGCGCTTATTTAATAAGCATAAAACTTAATAACTTTAAATTAACTACTTTTATATGAGTGTAATAAAGAAAATACATCTACAAAGATCCATGAAGTGGTCGATAAAATTAATATTTTCCGAATCTTTGCTACTCTCAAAGAAAGTTTTATGTCGATTTAGAAGCAACTTAAACTTTTAGTGCCCTCATGGTCATGGGAAACTATAACTTGGTAATAGATTTTCTATTAAAATCTAATATTGCCATATCAGTAGTCACGTTCAAATGATATCCCATAAAGCCATTGTACCACTGGTTTACTTTAATAATCTTAGTCAAAAGATTGCCTTCTCCATATATTTTTTAAAAGTCAAATATATCGTTTTATGATTTTATGTAGTCCACATACACAAGTGACCTTATTTCAAAGTGGTTGAAATAAGCTAGCAATTAAAACATAATTTGTTAAGGAGTAACTGAAAATAATAAACAAAAACCTTTGATTTTGACGAAAACCGTATATATATATAAAGTAGCTAGCTACCTAAAATACCGGCCCTTAACATACCATTTTTTTCCTCTATTTTATTCGCAAAAGGTTGTGCTAACAAATGAAGCTCGAATGATTACCGCTCATCACGCTATTCACGCTAATAATTTAAAAACGGGGTCTAACAAAAAAAGTAAAAAACAAGGTTTGCAAAAATATTTTTGGCTATCAATCTGGTCGTGGTAGGTGAGCCTGGCTACTTCATCCTTCCTCTTTTGCACAAACTACATATATCAGCACATTTACCCCTTAAATTAAGAACCTTTTAACTTTTAATCCTTAACCTGTTACAAAAATGTGTTAAAATATTTCTGCTCGTGTATACCTAACGTCTAATGAGAATATGGTTAGAATGTCTTTATTCAAAAACCCATTAAAAGTAAAGGCAAAATGCAAACTGCCGCACATCCATAACTCTCAAACATTATCGCAGCAAAACCATTTGTCCTCTCAAATGTTTGCAAAACAAAAGAATGCACCCAGATGGCGAACGCTCCAACTACAGATAAAATTTTAATTCCGTTTCGTTACCCTAACCACGCATGCGAAATATGAATTCCGAAGGCCGCATAATATTAAAATATTATGACACCGCATTCATGTTCTTGATACGGAACGTAATCGGTACGAGTTCTGACCATAAATATGGTCAAGAGCACGTCTTATATGTATGTAGGTAATCGTTCTTGTAAACGTTTTGACTTGCCAAATTCAAGAGGAAGGTATAATGATGTCGATATTGTCTTAACATTTTCTACATAAACAGTAACATCTTATTGAAGTTTTGAACGGTAATGTTAAATTAAAAAAAAAGTCTTCCATTTAATCATTACTTACAGTCTGCCCAGTCAATTTTAGCTTCTCACTCATGGTAAATAGATGGAGGTAGGTAGTTATAGAGTCTTTCAATTTTTTTACTACTAACAGACCTATTTTTTAGTGTTCGAGAATACGAGTACTATGTAAATAAATAAAATAAAATAAATTCTTCAGACTGGCACACCAATTCCCTAGTCCCAAACTAAGCTTATAAGCTTGTGCTATGGATAACTAGGTGAACGGATAGACATACTTAAATACGTTTATAAACATCCATGACTCGAGTACAAACATCCATGTTCATCACACGAAATATTTGCCCTTAGCGGGATTCGAACCCGCGACCCTTGGTTTCGTGGCCAGGGTCTCTGACCATCGACCAACGGGCCAGTCAATAATAATTACTAATCTTACAACAAGTTCATATTCAATTCTTACTTAACTTTAAGGTTCATAAGTCCCTTAACTTATTGATAATCGATTACGTTTGCAAATCTTGTAAAGGGTCTAAGTAACTAGCGATTTTTCCTAACAAAGATTTCAAGATCCTTTATTAAAATAGTTAGTCACTTTTTCCACTCTGTATATAAAATATTATAACCACGTAAGACTTTTGAATAGATTAAATACTTATTGTTTAAATTTCATGTCATAAAAGATCCCGTCTGGAACTCTAAAATACCAAAATATATTTTTACGTAACGTTCATTAGTGTTCTTCTTTTTATCGAACGTTTATTACTCATGCATAAATAAGGTCACAGGGAAAAAAAAAACAATTTGTGGTCCCGCGGGTGCCACATGGGTGTTGTTAATCTCGGCATTTTGGACGCCATGCCATGGGCACAGTGAAATAAACAAAACAGGGAGATATCTATCGTATTTTTTTTTTTGGTAATTTATACTAATCGTGTGTGTTTATGTACATAGTCTGTGATTTCATCCAACTTATTCTTAGATTTTATTTATCTAGTGATGATTTTAAACAAGACTATTATTTTTCACAGATTTCATAAATAGTGTTCTAAAAGAATTGTAAACATTTTTTAGTTGATAAGCAGCTAAAGATATTTTTTTAGATAGATTTTTTTCTAATGGTCTAACATAATTCTATAAAAAAAACTCGCATAATATGATTTTAATGTGTGTCAAATATTTAAAAAATAAAAAATCAAAATAATGACCATAGTTTGCAAAAACGAATATGCCATATCAAAGTGAAACGGAATGTAAAATGCCATGACTTTACTGACACTTTATTTATTTGGGCACAAAGCTGCGCTGGCGCATTGTTCCACAACGCGTCCTTTGACGACAGATGGCTTAATTTAATATTATTCCCGCTTCTTTTATGTCTTAAAAGTGTGACAATGCGCCTTGGCATGATTTAAGCGCTTATGTCATATGTGTCCTATTAAAATAAGAATTTTAACGAAGAAGTTGTCCTTATTTATATCAACGTAGTATTATTTCGGGCAAATTTTCATATACTTAGGTATGTTTTACTGATAAATTTGGATTAAATTTTTTACATAGTTCCTTGTTGGTCTGTGAGTTTTGAAACTTAAAAAGAATGTGCCAACTGTGTTACTCGCCTGGCATTGTTGTAAAAGCCGACTAATAGTATATCGAGTTAAGTATGTGATTATGTAGGCGACGAACTTGCCACCTGCTTATACTTCTTCACAATTTTCCATCTAGCCCAGCAGAGCCTGATCTAACGGAAAGTATTTAAAGGGGCTAGCTGCCCCTTTAATTCTGCCTACTGATTATACGATGTCAGTTTCTTTACAAAAAACTTTTTACATAGCATGATACTGAAAATAATTCAAACAGAACTAAAGGGATTATGTTGTAGTACATAAGTATTGGGTATGACACATATGATACGAATTAAAAGATGCATGTAGCTTTTATTGTACTTTTTATTTATAATCCATTACTAGCTTCTGCCCGCGGCGTTGCTCGCGTGATATATCGATGAAACATAGCTCTGTGTTGTTCTAATGTATAAGCTATGCTACTCGTATTGTAAAGTTTCAATAAAGTCCATGCAGTACTTTTTGAAATCGGTAGTTTAGGAGCCTATTCAATACAAATAAACAATCAAATCTTTCCTCTTTATAATAGTAGTATGACTAAACAGAGTTTTGTGCTCCTTCGATTCTGCCAACCCTTCGAAAATTACGGACATGATATTTACTATATGTATGTCTTTGTTGTCTAGTAGTAAGTTGTCTCATGAAGTTAGTTGATACCAACACGCGTTGGCTTTGTAACAACGGGTTTGTTAGTTACGACTGCACTGCGTTACATTCGTTATCTGCAGCTAACGGTATTGCATTTCGATCGCAGGTCGAGGAACGATACGCGCAAAGCTATTGGCACAAAGTCGTCTATTCCGACATCTCTTTTTTGCAGACTATTTGATATTCAAATTAAAATACTTTATATGAAATATGAATTAGGAAACTATCATGCAAAAAAATTACATACATAAACTACCACGCTCATAATCCTCTTAGGGTTAGGCAGACTGCAAGGAGAAGTAAACTTCCTTTTACCACTATTTACCCAAATATGACCCAATTAACTAAAAGAAAAAAAAATTAAAAGTGACAGTGACATTGTGAAGGTTATTCAAATCCAGATTGTATCATATCATCAATCATCAGTAGCTATCAGATCTAATATAACTTTTTCTAGTAGACTCGTCGACCCAAATCTGCAATTTAAACTTTCAAACGATTTAACAAACTCTCGCACCAAAAAATGCAATGCAGTGCAAACCCAGCGTAATCCGTTGCTAAAGCGTGCAAATCAAAGCACCCTAATCCGATTTTAGCAATACTGAAATAGAACAGATAAAACCTTCCACGACTGAAGCACCAGGATAAGACCCCTCGTGTTTGCGGCGCCTTATCAGTTAGCGTAGATCAACCGAACGCGCAACTTGGTCGGCAGACACTGTTCCGACTTTGAGTATCGATTGCGTTGTGTACAGGTGTTCGACCCATAGATTTAGGATGTACAAGATACACAAAGACGGCTCGGAGACATGACCAAAATAAATTTAAACATGTGTTGGTTGACGTCTATGTGTGAGTTAAAAATAGTGTTGTCAAAGACGCACTTTCACATTATCGACTGATTCAGTTGTATACTAATAATATAGGTATTTAAAACGCTTTTTTATACTTTTGATTAATTATTTTTGGCATTCACTGAAATCAGTAATTGTATATATTAGGTAAATTGGAATTAGTCGGTAAGAAATCTCATTCTAAGCAGTTCTATAAACAATTAGATGGTAAAATTCTTCGTATATTCAGCGCGTAAAAAATTAAAACAATAGAAATATGTTCTATGATTTATACTAAGACAAAAATAAATTACTTTTGCTTTGACTGATGGAATGAAATGAAACAAATAATATATTAGCAACTTTTAATTTGGTGTCATTTAGTTATTTATAAATAATATGTAGTGCAACAAATTTTTTGCTGCCGTCATTTGCCGTCCAAATGTTTGCTGCAGATAGTGGAGTTCTTACTGGGAGTCCAATCTGGTCTGTCTATAATCCGCATCCATTTTTTACACAATGCTGGGTTGCTTGGAAACCTAGAAAAATTATCAGTTACTTAACTAACAAATTTACGAAGATAATGAGTTCCCAATGTGAATATAATTATATTTCAACATAACTTGGCTGAATAACTTTGTATTCATGACATGATGTCGCTAAAAGACGATTAAGTTTTTATCGATACTCGTGACGTCACCGCTTTGTCAAGCACTAGCGTAAGCAAACTATTTACTATTTTACACAATATTTTCCCCAATTCTGTTTATAATCACGATGTATACTTAGAAAGATAAATTAAAATCAATATACTATTGTAAACATATCTTTCTAAACTGATTACTAGCAACAATTTGACAAAATATGGTTTGAAAAAATCTAATGATAAAATCGTATTTACCTGTGAAAAGTGTATTTATTCGGATTATTCCGTCGTGTAACCTCACAATCACGTACAGCACAAGTCACCTCAATTGCACATTTAATATTCTCGATTATAATCCAAGGTTTAATAAATAAATGCACAAATTTCACTGCGACGTAGAATAGACCGGGACGCTATGGCCTCTTACTCGCAAAAACATTGACATATAGGTACTTCATTCGCTGTCTCTTTTTCTCTCGGGCGGTTTGTATTTCAGCAGGATTTCTCGCTCCCACGCTTTATGTATCTTTTGCGTAGTCAAAAAATTCTAAATCTATGGTTCGACCCGTGTACGATCTTGTTGGTGCGCGGAATACCTAATAAAATTTGCGGGCTTGTTCTACGAGATACGCCTGGAGATGTTCGAAGTTTTGTGCCCCGACTAAGTTCTTATTGTAATGTTGGGGTTATTTTATTGCTTTATACAACGTGTACGAAAATTCAACAATAGGCGGGCTAATTTCATATGTATGGATATTAGCTGAAATTAGGCAATTTGTTGATACAAATTCTCTTTCTTTCAGACATTGAAGGTTTCGACACACATCCATGCCCCAGTTCCAAACTAAGCTTATGGTTGTACTATGGATACTAGGCGAACGGATAGACCTACATACATATATAAATATTCATAACTCGAGTACAAATGTCCATGTTCACACGAAACATTAGCCCCTAGCGGGATTCGAACCCGCATCCCTTGGTTTCGTGGCCAGGTTCCTGACCACTAGACCAACGGGCCAGTCGAATAAGAACATCTCTTACATGGTTTAGTGATTTTATCATAGAGCAACATAGTCAGTGAGTTTAATGTATTATATTATTATGTTATAGTATCCTTTAACATGGCTATCGTGAGCTGGTCATCTTCTTCTTTGGCCGCCGCTCTATCGGCCGGAAATTCGGTCTGATAGATAATTATTCGGGATCTACCGATTTTACCACATTACGTTTATAATATTATTAAAGAAGTGTATATTAAACATATAATTAAGATAAAAAATAATTTATACATTTCAATTATTTGCAAGAGGTGCTTATAAATAAGCCTTTAGATAAATATAAGTCTAAGTAATGTCATCTACCGTATTTATAGTTTACGTTGACTTTTATTACTCTCCTAATAAAACGAACTTTATTTACTTAATACAACCCTAATTATGATAGACTAAATGAAGTCGTGCCACTTTCTTAAATATTAAGTAAAACTTGCCGTTTCTTTAAGCACTCGTCTTTAAGTAATACAAATAGTATGGAAATATAAAACGTCTTTAAGCTGTAACGCGATATCTTACTACTTAGTACATACTTCAAAGGGTAATTGCATCAATTTATGTTAGTATTCATTTAGGGTTGTCAGTAATATGTCATACATATGAGTTGTGTTATTATTTTACCAAGAGATTTAAGGAAAAAATATATGCTTTTCACAGCTATATATAGAATAAAATAAATAAATATCCGACTACATCACATACATTGATCTGACTCCGAGGTAAGAAGCTTAAGCAGTTGTGTTACGGATATCAGAATCAACGGTGGTATTACAAATATATACTTAAATATTGGATATTAACACCTAAACACAGAACAAACACAAGTATTCATCATACGTATGTTTGTCCTAGGTGGGAATCGAACCCACAACTCTTGGCGCATGTGGCAGGGTCACTACCGAATGCGCTATCGAGCCAGTCAGTCATAGACGGCGGTTTTATTTTTAACTATCTGTGACTTTAAATAAAAATATTCTATTCAGTTAATATATTATTATAGTTTTAACTGACTAACTAAACTTCACGCCACTGCCTTAGCAGGGTAGGCAGGTAGACATTATTGTTATATCAGACCTGTTACTGCAATGCAAGGAGTTCATATTTCGCTTCTCGCACCGGGACAAATTTCATTGAAATAGGTGACTGTCCTTTGTCTTTGCGGTACCTTCATTGATTTCAATACCTAACACAAGTGCTTGAGCTAATTACTTTAGAATCGCGTATTATGTTCTCTCGTATTTATTTATTTATATTACTCTCCACGTCCTGATGTTAAAAGATGAAAACTAAACATTCTCATTAAATGACAGCCCTGCACTATACGGATCCAGCAAAAAGACATGTTACCTTATACGCCCCGCCCACGCGCCACTAAACGTGCCTGAGTAGGTGTCGAGACCGTAACTTAAATCCCACCAAATTCCCTACGAATCTATAAGCCCATAGGATAGTTGAAAAATTGTCGATAACTCGACTATAGATAGTGACATAAAAGGGTATGGACATCGATATCTATTGCAATGACAGTGACAGATTTAGGATATTACTATATCTAATGTCAAATAGGAAAGCCCACGAACTTAAGATACATGACTTTAAACACTAGAATGCTAGATATTTTTTCATACTAAACAAATGCTCTAAACCAGGGTTTCCCAAGCTATGGGTGGCGACCCACTGGTGGGTCGCGAGCGAATACTGAGTGGGCCCTTCCTGTAGAACTACACACCAACCGGTCGAGGCAACCCTCCTTCCTCTATTCATATTGGTAACGGTAAAATTTCCTAGAGGTGGGTCCCAAGTTGTATTAGACAGGTCGTAGCCCAGACAACATTGGGAACCACTGCTCAAACGAATATGTGCCTGTGCTCTGTATAAATAGATAACATACATATATACATACCATCATAGACTAGATAACAAATAAACTAACTAACTAACTTCACGCCACGCCACTTCCCTAGCGGGGTAGGGACAAACAAATAAACATAATAAATAAATAAATACAGGCGTTTTATTACACGAATATTCGCCCTTAGCGGAATTAGAATGATTAGCTAGGATTTCTTTTATCAGACAAAGCTAGATAATATTGATATACTATCGATAATACACTCATACAACACTAGCCCAAAGGGACAGCGGCAGCAAATGTATTTATTACCCATGATTCGGTATTAAATTTCTAGATTATACGCTGATGAGATTTGATACCGCAGCATTTACATCCAAATCGCTAATATCGGTCCAACACCTTTTAATGCGCCCTTCATTTGTGGGATAAGCATAATTAATGAAAGGGCAGCCTTATGCTTAGACATTTAACCCGCCACCGGTAAGATGTGTCTATGAGACCGGGTATTTAAAAAAATACAAATAATTTTAGTCGAGATTTGCATGTACGGAACCAGACCAGTACGAAAAACATTTTTGTTGAAACACTAACATTTTCATTTGTTTTAGGAAGAAATAGCTCTGTTTATTTTCTTTGCGTTCCTAGATTAAAAGTCTGGTTGTGGGTTTGGATTTGAAATATTTATGGTAGATATATGTCGCATAATGTTTAACTTACAATATTACAATAGCAACTATTGTTGTTGTAATAAAATATTTTGTTTAATTCAAACATGTTTTACTAATACAATCCTTTTTTTAATATTAATATTACAATATTTTTTAATTAAACCAATTTCAATCGAAATTATAAAAAAAAACAGAGTGCGATTGGCCGGCGTAACAAAACGTGTAAGTCAAATGGATGGGCCCAGTAGCGGGTTAAGACGATACACTAATATTACGGATAACGGCATAATCCTGTCAACAGTCTTTAGAGTATTTGAAGAAAATAAAGGAAGAAAAGCGAATACGTATTCGGAGTGAACGCTTTGATCTTATTGTGTTGTAATACGTTTTTGTCGTAGGAGGTATGACGTCATTAAGTGTGTTTTTTGTTTGAGAAGATTATACGGCAATACAATACCCCCGCATTTTACGTTCGCACCGCCGACATTACCGTAGACGCCACAAACCATGTTACGCAAAGTGATTCTTTTCTCAAGTCTATCTAATGTTTTATATTTAAGGTTAGATACATTTCTGACATTAATTTTAAGAAAACATTTTAAAAGCAATAAACATTGCGAAGATTATCTATGCACGTCTTCAAAACTGAAATTGGTTGAAACGTAACGAAGACCAAAACTATTGGTTTCTTTACTAATGTAATTTATGCAAAAGTAACTTTGTCTGTCTGTTTGTATGACGGGAGAACACGTAAAACGATTGAGAAAAAAATTGCCACACCAAGAGTAAGGACTCCTAAGAAATACATTGGTGAATTTTTGACAATTTTCCGTGTCTGATTTTTTTAATAATGACTAGTTTTTAATGATATTATAAATATAATAAAATTGTGATCATGAATCACATCGTAATCGTGAATAATAATAAAAAAATATATAAATCAAAAAATACTTATACTCTTAAAAATATATACATACATACAGATATATCTACTTTTCCCAATGAAACCACATCCAAAACATCAAGCCAAACCCCCTCACGACACCGCTCACGTGACAAAACTTGTCACGCAAAGTGATTCCTTCCAAATCTCTTAATAATGAAAATTGATGGCTAGAATTGGTCTCCCCTGGATTGATTCGGGAATGTTTTGCAGTCGACGTGCGTCGCCCGGATCGTTCCGGGAGTCATCGGAGCGCACGGCGAATACTGATTCGGGAGACGGGAATTTGTCTGGATTTGGGAAAACTTAATAAGTTCGATGAACTTTTATCTGGCGATTTTAATAGGAATTAACGTAGACTACCAGCCGGCTTTGCGATTTTTTACTTATATTATAAATACGAAAGCAACTTTAGAAACTGTATATGGGTCTGTCTGCACATCTACACATGCCCGGCGGCGCACGCGCGGCTTTACCTGCGGCACGCGCAGCTTTTGAATGCCGGCGGCCAGTTCGTAGAAAATGTTTCGTATTAAATACAACATAATTTTGTACTTATAAATAACAAAATAACAGAATTTAATTGGGATGATAGTGCATTACTTTAATTGATAGAAAAGTATCAAGAAAACGAACTGTTATGGAACCCAAGGCATAAATATTTCAAAAAGCAATCAAAACCGCAGGCCGCCGGCATGGCCGGCGGCAAAACCAGCGGCAAAGTCAGCGGCAAAGCAGTCTGAAAGCCGGCGGCAAAGTCGGCGACATGTGTGGATGCACTATTATTATATATCTATATTTTGGCTGAATATGGTTAAAATGGCTCGCTGACCCTTTGACTCTGCCTACCCCTTCGGGGATTACGGGCGTGGTGTTATGTATGTAACCAGCACATGATTCTGGATCCAGCAGTTAAATTGTGCCGGACCCATCTGGATTGCTTGATCTAGCATTCTCATATCTAGGGATTGAAATCCAGCAGTATTGATCCAGAATTACTAGACCCAGCATAGCCAAAATGGTGCTAGGTCTAGTTAGATTGCTGGATACAGCAGTGCAATCCTTAGACAGCTTACTTTTTACTCCGCAAAACTCTGGTGCACTTGATTTTATGGCCAGGACTAAGCGGTTACAAAAATATTACTAGCCCAAATAGTGTCTAATAAGATTACCAATCCATATTTAATGTAGGTATACCTACTTAATAAGCTATTCGTAATAAGTATATAAGAGAAGAAATATCCAATAAAAAAAGAAATTCAAAATACATACAGAACTCCGCCCTCCCAGTAATCCTTTGTGCGTAAAGTACTTTAACTCTCAATTGGCAAAGAGTTTACCGCCTACACCCAACACGAGTGTTCTCAAAGAGATAATCTATTCGGAAGTAAAATTGATGAGATGTACGATGCTTTGTGGGTCTAAAACTTTTCACTCCACTTGTTATTGAGAAATTATCAATTTCGCCGTCATCCATCAACCGGGCGCTTCTATCAACTGATGCGAAAATTCAAGTGTCTACGTTGAAAAGTTAATGAGTTGAGTATAAGATTAAAAAAATCGAGCCAGGATGTGTTAGACAAGTTTCAAGTCCAATTCCATAAATGAGACGAACCATTTCCAGTTAAAATTTACCTCTTAGCGTTATTTCCTATTCAAAGTTCCGGGATCGGCAACACAGAGACCTTAAGTCAGAAATAGGTAAGTGTTAGGCATCGTAATGTTGAAGAGGCCCCTTTAGACTCTGCCTACCCCTTCGGGGATTATGGGCGTGATGCTACGTTTGTTTATATGTTCTTCTATAGTAACTTACTTACTTATCGTCAACACCCCTCTTATACGTGAATAAAGATTAAGGCTAATACTTAATAACAAACACAGATTGCTTCTAAAAAAAAACGGATAAGCTTCAAAACAACACTACCGGACCGAATTATTACTTACCCGGGGCTAATAATGAAATAAATCACCAGTTTTAAAATAATTAATGCCCCCCGGCGCCTATATTCTATTAAGACAACCTGCGCCCAGAATTTTTAATTAAAGTGTTTATTAACAATATCCCCCTTCTCGTAATGTGATATTAAATTTGGAAGGAGGTTAGATCAGTAAGCCGAAAGCTAATTTCGAGTTCTATTTTAGTTTTCGCTAAAACAAGGTCAAATCTAAATATACCTTTCAATAATTATTCATCGTGATTTAGAAGATTGATTGATCATTAATAAGCTACCCACATTTGTCTTAGTCCATTATTGGTACAACCTTAAAATGTTACAATATGAATATTATATTTAATAAATTATATATTATTTCCTATACTAACTAAATTTCACGCCACTTCTCTAGTCGTAATGTATAATATTTATTTAACGGTCTCTTCGGTTTAGACGTCTCGTCGATCGCATTGGTCGTGTGTTCGATCCCCACACGGGGACATATTGTTGATGAAATTACTTTATCATGATCTTGAACAAAAACAAAAGCACCTATAAAATTTTAAATAAATTTTCGACAAAACAGGGTCAAAAATTTCGATCGTCTTAGCTACATTTTAACCGAGGCATTCTCTAACGGGATACGTTTAAAACAATACGCTGGGTGGACAAAGTTGATTTTATTTTGATAAAAAGCGTCCTTCTTGGCTCGACAAAGAATTGTTAAACGGAAATTAAATTTTATTCGATGACGAGAAATAGTTGATGACACAGAGCTTAAAGAAATAATAGCTGCTCTGTAATCAAACTTTGATTGCAAAAACATTAAATATTAATGGTTGAAGCGCTCCAGTTTCTGTTAAAACAAAAACAATGTACCAATTAAATTATTACATAACTTACATCACTGTGATGTCCCTCAACATAATCTTATAATGTAAATTTTTTCAAGTACTTATTATACTTTCATTTATAAACTTGAAAATATAATAAAACATTTTGTTTAATTATTCGGTACCTATGTGCTACAAAATAGTTTTACGGAAAAATAAGTTTGTGATATGATACATTAGTATCACATACCTCTATATATGACATTAAAAAAGTTCAGGTATATCCTGTATTACGTTAAAACTCTACGGACGTTTTTTTCATGCAACCGTTGACAAATGGACTCCGAATTTTTAAGAAAACACCTCGCAACCACAGTGGATTACGTCGCCCCGCACCTTTATCGATTCCGAAGATATCTCTTTGATATATAAAATGAGAGAAAATCAAAACATCGCGCCTCCGGCGAGATCACGCCTCCGCATTGTAAATCATCCGTCTACGTGATTTCGACAAACTCAAAAAATGCTGAACAAAAACGACGTCCCTACGCAGCTACGGGTCGGAGCAACAAAAATAGTGGCACGAGACACATTGACCGTTCCACTGTGTCGTTTTATTGCGGAGAGCAAAGCGCCCGATCATTTCGTTACGCCGAAACAAATCCTTTAACTTCTACGTATTCGAAAGTGGGATCTAAAGCAAGCACGATAAAGGTTGGATTTTATGCGTCCGAGTTGATTTAGGTTCGGCATTTCTTTAAACAGCCTTCACAGGAATTGAAACTATACTATTTATAGGTTAGAGTTTTATTTCGTGTGCATTATTATGAAGTAGTTTTTACCTTCATTGGTAGTTTGGTGTCGATAGACGCAAAGCGCACCCGCGAGCTGTCACGCGCCGCGCATTGTCCATCGCCGGCAAAAACCGATGCAGCGGTAAAAAGACGGGCCTTAGAACACGTACCTACTATATCATCTTTCGACAATATAGCTGCATTATAAAAGTACCGCTTTGCTTTTTCTTCTGGAAAAAGAATTGGATCAATAGGAAAAGTTGTTCTACTATTACAGCATAGATATTACGAGACCGTCTATAGAAGAAGTTCTAGTAATTTCTGCAACATGTAAACAATATGTAGCGGTTCGTTAACAATAACACATTCGACACACAAACTAGAGTTGATTTCATTTTTACAATAGTAACATATTGCTGTCTACACCGTTCAGTGACCAGACAGCGCTGAAAGTTAGATAATAACGACAATAATTCCAATTAAGATGAAATATGTTGAAAAACTTTTACGTAGGTAATAAACTTAAACTCATAATATAAAATGAAAAGTAAGTGCATTTTCGGCCTTGGCTACAGCCAAGAATAAGAAGTACTTTTTTTTGGGAGCTTGGAAAATATTTCAAGTCTTTTAACAGACGTAATGAAAGTAACAGAGTTGAGTTACAAAGAGCACTTTTTAATTAAAGGCTGTTTTACTAAAACGCCTAAGTATAGCTTCAACTCATTATCTGTTTTATTAAATTTCTTATACTCTCTTTAAGTTAAAGTTCTGTAAACCTTTACAGACTTTAAATTAAGCTTTGGACGGAGTATGCAAGATAGCTTTATTATACAGGTACTTTATAAACGTGCTCATAAAAATATCCATGAATGGAGATCACGAATCTTAAAACTGGACGAGACGTTCAAAACGGTTTCACTCTAAATAAAGAGCAATTTAAATAAACTGGAATGACTACTATAGAAATGTCCACTCTGGTCTAGTTTCGCCACGTAATTACACACATTTTTTTAATATGTGGCACAACACATAATAAGATTAAAAGTTAAGTATGATTTATTATAACAACTTTGTAAATCCTATCGTTAGAAGAGAGAGAACCGGTGTCAGAATTATATTATCTGATATTTAGAGTTCGACTATCTTTAAATGCGGGTAACTAAGATGGAATAATAAATATTTTGATTTTAATTTGAACTGGTAACTTTTAGCTTTAACTAGGAAATTATAAAATTTTTGTTGTAAACTTCAGTACAGACTGATTTTTTTTTAAGTTTTTGATATAGGTACATACGTCTCCAAATAGGTATTCTGTTCTTGATGACGAAAATAACAGTGTGGGTTTCAGTATTCAGTGGTGAGAGTAAGAAGCGCAGGCAGTTGATAGTTTGAAAGCTTTATTGCGAGTAGAACGTTACATGCAAATTTATGACGTGTATGACTTAGCGCTATTTTAAAAATCAACCAATAAGGATGCCGCTCCATGACGTGATATTCTTTGCGTTTCGTTTAACGCAAGATCATTGTGTTACTGCTGCAACATCCCGCCGGCCTTGAAAGCTTCAGCTTCAAAGGTGTATTCGTCAAACAACGGGCAGATCTTTGTGAAGGCACGGCGCACAACTCCGGATGCTGTTCGTATATCCGCTACTCGAGATACTCCGTCCTTGCCTGGCATGGTGGCAATAATTCGACCCAAGCTCCATTTTAAGGGCGGAGAATGGTCATCTTTTATGACAACAAGGGTGTTAGGTTGCAGGTCAGGCTTATGCTCACTCCATTTGATCCGAGTCTGCAGTTCCGAAATATATTCTTTCGTCCATCGCGTCCAAAAATGCTGTCGGATTTGCTCCACTTTCTGGTACCGGGTGAGGCGACTTGCTGGCATCTCAGATAGATCGGCGAATGCAGGTGCTGTCAGCGGACGACCAATCAAGAAGTGTGATGGACTAAGAGGTAAAAAGTCGTTTGGATCTGCAGATAAAGGATTTAGGGGCCGGGAATTTAGGACCGCTTCTATTTGTGCTAGAACAGTACTAAGCTCCTCAAAGGTTAAATGCGCGTTACCCACTGTTCGGAGCAAGTGATGCTTGCATGATTTAACCCCTGCTTCCCACAGGCCACCAAAATGAGGCGTATACGGAGGATTTAGCTTAAATTTAATATCGTGACCAATAGCAAAATTTGTAATTTCCGATTCAGACCTAGACAGGAATTTTTTGAACTCGTTCATAAGCCCAACAAAGTTTCTTCCGTTGTCGGAATGAATTTCTGCAGGCTTTCCTCGTCTAGATATAAATCTTTTTAGCGCCAACAAATACGAATCTGTCGAGAGGTCGCTCACCAATTCTAAATGGACCGCTCTTGTGACGAAACATACAAAAATGCAGATATAAGACTTAATTAATTTAGAGCCCCTGCCCTTTCGATTTAGTACGAGCACTGGGCCAGCGTAATCTACGCCGCTACGCATAAAGGGAAACGCTGGAGTGATCCTTTCCTGTGGCAAGTTACCCATGATGGGTGTTAGAGTTCGGCCTCTCAATCGAGTACAAACAACGCAAGCATGCACTATGTGACGGGCAAGATCCCTGCCTCCTACCGGCCAGTATAATTCACGCACGTTGTATAGCAGTGCTTGCGCACCTGCATGCATTAGTTGCTTGTGTTCATGCCGAAATAACAGCACAGATAACCAGTGTTTACCAGAGATGAGTAAAGGATGTTTCTTTGAATACGTAAAGACAACAGAATCCCGTATACGGCCGCCCACTCGTAATAACCCATTTTTATCTATAAAAATATCCAACTTACATAATTTGCTGTTTCTTTTAAGATGTTTATTATTTAATAACAAATCATATTCAATTGGAAAAGATTCAATTTGTGACAGTTTTATCAACATTATCTCTGCTGATTTCAATTCATCTACAGTGAGTGTGCCTATGCGACGATTATTTATATTGCGCAAGTTGTATATAAATCGCAATACATACGCTCCTGCACGTTTTATGCGATTAAATTGAGAGTAACGTTTAAATGGATACAAAGATTGTGAACTATGCGATTGCGATGTGAAGGCAAGTATCTCTTTTGTTTTTATCTCAGGCAAGTCGCTCTGTACAATTTCAGGATTATATACGACCGCGGATTTGGTGCTGTCAAAGGCGGTATCATAAAGAAAAGAGGGACCGTCCCACCACAAAGTCGCTGAAGGTAGATCCTCTAAAGACACTCCGCGAGATACGAGATCAGCCGGGTTATTTTTGCCACTGACATGACGCCACGGAATGTCCTTAGTAATCTCGTGTATCTCAGCCACTCTGTTCTGGACGAATGTCTTTAACGAGCTAGGTGTCATACGTAACCAGCCTAAAACAATTGTGGAGTCACACCAGAAATAAATACCGTTAAGATTACAACTTAGTGAATCCTTTACCTTTTCATACAACCTTGCCCCCAACAACGCACCGCACAATTCGAGCCTAGGGATGCTCACAGGTTTAAGAGGCGCAACTTTACCCTTTGAGCATAATAATTTTACAAGTATGGTTGAGTCATTAGATATAGTGCGCACGTACACACAAGCGCCGTACGCTGTTTCGGAAGCATCGGTGAAAATATGCAATTCAATGCGCTCGGGATTATTTCCTATGACGTGACGAGAGATATGTATAGTATTTAGGATATATAGTGCGTTGGCGAACCGGTTCCATACTTGAACAACATCACTAGGGACTTCGTCATCCCAACCTAATTTTAGTAACCACATTTTCTGTAACAAAACTTTAATTGTAATGATGACAGGACTAAGCAAACCTAAAGGGTCGAATACTTGAGATACGTTTGACATAATACTACGTTTAGTTATTGTATTATTATCGTTTTTAAATTGTGTCGTAAAGTAAAATTCATCGCTGTGGTTGCGAAAGCCTAATCCTAACATTTTAGAATTAACTTTATCGTCTACTGAAAAATCCTTTATTATGTTTTGTGTTGACTCGTCATTCTCGAAGTTAAAAACCCATTTTCGCAAAGGAAAACAAGCCGACTGCAACGCTTTCGCGGTTTCTTGACAGATTATCAATAACTTAGATTTGTCGTCGTGACCTGTAATCATGTCGTCGACGTACATGTCTTTCATAATAACCCTGCGGACATCAGGGTCTACACAGTTAGCGGCCACCTCCTTTAAACATCTGCAACTCAAAAAAGGCGCAGAAGCAGTGCCATATGTGACAGTATTTAATTGATAAATTCGTAAAGGCTGCGATGGATCGTCGCGCCACAGAATTAGTAATAAATCACGTTGGTTTTTATCAATTAAACACTGTCTATACATTTTTTCAATATCGGCACAGGCAATGTATTTATGCTGCCGAAATCGAAGCAAAATGGACACTAAATCGCCTTGTATTGGGGGGCCTACCATCTGAATGTCATTAAGTGACTTCCCGCTGGTCGATTCTGCGCTTGCGTCGTACACAACCCTTAATTTAGTAGTTGTACTATGCTCCCTAAATACGCCATGATGTGGCATAAAATAGTAAGGTTTTCCGTAGGTAAACACCTCGGTCATATGACCTAAGTCTAGGTACTCGTGTATAAAATCGACGTATAATTTTTTGTAACTAGGATTACGCTCTAATCGTTTTTCTAATGCTAAAAATCTCTTTTCCGCTATTATAAATGTGTCACCTAATGTATCAGGTGAAGTTTTAAAAGGCATACTAACGCAAAACCTTCCGTTTTCGTCACGCTTTGTATTTTGAATAAAATGGTCTTCACACAACCGTTCCTCATTGCTGTAGGTATCCCGAACCTTAGGTAACTCCTCAAGCTCCCAAAACATACGAAGTTGCTTATCAATAGACTGAGTGAAGTTACAGCTGCTATATTTAATGTTTTTCGCGTCACTATAAATAGGGCCCGAAATAATCCATCCCAATTTAGTATCTTGTAAGAATGGGCCGTTACATAAGCGTATTTTATTAGTATTCAATAAATCCCAGAACTTGTCTGCACCAATTAGAATATCAATATCATGGAAGTCATAAAAGTGTGGGTCTGCTAAAGTTATATTATCGGGAATCCTAATTTGAGTACGCTGTGTACCTATTGACGGCAGCGCCGATGTTATGTTCGGCAAAACAAAACATTGCAAGTGAGTGTAATATGCGTCGGTGCGTGATTTTATCTCAATGTTACATAGCTGCGTTGTATGTGTCACTGAGTTTCCAACGCCGCGTATTTCTTGAGTGGACTGTATTAATGGTAAAGTTAACATATCGCATAATTTCTCTGTTATAAAACTGCGCTGGCTACCACTATCGAGGAGCGCGCGCGCAATATGATAGGTTTTATTCGTATCTGCTATCTCTATTAACGCAGTTGATAACAAAACAGATTGATGAACACTACTTAGATCGCATCGTAAGTTATCTATGTGTGCCTTGTTGACGTGAATCGAATCAGATGTTTTAACAATAGCCGAATGGGACGAGTTCGCGAGGGACGCGGAGGGGGTGGCCAGCCCTGCAGGTGACGGTGACGGTTCCTTATTACCGTGCAGCGGCCATTTCGATGCGGACGGCCGTTGCTTATTCATATCGTCACTATGAATTAGCGTATTATGTTTATAGGTGCATAATCGGCAAGGACCGAACTTGCAATTCTGAACTGTGTGTCCCTGGCGTAAACAGTTCAAGCAAAGGTTATTGTCTTTAACAAATTTAAGTCTAAGCTTAACGTCAGTGTCTAAAAATTGTTGACAAGAATATAGTGGATGAGTTTTGTTACACATTAAGCACGATTTCTTTGAGTGATTCATTTTAGCCTTGCATTCTTGTGATAGATCTGTGGAAACATTGCAGTGAACCCTTGTGTTGTTAACTTGTGTATTTTGTTTGTGATAATTAGGTTTGCTATGGGACACAGACAATGTTTCCAACATATCAGCACGGTCTTTTAAGAATTTTATTAATTGGTCTACCCTCAACCCAGGCTTGGAGTCACCCGTTTCAGGAACTAAAGTGCTCTTATATTCCTCCCACTCGCGTTCCGTTGTACTATCCAGTTTTGACACTATGATATAAATAATTAAGGTGTCCCACGACTCAGTAGGTTCCCCGAGGACCTTTAGTGCGCGCAAGTTCTTCAATACCGTGTCAATTAACTTCCTAAGTAAAACCGGTGACTCTTTGCCTAGTGTTTGAAGATTAAACAGTGACTTAACGTGGTTGTGCACTAATAACCTACTATTGTTGTACCGATTGAGAATCAGCTCCCAGGCAATTTGGTAGTTATCACTAGAGAATTCCAATGAATCTATGACCAAAGCAGCACCTCCCTTTAGCGAAGATTTAAGATAGTGGAACTTTTGAATGCTACTTATATCTTTAGAATTGTGTACTAGAGACATAAAGGTATCCCTGAATTCTAGCCAGTGCTCATACGAACCGTCAAAGGTGGGCATACTAATGGTAGGTAACTTTACAGATTTTAGGTTATAATTGTTGCTATCAGAGCTGCCAGCACCAACGGATGACTCACTTTTAGAAATCATGCATTTGGCCCTAGCTAACACAGTATAATATGAATCTTCAAACGATTCCCTTTTATTTAATTGTTCGTCGAGATCACTATCCAGAACTGCTTCTTCTATTTTAGTTTGTATGCAATTAAACTCACTGAACAAACAAGTGGCACTTTGCATGCGCAGTTTTAGGTCCATAAGATTCTGAATAGGTAATATATCTACACCATCGAGGGACTTTACATAACTAGTGAACCTAGAAAGGCGCGCCTTGATAATACCTCGTTTTTTAACTAGATCACGAATCAATTTAACGTCACTATCACTATTGTATCTATAGGGTGATTTGTCACGAGATGTCGAAGCACCTGCGACATCACTGGTCTCCGATACGCTCATTCTGGTAACAAATGAAAGAGGAGTACTCACGTTTGACTCTCAAGCGTAGAAATAGTTGGTGCTTGCGGCTGCACGATTGATATGAAGGAACAAATGGGTAATTCACACTTGCACCACGGCACTGAAATTAGTAAAAGCACAAATATCAACGCACAACAAAGTGGAGATTGGCTAGGAATAGGAAGGGTGGCTGGCCGTACCGATGCGCAATATGAGTTGATGCGGCAGCTAGCTTCCAGTCGTTTAATTCCTGGCTGATGCGTATTCTCCTGGCGTAGTACTACTTATTAGATCGCTGATTCTGGTATCCGGCTCGAAGGACCATGTTCTTGATGACGAAAATAACAGTGTGGGTTTCAGTATTCAGTGGTGAGAGTAAGAAGCGCAGGCAGTTGATAGTTTGAAAGCTTTATTGCGAGTAGAACGTTACATGCAAATTTATGACGTGTATGACTTAGCGCTATTTTAAAAATCAACCAATAAGGATGCCGCTCCATGACGTGATATTCTTTGCGTTTCGTTTAACGCAAGATCATTGTGTTACTGCTGCAACATATTCTATATTCAAAATACTTAACTATAGTTATTTAAATGGATTATTTCAATAAAAAAGTTCATACAAAATTTCATTAATTATATTATCAGAAGTTTTTAAGGATTTTGTATTCAGAATAATTCTTGGGATACACTATATTATATTACATAAGCGATCATTTAGTAAAAAAATCGTTTCATATTTAATGAAAAGATAGTTAATAGATAACTAACTAACCGGTTTCAGTTCCATAAATGCACCGTTCTTCTGGGTCTACATAAGTGAATTGACTTCGAGATTACACATCTTTATATCCACAATCAATGCCAATCTGCAATCGTAAACATGAATCACTTTACGAGACAATCGCTTCAGAACGCACTCACATACCATTTATACAAGTGCCTTGTAGTAAAACAATTATTTTACAATGTTTTTTACCACCAGTTTTAAGTAGTTTTAAAGTAATTGGCGTTCGGTCGCAAAATTCAAGCAAAGTTCTTTGCAGTCTCATTTTAGGTCGGCGAACACAGTGTAAGAAACCAAAATAATGACTTTTAAAATTTGTTGACACAGGATGACGCTCTTAAATCAGTTGTTTTGTAATTTATCTGTCGTTAAATCTATGACCTCTGTAAAATCAGGTCTTAATTGAGCAACTGTAATAAATGTTGTATGGAATCTGAACTAGAAAATGCGCGTAATACTAGGCGCCATCCTTTCGCAGTAAAGTCATGAAGCCAGCATTAACATAAATATTGAAAATGGTACATAGTATCATAGTATCATGGTACATAGTATCATCACGCCAATAATCCCCGAAGGGGTAGGCAGAGTCAAAGGGATCAAAACGGTCACCAATCCTAATTACAATATCATATTAGCTTAACTTCGGTGCCGCTAACGAACCGTCCCTGCCACGTGTACCTCAATCAATTCAGTTATCCGGAACACTAATAGAAGCAACACAAGTTATAGTAGATTATTATAACCCTCACACGCACCCCCACAATCGGCACTCCATCATAAATTAACATTTTCTACCACGCCATTCGAATTGGTTGCAACTTCCCAGAGCTACCGTAAGCCTGGCATTACGAGATCGTATCGAATGAACACACAACGGTATTTTTATGGTTCCCATCAGTAGCTTTAGATTAACGTAATTAACGCCTACGATTTAAAGTTACATATATTAGAGCACGTGGGTGTGTACGTTTGTTTAACTTTTGTAAGTTAAACGTTAATTGGCGGATAGTCGAGATTCTCCGATTTATTAAACTTGTTATTGGAAGACGCAAGCATAGGAGTCGTATCACAGAAACTTATGATCGCGTCGAAATTTTTCGCTTTGATTTGTAGATTTGAATAAACTGATTGTTATTGTTATTAACAAAACATGTAGGATGTAATAACGTTTATGTAGGATGCCTATAACAGTTTAACTGATTTTTCTATATTATTTTATTAAAACCTTCCTACCTATTATTCTAACATGGAATGGATAGATGGAGGTATTTATGGGGATAACAATCGCAATTGTGTATTTTAATACAATCACTAATCGATTAGTGCAGCTACTTTTAACGGAAATTTGAATATAACACAACAGCAATATTCTGAGTGACACTGACATTCTCAACTATTAGCTCACTATAAAGCCATAAACAGTTACAGTAGTAATACAACCTAGGTATATGACAAAATAATTATGCAAAAACTTACTAAAGACTACAAAACATTTTTCCTTCTGAGCTTAAATAGATAGACATTATATTTGATTACTAATCCTGTAACTTAAATCTTAAACAGTTTTTTGTACAAACCAGCAATAACTTGATCGTAAAAACCTCATCAAACATCATTTACAGTCTCCGAAAAACACAAAGACAAAGTCGAGCAAAACACAAAAAACCTTATCTGTATCTAATCTGTACAGCAAAAATCACTTTTAGCTTCATATCAAATTTGATTTCATTAACGTTTTTTCGTCAACAGATAAAGAGTCTAAGGTTGCATGCTTGGCACCACTTATCTCCGAGTGTCACTCGGTCACGTAATTAATTAAAGAGGCAACGATGAGGTATCACAATTTAATTGAATCAGTTCGATCCAATAAGGGGGTTTTATTAAAAACCGTCGACTATAACAGATATCATTTAAAGTTATGGCGTTCATTAAAATTCTTATAATGTTTTTAACGTATTTTTAAAAGCACGAAATTGGAATGGTACCGACCGGTTCCCTGGACCTAATTAAGAAAGCAATTTGCAAGTTATTTATGGACTATAAAATAATACGGAGGTTGGACTGGCTTATTGGCTGAGTCAGGTGGTAGGCTGCGTTTAAAACTTGCAGTTTATATGGGAACAAAATTTTGCATCGATACAATCTTATAAGGTAATGGTTGTAAATTTAGTGAGGACCGACGCCGTGGTACATTAGCGTTGCTACTTTGTATGTTAATAACCAAATTATTTCTAGCTTTTAAATTGCGATTTCCAGATTTAAAATAGGCAAATAACAACCTGACAAACGTTGAGTCTTATATCGATATTCTTAAGCAATAGCTCTATTCTCACTTTAAACGCGTCATCACTATTACATAATGGAGTCGTGATTAACTCCGTAATAAAAATAGCATGAACATAATGGCTACAATGTGCTTTACTTTCCATGACAACAGTATAAGCGGAACTATTGATAATTACAGCTTAGATCAGCGCCACTATAATTATCCGAACCAACGCGACAACTCCAACGTTTCATATCGAACAAAGGTTACATTTCAACACACTTGGTAATATATTGTGAGCTTTACGCAAGAAACAATAGAACTCATTGGAACAATGAGAAATTATTATACGAACGATGTATTGTATGACATCGGGCCTATTATAAAACAATATAAACCGTAGTTGCAGAGATCAATACGAAAGTTGGGTCGGAAAATGTTAGCGTAGGTGCCGACAAGTTATCGATACTCTTTTATGTTTTAACCCGTAGCTCAAATTGTTATTACATACAACAATGCTGAAACAAAATATGAGGTCTGCATCACAAGTGAATAACCAGCCACAGCCTTTATTCTAAAACTCCGAAGTAACTTATACTACTCAATTTATGACAACGAAAATTTAATACATAATCAAAAAACGTTTACATTTAATTATACTCTCATTCTCAATCTCAATGTCACACAACTATACCAATCTCTGGTTTGCGAAGTGCTAAAATGTCACATACGACAACTTGTACAAAATTAATTTACTAGTTATTTAATGCTGCCCCAAGGCATTATGAGCGACTGAAATGTGAATAAATACGGAGATCATGTTTGAAATTTTTTTTGTAAGCGGTGATACATGAAAATCGATAACATTTATAGAGACTAAGTTTGTCACATCACTAAAAACAAGATCGCAAATGATTTATTGGGTTCTTTGAGCACAACAATGAGCCCGTATCGGCAGCAGCGTGCTCTATGATTGAATATTTCGTGATTTGTCTTGTCTGTAGTGGGCTGACTTTCGCCGAGGTGCTTATATGATGACATGATCATTCTCGTTCTTTATCTTTGTTGACTTGCTTTTTTGCTGCGGTAGATTGTCTCCGATTGATGCTGCCTTGAGGCATACTGGACTCAATCATCAATAATGCTTTGATTGATTATCGAGTCCGGGTTAGTCCTTCACTATTTTAGGTCTAGTAGCTATATTTGCTGCATACTTTGTATACCTTGTTATTGAGATTGTATGTATGGAAATAATCTACTAGATAAACTCATGATTATAATTATAAGAGCGGTGGTGGCTCATGGTAAGGACACGCGCCTCTTAACCGAGGATTGCGGGTTCAAACCCGGGCACGTACCTCTGGATTATTCAAATCTATGTACGTATTCATACCACTAGCTCGACGGTGAGGGAAAACATCGTGATGAAACCTGCAAATTCAAACAACTTTGGATTTGTAACCATGATCCAAAAATTGTCTGGTTCCCCTATCTTAGGGTTACGAAGGTCAGATCAGCAGTCGTTTCAATGTAATTACTAGACTCGCTAAATCCTGAATCATGGTCTAAGCGGACCCCGTCTAAGCACGGGACATAACGCTAGGAAGATGATGATAAACTCATGATTATGTGTTCAAGCCCAAGTTAGCCCAAGTAGCCCAAGTTTCATTGGATTTCATTTGAATTTGACTGGCTTTGTAGTGACCCTACCCCATGCGCCAAGAGTTGTGGGTTCGATGAATATTTGTGTTTGTACTGTGTCTGGGTGTTAATATCCCAATTTAATTATAAGTATATTTGTAATACCACTGTTGATTTTGATATCCGTAACACAAGTGCTTAAGCTACTTAGCTCGGAGTCAAATCAATGTATGTGATGTCGTCGGATATTTATTTATTTATTCAAATCTTTACCATACCATAAACCACATTTGGTTTAGTAGTTCATACTAGAAAATATAGCAGACAGAAAGAATCCAAAAACTCAGTAAGTCATATATAATAAAATTGACGATGCTTTTAAAAAACATAGTTAGTTAAAATTACCTTTTTAGCCAAAGAAGCCTCCTTCAATAATTCCGTAAAACAATGAAGCTAATCAGAAGATAGGGAAGACATTCTATTGGGCTGGTTGAATCATAAATCAGGGCTGACAACGGCACTGCGGTCCAGATCTGGAGCGGGGAGCGGCCAGCCTTGCATAATTCCGGATTGTTTGTATTCCCGGGAACGATTAATGAATGATGGCGTTCGATTTCTCGAGAGCTAGCAATTATATTTCTTGAACGCTTTCGAAAGCGAATATTGAAGTAGTGCGAGTGAAATAGCTATAAGCATTGCAACTCCGATTGTTCAATAAGTCTTCAACATATTTTGAAGTCGTTATACAAATCAAATCAAATCATTTTATTGCTTCCATAATTCAGGTACAGTAATTACAATAAATTATGGTCCCAGTCGAGCACTGAAAAAAATTAAGCGAGAAGAAGAGGATACAATAATTTAGATTATTATTGGTTTTTGTGTATTATAATAGTTGTTTATTTTGTTGTTGTTAAATGAATACAAATCAAGCGTCAAAAACCACATAAGATTCGATTAATACGATTTAAAACTTAATTTAACTTTATAGCATAATGCAAAAAGTCTATCAAAAAAATTACATATTCACGGCACTGGACCTAGTCGTTACAATAAGTTATTTCACATCATATACATAACCTATACTAGCACCTTTCTTTAATGCTTTTATCTGGATAAGATTTATGTTAGACTCCATACGAGTAAATGCTCCTCCTCTTCATAAGATTAATAGCCAGTTTCCGAACAGAGAATCTCTCATGGAAAACAATACAGTTTCCTTAATAAAACTGTTTGATAATTAAAACAAACGGGCAAATGGGGGGTAAAGTCATAAATTTAAGGAACGCCTCATTAAAAAAATTCCATGTAGCTTCTGCTATTTTAATTTATAGTTGCGACGAAATGTTTTTTACGAGTTGACTATTCATTGCCGACATAAATCAACGCGAACACGAATAAACCTGGAAAAGCCGAGTTATATTTTAATTATCTATATACAATATTACGACATTTATTCGAATATTGCTTTAATCGTGTCCATTTTATTTTGATATCAAATTTATAGTTGTATATCAAACCGGAATTGAACAGAAGATAATTGCGAATTTACTATACATATCCTGCAAGCGGGACTAAGGACATATTTGTATACTGCCCCCACCTGATATGTTTTTTAGGAATTAAGCCAATTTCTTATTGAATGTTTGAAATTTTTCAAATAAGCTCCTATTTACATCACTCATACTTTCCATGGGCTATGGCAAATATACATTTAGTAATATTTACATAAAAAAAGTCATCCACTTCAGTGTATACATGTTAACCATACTCGGCGTTTGTTTTAAGTAAACTTACATAGCATCACGCCCATAATCCCTGAAGAGGTAGGAAGGGTGAAACCTCTTTCACCCTGCCTACCTCTTCAGGGATTATGGGATACTCTAAAGGGGGCCTGCTGCCTCAGCAGGGCCCCTTTAACCACATTCAGCCAAAAACAAAACACGGCTGGGTTAGATGGAAAATTGTGAAAAAGTAGTGACAAGTGGCTAGCCTGTCGCCCACACAATCACATCACCAAAACACGATACACTATTAGTCGTCTTTTACGACATGCTAGGCAAGAACCTCAATTGGCACATTATTTTTAAATCCCAGACCAACATAGGACAATGGGCTGGGATTGATGGAATATTGTGAAATAGTAATGACAAGTGGCTAGCTCGTCTCCTACACAATCACATACCCAAAACCCCATATACCATTAGTCACCTTTTACGACGTACTAGGCAAGAAACACTGTTGGCATATTCTTTTTAAGTCCCCGACCAACATGGGACAATAAACTTACGCCCGAATTCATCTATCGAAAATCACACATCGTAATTCAAACGTTGAAATAACATTTCCACATGCACCCTTATCACGCTTAATTATCAATGTACACTTTGACGGCTGGCTACTGGGCTCGCCTGATTCGGATGCCAAAGTCTCCCGATGGTATCGGGATGACAGCGAGGTTGGACGTCCCGGCAGCTAGCCAAAGAATGTCCAGTGCCTTCTCGGGTTTTTATGTCCATCGATCGGATTCGATTGGCCGTTTATGCGGTGATGTTAGAATGCTTGGAGTTCTTTGTCGCGGCCCGCTCCGTTTGTTTTGAACGGGCGTGTTTTGTTTTGTGCGTTGTGTAATTAATAAACTTTTTTTTTTCATAATAAAGCTTCACCTGAGAAAAATAAGGTACAAATCTCCAAAAACCAGTAGCGGTATTCAGACTCTTAGTTCTTATGAGATGTTTTTTTTATTTTTTTATCACATATAAGTGTAAATTTGTATATCATTACAATTATCGGTGATAAAGTCTCAATTAAAAGCCATATTAATTAATTAAATTTCATCTCTAGGTATAAAACTGTAGGTACTACTCATGGATATACATGCTTAAATATGTACGTTTAGTAACATCCATACCTCTAGTATAAAAACAGTCGTCTCTTCCGTCACATTTTCTTCAAGCAGGGTTTGATGTACAATCTTTGATTTTATAGCCAGGGTCACTCGACTAAGCGGTCCTATATTGATTGTTGAATACAAAATCACATTATTTAATAACATAGATTTTATTCCATGACAACCCGTTGCTAGGCTCCCGGCTGGTCTATGACACGCCTACGCGGTAATTTCTGGCTGCGCCACATTTTAATATCAAGCACCCCACGCCTGATAATAAATTCTTCCAAAGAAATAATAATGGAAACATATTTTATTATTTTATAGGATATAGCAAAATTGATAACCGATTACCGCATTCTGAATTATAGCGCGAGGAAGTTATAATAAGGACAACGAGCATAAAGTCTAAAACTTAAGACGTTAAAACTGCTGTCAAGATTTTTCTTGAAGCAAAACTAAGTTCCTATTTATTCCGAGATGCTGTAATAGTTAAGCTTACGTAATTACTAGTAAGAAATTTTCGTCTCCATAAAAATCGCTACTTGGCGGACTTATTTCAAAAAGTTACGCTGCTATTTATTTGAGCACCAACAGTTAGTTTTTCAGACGAAGTTTTTTTATTAATATTAAACTGACTTATCATAACAATCAATTTGCCTCCATATAACTGTCCATTTGTTTAATGGTCCGCTATAGACAAGGTAGCAGCTAAATGTTATCAGTGGTTGTCAATCTGTGAATGTCTAACGTAGCCGTTTGCCTTTCGGAGAACGGATCGCCACAAAGAGACGACTTGCGACTAATTCAGTTAAATTATTTAATATTTATATGCATAGATGACATATCAGTATGACGACCAAGAAAGAAAATATTATAATACCTATTTTAATCCAGACTTATCAATAATAATAATGATCATAAGAAATATTTAAATGGCTTTGAAATTCAGAAGTGTAACACAATTTTGTACGGCTAAATAGCACACAGAAAAGCATTTAATTTTGCTAATAAAAGCTAACTTGTTTTTGACAATAGTAACTACCGACTTCCTTGGCGGTTTCTTCTCGGTAGAAGCAACATTCTGAACTAGTTGTAGATTCGTATTGTTAGTTGATTTTCATATTGAATTGACGATTTATAAGAGTTAGTTTTAAACCTATATAAATATAGTATTATGACTTCGACTTTGACTAACTATTGGTCATGCGCTGTAGTTTATTTTTATTCGAAAAATCAAAGTACATTAAGTATACACCGCCTTATTCGTCAATACGATTACAATCAATACAAATACCAACAGATAACTACGGAAGCTACCACTGCAGCTCAATTGTAAATAGCAGAATCAAGGCCCAATACGGTTTTAATCTCAGTAGCAACTGTGTGACAATTCTAACAATGTCCAGACAAAATTACTGGGTTTTTAATACACGCTATACCATTCGTAATACCTACGAACGGGATTGGACTAAGAGATCAAACCGTGTGATTGCTGCCGGACTAATGTATTGGACGAAGTAAATGTTTTGACGCGGCGTTCTTTGTCACTCATTGTACTTCCGTATCTTACATCTAACGTATGTATATAAACTCGAAGATTTACGAGTATTTCGTTTTCAGAAGGCAAAATACTTTCATTGGCCCAAGGTATATTTTAAAAACTAAAAACACTCTTGTTTATTATCAACGCCTTCTTTAGAGTTAGTCCTTCCAAAAAACATGAATTCTATACATCTGAACACCACATATTATAACAAACATTTATTATAAGACAACATGCAATAAAGTACTTAAACAGACTAAGTCAGTGGCCTTTTATAAGCTTGAACGTGGATGATGTGGTGTCAATTACTCAATTCTCTTCAACCAAAAAACGTTCAACCCTCCAAAATTAACAAAAACTTCGCGCATAAATTGAATGAAACACACTCAAACGCAAAACACCACAACTCAATTACTTACAGACAAGATAAGGGCTAAGAAAACAAGCACAAGGGTGGCCTCAGAGTTAGATGTTATTGACTCGAGCGGGCGCGCCGACCAATCAGCCGGCAGCGCACGCGCAGGTGCGCGCGCCAATGCTCAGGAGCACCGAGCAAAAAAATATTAAGCGGACCGTTTATAAATAGCTCCGGCGATGCATGTTACCCTTTGAAGACCCTCGTCGGACAAGTGGGGAAAATAAACAATTAACTCGCGTTAATTTTTTTTTCTTGTACTATTTTCGTGCAGGTTGTAAAGTGCTTCGGAGTTGACTTTGCAGAAATTACTTAATTTTCTTGTTGCGGCCGTGTTATTATTAACATCCTGGAATTCATTGCAATGTTGGCAAGGACAAAATTCTTGCATTGGTAAAGAATTTCACGTCCTCCACATTATAGTCCAAGAAAATAGGCCTTTAAATACGAATTTGAGGTAAATACTTGAATTTTTGATATAAGTTACTTTGAAAGATTTAAAAACGATCTGTGAAAGTTTTTTGTAAAATCACCCCCGAGAACATTTGAAAAAAAAATAAAAAGTATTTGTTTTTGAAATTTTGGGAAAACGGTAAGTAGTAGAAAAAAAAGGTTTAAATAAAAGTTGTAGAGCATCAGATTTTATAAAGAAATGCCCTGTTTATATTTTCGCTAACATTAAAATTATCCGAGATAGAGCGGTTAGAAGCTTGTGGATGATAGTAATAGTCCGGTCAGATTCCCATTTTGATCTGAAAGGATAGGACCAACGGGAAAATTTGTGTGTGTACTAGATATTTAAAAATCCAGAAATTCAGGTCTCTGACACATCAGGTTAGCTAAAAAAAAAGCGCGGAAGATCGAAAAAGTCAAACAACTCATGAGTAGTGCAAAATATTGAAAAATGCTAAAGGTAAAAGTTATAGATAATTGAATTTCCTACAAAAATGGTATCTGCATATTTTTTCATAAGTACGATACTTTTCGCAAAAAACACACCTAAGTGTAAAATTATTTAAAAATGTTTTTTATCTTACAAGTTTTTCTCAATAAATAATAATGCGTATAGCTACATTATTAAGTCTATTTTTCAATAATAAGCAGCACTTTAAAAAATATTTTTTCCTTACTAAGATGATTTTTTTTTTCTCATCCTGACGGGTTTTTAATGCAGAATTAAATCCTTTGGTTTATGCGAAATCCGTCTACTTAGTACCTGTAATTTATTAACTTTCATTGAATAAAGAGAAATGATTTCTTGCCAAAACCGAAACCGAAACCGAACATTAGGCAGCTCTCTTAGTTTTGGCTTAGGTTGACATAGCATGTTGAAATAAAGTGTATCTTTACAAGCTTTTATGTCTATATGTAATAGAGAGATTAGAAAAAAATATTGGTTACGTTTTTTTTTCTTTTGTTCAGAAAAATAAGAATGACAAATACAGCGCATTAAAGGTCCCCGTGACGTCACTTGTTCCGTAAATGCGCCGCGCTCCAGATTTTTGAAGCGCTGTATCTTTGTAATTTTCCAAGTATCGATAAAGCAAAAAATACGTATTCAATATTTTGATAATTTTACTTACGAAACAAAACAAATATTTTTTCAAGTAAACAGGAGGAATCATCAAAAGCAAAGAAGACCAAAAAAACCTTCACAGTTTAACATTTTATCAAGAACAAAAGCCTAGAAATCCAACTCACTTAACAAGTTCTTAAGCTAGACAAACTCATCGACCAAGCGGATATACCAATATACCAATACTGAGGAACCTCTTAATAACAGTAATTAATAAAATTATAATAGAGTAATGCCAGCTTATACAGTTGCTTCTTGGAACATCAATAGCCTGGTCGTTTATGTTATTATGTTGAAATTCTACTCCCATAGCATAACATTGATGTTCTGCTTGTCTCTGAAGCACAACTAATATTCAATCACATAAGTGCTTTATTGAAGCCTATGTAAATAAAGATAAGTTCAGCATTACAATCAAGGACTACCACATTTATTCAATCTTCCATCCAGACGGGACTGCTCATGCAGGAACTGCTGTGATTGGGAAAAGAAATATAAACCATAAAGTTTTACCAAAATATAAAACAGTACATCTGCAGGTAACATCTGTCATGGTGCAAGATGAACATGGTCAGCTAAAACATACAACATAGGAAAATCAATTTACTGACTATTTTAGGACCCCTTGTCATAGATTTATAAATTCAGACGTGACTCCCATGCAAAGAATGTTGCATTTGAGTCTGAATTCTTTGCATGGGAGTCACGTCTGACTCTTCCAAGAGGACGAGAGCTGAAGAAAATCCTTGACAAGAACAACGTCTACGTATTCAGCACAGGTCAAACAAAATATTCGACAAGCTCTATGGTGCATTCCGTAGTGATCCTTTTTTTTTCCCGGGTGTAATCCGTCATTCCCCCGAGAGACGAGAACTGCGGGAGTATGTCAGACTAAGGCGGCATGCATGCATATTTACCAAACCAGCCATGGCTAGTTAGTATTTGTGCCAGGTTAAATGTCATTTCGCCATGTTTGCAGCTGACCCAGTCTTGGAGGACTTATTACATCAACTAGTTCCCGGCTAGCTCCCGAGTTATCAAGTCTTTCGGACCATATGACGAGCAATGCTTCTCGCGCTTCATCCCGCCATGCTTGGACCTCGCGGGGGTGAGGACGAGGATTCTCACCTGATTCGATGGCTGGGTCTGGGTGTTAATATACAATATTTAAGTATATTTTAGTATTACCACTGTTGTTTTTGACAACTGTATCAGAAGTGCTTAAGCTACTTACCTCGGAGTCAGATCAATGTATGTGATGTCATGGGATATTTATTTATCAAACATATTGGCCCACAGATCCCAAGAAACGACCAGACGTCCTAGACTTTCTGGTTTTTAATGGATTCTCAGAGCGATATTCAAATATTAAAAGCTGTTATGATAGCAGTTCAGATCATACACAAATCATTACGACTATAAGTTCTACAATACAATAATAGAAAAACCTATTTAGTAAAAATACAGACACCAACTGTCAACCAACAAATACAGACAGTCAATGTGTTTTCTAAAGGCGTACCGTGTCAACGCCTTTAGAAAACACATAGACTTAAATATAGTTATAAAAGTTCTACTTAAAACAAGTAATGACATCGACGAGGCATATATTATGGTTTCCGGACATGGAGGTCCATAATTGACGCGTTTGAAGTTGCCCATTCCAGAATCTTGGGATAGGGGGATGGAATCTTCGCTTTATCATTTGATATAGCCATTGCATTAAATTCCACCACTCAACTATAATGGAGGCACTGCTTTACTATTGGGTACCGACATATCTGCGGGTTTTGCATGGAAGTAGCATAAGCACGCGGTCGAGGTGCATGCACTGCGTAAAATCTGCGGTGTATCGCTCACAGACTGCGTTCGGAACAATGATGAAAGAAAAAGAGTTGGTCTGAAAGACAACGTCGGAGTTAAGGTAAGAAAAAGCATGCTCTGGTGATCCGGACATGTGGGATAAGTAGATGACGAAAGATTGAGCGAAAGTGGAAGAATGAAGGAGCCGCGAAAGGTCCAGGCTTACCCACCATGACCAAATGTGCGGTAACAGAAAAGTGAAGGTGAAAATGTTAAAGTAGCAAGTGAGGTGTGTAAGGATCGTTCCATACGACGTTTGGTTCTCTTCTACCCCACTAGGGAAGTGGCGTGAAGTTTAGTTTAGTTAAGTTCAAAACCATAGAGCTTGTATGAATGAATTATTAATGTTAAAGAAGCGAGTGAGGTGTGTAAGGACCGTGCCATATGGCGTTCGGTTCGCTCTACCTACCCCGCTAGGGCATTTTTCTAGCGGGGTAGGCAGAGCGAACTTACTTCACGCCATTGCATGAAGTAAGGTATTGACGCGACTACTATAAAGCAAGCTGTGCTCAGGGTTTCTTGGTATATAACAAAGGGGGGTTATTAGAGGGGTATTTCCCTAGCGGGGTAGGTAGAGCGAACTTACTTCACGCCATTGCATGAAGTAAGGTATTAACGCGACTACTATGGAGCAAGCTGTGCTCAGGGTTTCTTTGTGTAAAACAAAGGGAGGTTATTATATATCCCACAAAATATCCACACTATACGCCACACAATACGCCATAAGCATGCTAAATAGCTAGTCTACAGAGTTAACTGTCGGGAAAGAGCTATCCTGGAGTATAATCCACATCCAATTGAAGTCATCGAGGTCACATATTAAAGCCTGGATATCATTAGGGACTAGGGGACTTGTGAAACTTGGTGCCACTGCATCATCAGATGTCTTGATAAAAGCTTTGACCAAACATTAGAAATAATACTGACGGGACTAAACTAGACTTGAGCTCAATGGTAAGGACATGCACCTCTTAACCGAGGAGTGCGGGTTCAAACCCGGGCATGTTAACCACCTCTGTATTTTTCAAATCTATGTACGTATTTATTACCACTAGCTCGACGGTAAGGGGAAAACATCGTGATGAAACCAGCAAATTTAAATAACTAGGATTTGTAACCATGATCCAAAATTTGTCTGCTTCCCTTATCTTAGGGTTACGAATGTCAGATTGGCAGTCGCTTCAATGTAATTATCAGACTCGCTAGATCCTAGATCATGGTCTAAGCGGATCCCGTCTAAGCACGGAACATAACGCTATGAAGATAAAGACTGACACTACATGAGTACTTACAGCTTGATGTTTCGGCATATCGCGTTTAGTCCAGTCAGTATTATTTCTACTGACAATGCAACGAGAAAGTTTAAAATCAAATATCTATATTCAACAAATCAAACAAACTCAAACTCGATGGGTTAATGTTAAAATTTTTTGCTATATCGAATACTCGGAAAATTACAAAAGTACAGCGCTTCAAAAATCTGTAGTGTCTGGAGTGAGCGCGTCACGGGGACCTTTAACGCGCTGTATTTGTCATTCTTATTTTTCTGAACAAAAGAAAAAAACGAAACCAATATTTTTTTTTAATCTCACTATTACAGATAGACACCGGGTCAGGAGACATAAAAGTAAAGATACACTTCATTTCAACATTCTGCCTAATGTTCGGTTTCGGTTTCGGTTTTGGCAAGAAATCCTGACTCGGTCAGGCAGTCACTACTGATCATTTCTCTTTATTCAATGAAAGTTAATAAATTACAGGTACTAAGTAGACGGATTTCGCATAAACCAAAGGATTTAATTCTGCATTAAAAACCCGTCTAGATGAGAAAAAAAAAAATAATCTTAGTAAGGAAAAAATATTTTTTAAAGTGCTGCTTATTATTGAAAAATAAACTTAATAATGTAGCTATACGCATTATTATTTATTGAGAAAAACTTGTAAGATAAAAAACATTTTTAAATAATTTTACACTTAGGTGTGTTTTTTGCGAAAAGTATCGTACTTATGAAAAAATATGCAGATACCATTTTTGTAGGAAATTCAATTATCTATAACTTTTACCTTTAGCATTTTTCAATATTTTGCACTACTCATGAGTTGTTTGACTTTTTCGATCTTCCGCGCTTTTTTTTTAGCTAACCTGATGTGTCAGAGACCTGAATTTCTGGATTTTTAAATATCTAGTACACACACAAATTTTCCCGTTGGTCCTATCCTTTCAGATCAAAATGGGAAACTGACCGGACTATTACTATCATCCACAAGCTTCTAACCGCTCTATCTCGGATAATTTTAATGTTAGCGAAAATATAAACAGGGCATTTCTTTATAAAATCTGATGCTCTACAACTTTTATTTAAACCTTTTTTTTCTACTACTTACCGTTTTCCCAAAATTTCAAAAACAAATACTTTTTATTTTTTTTTCAAATGTTCTCGGGGGTGATTTTACAAAAAACTTTCACAGATCGTTTTTAAATCTTTCAAAGTAACTTATATCAAAAATTCAAGTATTTACCTCAAATTCGTATTTAAAGGCCTATTTTCTTGGACTAATTATTGACGTAACTACTACAAGTTTATGTATCTACTTATATAAAAAAAACAATTGAAAAGAGTATTAACATTTTAAATAACTAAGAAATCGTTCACTGCAAACTATTGTCATAAATCTCATCTTTAATGTGCTACAAAGGTAGGTACAATAATTCAATAGTGATTAAATCTCTTTTCATTTATATTAAAGCTTGTATTGACGATCTTACTTGAACATGTTTTGTGGTAAACTTGATCTTATAAGTGCATTATTCCCTAAATAGTATCACCAGCTGGAAAATAAAAAGCAGCCGGCTTTCTCACGGCCCACTGCGGATGTGCCGATTCGCTCCATCTCTGCAATTAAGAATAATTATCGGCAATTTAGTTTTTGCGTTAGAAAGAGCATTCGATCACAAATGAACAATAATTACGAGCGATAATCACACACTGAGTGAAACTAATGGATGTCATTTGAAAATAGTGCAAATAAAAGGCGTGTCTGAAGCAGAACTGTCGGAAAGAAAGTCTTAAGACATTTGTAATAAAAGAGATATAATTAATTTTACGTACACTCTTAAATTAACTGACAAAAACGTAGAACTAGAAAAAATTGCATCAAAAATATCTGCGGAAACATAATTTAAAACGTAAATTATATATTGTCACAGTAGGCTCTTACTTGTAGCTCTACAAATAAATATGAGAGCATCAGAAGGTTGAATTAGTTATCGTTAATTTTGAAGAGCTTAGAAAACGCCCCTCAAATATTGTTGGAATGATTACTCTCATCAAGTCATCACCCAATTGTCATTGGCAACGACTATAACACTGCTTCTTGTTTCCCACACTTTCGTGATGAATGAAGCCTCTCCCCCTCCGGAAAGTTGATAACTTGTCATAATGACTGTTCTTATTGAAATCGTGACCAGACGTAATCACCGTGACCGATTTTGAGGTGATGATGTCCCTGACCACACACGAATTTTTACTTAACATAAAGCACATGTAGATTAGATGAAAACACTTCTGCGTGTTGCAAATGACAATTCTCTATGAATCTTGTAACAGTACTTTATTTAATGCAGGTGTGCACTTAATATAATAATATCAATAAATTTAAATAGGGCTTTAAACACGTTATTTAAAGCCTCAAAACAATAAACTTAAAAGCTTCAAGCCACTTGATTTAAAATAATAATCACCTAGTAAAACATAAAAATGAATGCTTAGGCATAACACTAAGATAACAGGAATATTCTACGCAACACACAAATCGAAAATATATCTTCGTATGAATATTTACACAACTTCCAGAAAACGGATTACAAAGATTCCCTCAATCCCAAACTCCCCACACAATTTCGAGGCACACAGAGAATTCCCACAGGTTGCGCAAATAAGGCGCAAAGGATCTTGCATAAAAAAATCAAGTGGCTTCAAGACTTCAGCCTCTTTAGTGGCGACACGGAGGACAATACAACACAAAACGGTAGCCGTAGCACGCTGACACCGTGTTTCCCCTAGCTCTAATCCAACTACTTACTCCATTGTCCGGCTAAAATTTTATCTCCCGGCACTCTAAAACACACCTTATCTTACAGACGCATGATCCAATTTCTCTTCACCAAAGTCAACCTCCAAATTATCTCTCTATTTAAGCGGAACTTAAATTGTGCCTCCGCGCTTCTCAGCAAAATTGTACCCTCTGTCGTCGCGACACAATTCAATATCCCTTGACCTGCTCCGCGACAGGTGATCTTATTTTTTTGAGGTTAAAATGTGCCGACACCCTGCTGCATTTAAATATAATGACACAATGAAAAGGCTAAATTTGTCGCTGTGCTTACGGGATTTTGGCTTTTTCCCTTTTACGTTTTATTTCGGATAAAAGGCAGTGACGTGACGGACTGTTGCCCACGTGATGGAAATAAACGTTTTGCGAGTGGGAGAAAGAGTGGGCACTACAAAAATAAAGCAATTCTCTTGATTAAAAAATAGATGAATGGTTCGTGCTTTTACGTAAGAGATTTATTCGACGTGGCTTGATGGGTCCATCTATCTGGAAATATGGAATGTAGACTTGTTTACCTCTACATACAATAAGTAAATTACATCCAAACTTTTAATAATCAAAAAGTATTTAGTACAAGTTTCATCAGAATTTTTTTTGGGAATATCTATTCTGTGAAAACATACTATTACTATAGTCAATAACATCCAACAATTTTCAGGAAAAACTAATTAATTAAATACTGGGAATAGAATAGGTAAATTGAGTGAAAAATCGCAGCAAATTTCTTAATACAGTTATGTACTTTCCTAGCAATTCGCAAATATGTCAAGCACTTGGTATGCACCGTGGGAATCCGCAGCCAGTGTTATTGAAGTTCGAGCGAACCCGAGTGATTCACGGTAGTTAAGCGGTACACAATGACAGGAACCGTCTGGTAGCGGTGTCCGACATACAGTAGTCGGGCTATCGATGCCTTGAAATTCGGGAGAAAATCGAGACGCCTGTATCGATACCTCCAAATTCGGGAGAAAATAAGGACGTTTGCTAAAAACAGCGAAATTTGTTTTTAATTACTGTTCTTAGAAGGCTTTCGTCTTTTTATTTACTTTGGTGTTTCGATGCTGCGATCGTTCGACGTTTGGACGTTTTGGAAACTTTTTGCTTCTACGCTTTTTTATTTTATGTATTAATAGTCCAGTCAATAAAGCCGTAAAACACACAGACATCTTAGAAAGTCCCCAGAAACAGCTCCGATTTTGATGATTTTTTTTTTATATCTAAAAAAAATATATACTATTCAAAATCTGAAACTATCACGCCTTTGATTCTGCCTACAGGGATTGCGCACGTAATGGTATGTATCTATGTATGTTATTACTCCTATCTCAGCGTTGCCCAATATTAACTCATACTAAATTGTTCATAACATTTTTGAAAAATTATTGACTCGACTAAAATGTATTTTTTCAATTTTGAACGCGTCTTAAGGTATTCCACGGTAAAAAATAACAGCTATTATTTAGCTTAGGAGATTAAGTAATAATAACACGTACGGCTACGGTACAGTACGGTACTAATGGATGTATTAATCACAGTATTAATGACCGTCTAAATCTATTATCTGCCTAAAATATCGAATCATCATCAATGATATCGCTCCGGGACTATATATACACCACAAGTAACAACACACAGTAAACACTCGAAAAAAATAGGAAGCTTACAACTCAAACGTAAAGTAACGTAAACTCCCAGTAAGTAAGCATTGGCATTCGAATATAACGTCAATCACCAGGCAAAATGCGCGGTCAATTAAAAAAAGTATTAAAATGTTCAATAAACTACCACAAAGTATTTTAACATTACCCTTACATAGATTCAAATTATGCATTAAATCATTTTTAATGAGTAAGGGCTATTACAAGATCGAAGAATTCCTCAATGACAAAGATTTATGGTTAACTTCATAATGAATTGTTCATCTGCAGTGATATCTAGTCTTAAGTGTGGATTAATTAAGTTTACAAAATTGTATAATTGGCATTTAAAAGAGTAACTATCGAGTTTCTTGCCGGTGTCTTCTCGATAGATTCTACCTTCCGAACCGGTGGTAATATTATTTGTTCTTTTTTTTGTATATTGACTATTTATAAGTGCTTTCTTGAAGCCTATATAAATAAAGATATTTTGAATTTGAATTTGAATTTAAATCAGCATATCTGTGTTTTGGTGTGAAACCATGTAAGCTTGTTGCTTTATCAATATTAGGTAATAGAAATAACATTAGTTACGTATTCGATAACTTTAGAAATTGTGGACGACTTTTTAATAAACTATCGATAAACTTATCGTTAGTTGTCCAGCACTAACTGTACTCCGTTCCAGCGATTTGTCACGGGCCGCGTATGCTTTGTAACCCCCGAGAGGTTTTTGTCTCATCATTGTGCGGCGACGGTCGCGGTGAACCGTAAACAGAGGGAAATTAGTTGCCCGTGAAATCGGAGAATTTGTACAATTACGTCCAGAATTGAAGGCAAAAGTGGAAAATTTATGTCAGCGATTCCAACAAAGTTTGGCTCTTTAGTAACGTGCCAATACCGACCATCCACTTGTTACGAATAGTATAGATTGATTGCAATAACTTCAGAATTTCATATATACTATTTCATTTCCGTATCATTGTTACTATAAGTGTGTTTTTCATGTTGTATTTAGCCGATGTAGTTTTACTTATTTCTGGAAAAATCTCATTTCTCATTTGAATCATTTTATTATGTTTCGGTCGTAAATTTGCTTGGCTACATTACCTACTCTTTTTGAGTTTGCGTTTTTTTTCTAAATAAACAATTTGATTTTCAATTAACCACTTGCTATAATTATATGCAATGTGTAAGACATTGATTTATATATTTTTTTTTATTTATTAAAAAAAAAAAAAATATATATATATATATATATATTACATTCACGTAATTAAACAAATCGAACAAGTTAGAATACTTAGTGATGAAAATACTATCGTAATTATTTTATTGCATTGAAACTTTCAGATCTCTCATCCGATACAAGCGTATCGATATCGTGAATCGAATCGGAAACAATAGCCTTTCACCATCAGTGCTGCTCGTAATTGATGGAATGTCTTCCGAGCACTTACGGATAGAATTGATCTGTTTCTGATACTTTGAAACCTGTCAGTTTGTGTACCTTCATTTTTATTGCTTGATCTATCCACGATATGTGTATTGCATCATCTATAGCTCCGTAATAAATAGCTGTATTAAAGAACAACTACTTTTTATTTTTGATATTAGGTTCATAATATCAAATTCACATACGAAAGACTAGATACAGTATGTGATATTGTTATTTTGCAAATTGAGGAGTTAATCTCTTCCGAATTCCTTTTTTTTTGTATTATTATTATCATTAAAATAAACAATAGCTTTGAATGTTTATCGTCTTCGTATCCTCTTGGATATACATTAAGTATAATATAATAAATAGGTATTTATTATATAATACATATTAATTGTCCACAACGCTTAAATGCCTAAATTGGCATAGCAAATTTAGAGCCAGTCAGCGTATTCAAGCTTATTAATATAGTGTGAATGAATAGTTTATCGAACCTCAATTTATCTAACACCTACATACCTACAGAAACAAAACAAAAGACTAGTCAACAAACAAATAGCAAGGAGGATTTATGCAAGCACTCCCAATTATTAAAAGCTTCGCGTTACACACGTGTGTCAAAACGCGTCCGAAAACCAGTATAAGCTGATACCGCGTCATCCAGCTTATAATTGATTTTATGAAGCGAGCACGGATGAGGCTATGTTAGCCGTGACACATCCAAAGATAACAGAAGCGAGGCTGCGCGTGCGTGCCAATGCTGTACTGGGCTTAACTCGTCAAACAAAGGCCTTCTAGTGCGAGAAAGACCAGCTGTTATAGGGTTCCGTGCTATTGTTATTTTGGTTAAAGGAATTAGCTATGGCAAGTACAGAGTGAGTGTAAAACGCTCACGTATTGAAAGAGATCAGTTTAATTCTTGACAAATCAATGGCAGTATTTAGATATCATGTCGAACGCCGGTGCTACAGTCCAACGTTAGTATCAAACTTGAGTAAAATACTTGATTTTACTCAACTAACGTTGATCATTTGTGATACCTTCGTTGATTCAAAATAGAACACACTCCAAATTCAAAGAAAGAAAATTCACTGTCTTATAGTAACATAGGTGTTTTTGTAGCTATGAATAGGAGCTCTAAAAATGATATCATATTGTGTGTACTGAAATTCGAAACACCAACGTAAGTGATATACATAAAGCTATTTACAAACTTAAAATATATTTTTGACAAAAGCCTGAAGACGCAACGGCGTTCCCGGTACCAGTAAATCTTTTTAATCTTGCCGGTTAAGAATTTTATTTTTGGGCAATTGAAGCAATTCTTAACTAAATAATGAGTGCGACCCATTCCACTTTTTTAAGCGATAATAAGCACAGCCTAAATAAAATATAATGTTAATATTGAGTTCTCCTTAGCAATTTTCTTTTCATGGTTCAATTCCAAGGAATTTTAAATCTCGGTGAGATTAGTGTGATGAAGTATGTCATTTAGAGCTTTCAATTTAAGATGGCGAAAACTTTGCAGACTCAAAGGAAACATCTTTTTATGGAAAAATTGTACGTTTTAACTTGCTTAACACTCATTTGTATGATCTAGATACTTTCTTTATAATTCCGTACTACTTTTATTTAGTGCATCCTTGTAAAAACGAAAATCACGAAACAAACTAAATCCCTAAGAAAATTCACGTATTAGCTCAAGCCTAAAAATAGAATGCCAAAGTATTATTCTTTATAAGTCCATCGTAATGTATTTCACAATTACACAAAATTATTCAAAGTCTTAAATCTATGGATTTTAATAATTGAATCTACTTGTTTGGGTGTGTCACTGCAAATGCAGAAACAGATCACATTTACATCCAACCAATTCAATAAAACTTAGAAAATCTTTATTTACCGTCGGCAAAAGACATTACAAAAATCCAAACGCGAATGTCTACTAAGTAAATGAAATTCCACCTCAGAATCCCGATTGAAAAAGTTCATCTGTTTTCCATTAGTCTGAAGCTGAAACTAAAAGGGGCGTTGTAGAAAAAGATAGCTTCAATGACCGTGGGAGCCCTTCAGCCGACCGAGGCGCCACCAGAGAGCGGCACCAGATGTTACTCGCTCATAACAATCCTTTGCTTTAAAGATAACCGCCAATCACTTTTACGAGTACTTGTGTTATTGATAGTTCAGCGAAGATACTTAAATGTTGTTTATTTTTGGTAAGCTGCCAACAGGCCTTACAAAGCAATTGTTCTTTGAGTTTAGTCCTTAAAAAAAAATACTAAGGTAGATTCATCAGAAATAATTAACTAACTTAACTTCACGCCACTTCAGAAATGATATAAGTATAATAATTCATTAATTGACATTTGATTCAAATTATCGTAAAATTTATTGATAAATTAATATTCGATGCAAATTATCTTAAAATTAAGAGCTACCAGCGAGATTGTGATTTTTAGTTATTTGCATAGTAATTGAGCACACAAACATTGTATCTCCGTCATACTTAAATGTTAATGATAACATTGGTACTACTAGAGAATTTTAAATAGGTACCAAAATAATCACCGGCGAGATTAGAACTGATGATGAATAATCTCTCAATACATAAACGAAAAAAAAGTGTCCCCAGGTTGGTCTGGGACTCAAAACGAATGGGCCAACTGTGTTCCTTGCCTAAAAGGTGACTAAGACTCAGACTAAGCGAAAGGTATAGAAATAGAAATATCTTTATTCACGTAGGCTCCACAAAAGCACTTATGAATAGTCATAATAATACAAGAAAAATATTCTACCGCCAGTATATGTGATTGTGTAGGCGACGAGCTAGCCACTTGTTACCTGTACTTTTTCAAAATTTTCCATCTAACCCAGCCCAATTTTATTTATGGCTAAATGTGCTTTTGCTCTGTCTATTGCTTTAGGGATTACGGACGTGATGTTTCAAAAAAGAAAACAGTATAGGCAAATTAGAACCGTAAAAAACACATTTTAACTAACAATAAAAAACTATTTGCTAATATATTATGCCATAAACAATAATCGAATGAACATTCGAAAGATATCAGCTAACTCTATTTAGCAGAAACCATTTCACCGCATCTGCCGAACCTAAGTAATCAATGTCTTTCTAACTTCCATCAATACAATTAGCAAGAAAGAGCTAGACTCGTAGCCTGGCTAACGGTCCTAATGAACATTAGTCGACTTTAATCAGTAATGGCACTAGTGAAACCTCGTCTATAACTAATGATTCAGAGATATTTATTTCTGTCGCTAACTCTAGGACGCGATATTGATTTTTAAGTTGTTTTAAGGCGCTGGGCTTATATTGAAGGTCTGTTAACCGGTAGTGCAGGTTTCTCTCAAGTTGTTGATATCTACTTTTCTTGATAGTTTATTAATAGACCGTATAACTCGAGTAGAGCGATGTGTAGCGGGCACGATACTCTGTTGCGTTCGACCTTGATACATTTATTTGATTTAAAGCCGGGTGATACATTTATCTCGAAAGTCATTTATTTAAAAATCTATAATATAGATGATTAGCATGATTAGCTATAGAGCTAATCAATTATCATAGGTTACAGACATGAGGTAAAATCGGATCAGAATCTATTATATTGTCATATAAAACCGCTATTATATTCATATTCTTAAATAGATCACAATTAACATGCTGCCTAATTTTAAAGTAAATGTAGCTATAACTTATAATGCCGAAAAATATATATGGAAGAAGTAAATTAACCTGCCTTCTTATTATGTCAGTGGAGGTACTTATTACTTAATTTTATCTACTGAGTAAATATTAAAGAACACATGATAAAACAGATCTCATTAATACCGAAGACATACATTTTAGATATTAATGAGATTGTTAGATAAGGAATTTTAAACTGTGTTGTTTATTATCTAAATAATAATACTGAGATTGTATGTATAATTGAAGGAGGGCTTAAACTTAAAACGTATTTTAAATAAAATAATGACAATATAAAAATGCTCATGCACTCCCATCACATTCCCGTAACATAAGTTTGAATTAATTAAAATTCCTTAGACAGTCCGTCGAATCGAAAACAAAAAGGATTGGAACAGATATTTGTAAAATGTTTCAGTAAGCATCGGAATCTATGGGAGCGTCGTGAGGAATGCCTTAATTAAATTAATGGCTCGCGATTTTGATAAGGCTAACAAAAAACGCCGATATCTCTGACGTTAATGAGAATATACTGCTTCGGGTTTGATACACTGGCTTTTTAACGGCCGAATTTATATCAGAGCAACACAAAGTTGTTACTCAGATCCTCGATCGGTCGGAACCTTAGAAAATAGAATGCTTTTTGCATTTTAATCACTCGAGTTTAATTGGTATCAGATTAATAACCAAATCTGAGATTCATGTCTAGGTTCAACTACTAATAAATCTATTTAATTAAACATTCGTTGATGATGCTTTAGATATCGTACAAAAAACAGTAATCTAATTACAATACGGATAACAAAAGATGATTGACGGATGATTTCATTAAAGACGCATTATTTCTATACTTTATTGGAACAACTTTTATTAAAATAAATGTAACTTTCTGATGCATTCTTCTATTTTCTGCACCCATTGATAAAATTAACAAATAACTTACGTAATAACTTATTATCATAATCAAGTAATGAAAAATACACATTGTTTTGCATAATCGTTCAACTTTCGTTTATTAAAATAGATCTACTCTTACGGATGCAATGGACTGCTAGTCCACAAGCACTCGGTGTAATTGCATTTCTTTTTGTTTTCTCCGAACGCGCTGATACAAAGTGCATTTTGATAACGTTAGTGCAGACATTAGCAGGCTCTAGCGACCCTGGACCGGAGCCAGCATAGTAATTTCAACACCATGTGCCTAATACTAGTTTGTTTGTGCTCGGAAAAGCATATATAAAAGAAAAGTTATAATCTCTATGCCTAAGGCTAAAATATACAGACATCAAAAAATTACATTTTAAATCAATACATGAATTGCATAGATGTTTACTTTAAGTATGAATTCCCATACACAGGCAATATTTATACAATTTAAAAATAACTTAAACATATTTGCATTAAATAGGATTCTTCAAAAACAGAGGTATACATTATAGTCGCTTAAGACCTATTTAGTCATAACGTTATATTATACTGTCTGAACATTTATCTAAGTATTGCATTGACATGGTTGTACTTACTGAATAAAAGTGTTTTAACCAAAAGGGGTGTGTTAATTAATTACCTACCCTCCACAACACAACCCACATCGGAATATTCGGTACATTTCCAATTTTCTATTTAAAAAAAGTCAATACCAAAAACTCTCCAAGCCTCAGTCTAGATTATTTTTAACTAGTTATTAAGTCAATTCTGGTTTCGTTGCATCCATTAATGCAAAATGCACTTTGTAAACTTAGCTCAGCCATTAGTAGGGACGGCAGGGGAAACCGTACATCGGTCCTGGCGTTGAGCCAGATCAGTAATTTGAACACCGAGTCCTTATTCCACTATTTCTACCCGCCGACGTGACTTGGTAAGAAAGCAAACGTCGAATTTGGGGGGCTTAAACACTCCATTTCAAGTTCATTTCCGAAAATGGACATTTGATAGAAGCTTCGAACTTTAATAAGAAGACTGTGTGGTGTACGTTGTCTCTATTTATCGTTGGGTACCTACATAATCGGGGCCTCGACCTGGAAAGTACCACCTTCCTTACAGAAAATTAGTGTGAAATAGCAGCACCTGTACTGGTCTGCAACTATCATTTAGTCTGATCCTTATTGAGGACTATAAAAGCCCATGGCAGTCGCTTTAGTGTAAAAATCAAACTCGCTAAATCTAGGATCGCTAAGGGGTTATTAAGGATTGGTACATAACCGTCTGGAAATAAAAATGTAAATATCTTATTTTTGCCAGTTTTATTTTCATTGCCATTATCTTTATAAACCAATTTAAATACTTCATTAGGTACCGAAAACTGAAATGAATTAAAATATTACCAAAACCGAATAAAGGTTTTCTTTTTCTCAAGAATACCTACTTACGCATAATTTATATCAATCTACATGCTTAATAAGAAATGGCAGATTAATCGTTCGGCTGGAACAATTAATTACGAACAACGCCCTGAATGCCGGTCGGTGGCAATTAAAAATTTTCGCATCGCGTTTGGGCATGAGCAATCCCTGTATTAAGAGCAATTGGGCTGATGGGCTCAATTGGATACGGTTTATTAGTTAAGACGCTTCAAATGGGTCGTGGCGTAAGGCCGGTCCAAAATAATGGCTCAGTGTGAAGTTATCTCTGGGATGAAAATAGTTACAACGCCTAGTGCGTAAGTTAAAGGTAAGTTTAAGTAATATTATACATAAAGAAATACAAGCTGTCAGTATTGGATTACACATACAAAAATAAATTTCCGCCTGTAAAGAGACTGCCCTTTTACCACATTAAATCAACAATTAAAACTAGGTGAGATGGAAAATCAATCACATACCCATAATCATCGAATTAAAAGCCTATGTATGTGTATGTTTTGTGTATGGCAAAATACTTCGCATTCAATCCATGGACAAGAAGCACTTCAATAAACTTACGTTACTATTACTTAAAATCGGCCAGAATTATATCAGCATAGGTACTTAAAATAATAAGGACGCAGTAAGTTAATTCATATAACAAACCTGATCGCAATAATGACTTCATCTCATTTTACTTAAACACCAATAAAAGTCCAGACATCGGAGACTTGGGACCGATAAAATCGTTAAGACGGTAAATCGTAAACCTGATAGAATCCTGCATAATTTCTTACACTTCCAGTAACTGAACCATAATCTTTTAATGACTTTTATTGACTGATAATCGTCGCAATTGCTTAGTAAATAATAAATTAATAATATATTAATAAATATCCGACGACATCACATACATTGATCTAACTCCGAGCTAAGTAGCTAAAGCACTTGTGTTACCGATATCAAAATCAACAGTGGTCATACAAATAAATACTTAAATATGTCGCATGTTGGTCTGAGACTTGGCCCATGTTGATCTGGGACAAAAAAAAAGAATGTGCCAACTGTGGTTCTTGCCTAACTAACTAAACTTCACGCCACTTCCCTAGAACCAAACGCCATATGGCACGATCCTTACACACCTCACTCGCCTCTTCAACATGTCTTGTTCTTGCCTAGCAGGTCGTAAAAAGCGACTAATGGTTTACGGGCTTTTGGGCGTATGTGTCTGAGTAGGCGACGAGCTAGCCACTTGTCACTCCTTTTTCACAGCTTTCCATCCAACCCAGCCCACTGTACCGTGTTGGTCTGGGACTTAAAAAGAATATGGCAACTGTGGTTTTTGACTAGCATGTCGTAAAAGGCGACTAATGGTATATCGGGTTTTGGGTGTGTGATGGTGTAGGCGACAGGTTGGCAGCTTGTCACTGCTTTTTCACAATTTTCCATTTAACCCAGCCCGGCTTTATTTTTGGCTGAATGTGGTTGAAGGGGCATGCTGCCCTTTTGACTCTGCCTACCCCTTCGGGGATTATAGGTGTGATGTTATGTATGTATGTATAGTACATAGAACGTTTACATTTTTATAAAATACGAATAGTTATAGTATGCTACATTACTGATTAAGACCAATAGACGCAACGTTAATTTGAAATGAAAATAGTGCGCAATTTACAATACTGAGTATTGATGCGCACTTGATCATAAAGTTTAACTTTGACGTAAAAAACATTGAAAATTAGGCCTTATGATCTGAGTGTTAGTTACGCGGTATTGCAAGTAACCGACGATAAGTATTCAATGCCGCAATACACCTGTAGAAGTCCCAAGAGTATGTTTTGTCCGAGCGATTTCCGCTAATATTAGCCAATACAGCTCCCATCGTAAGTCACGGTACGTAGAAAGCACCACCGTTTCAAATTAGAAAGGACTCCATATATCAGCGGGTACTGGTCGCAGTCCAGGGCATTGGAAATGTTGCGGGGACAGTTTCACTCCCAATCGAGATAAAATTTGCATTTGCGTGCCCGAGTCGCCGTGCCGAGTTGATTTAAATAGGGCGCACTGACTTCTATCGCCGATGGTTTAAGAAGAAAGCGAGAGCGATCGTGGAATTTATAAAAATCATACACAGAAAAATCCGCCTTATTTGCTATGTAAACCAGATCATATTTGCCTGGTTCCTAAGCTTTAGGATTACGATTAGATCAGATGGCAGTTAGCACCCACCTGAATAACCACTTTCGCTTGTTGATGAAGTTTTTCGGTAATGTTACTACTGAAATTGGTAATAACATTATTATGCCAGTCACTCAAAATAAACTATCTCCATCTTTATAAATAAAAAACTTCAAAATGGTAATTAATGTTAAGGTTTAATTATGACAGCAAACATTTTCTAATATATAAGTGACCTTTGTGTTGTCTATAAATGGAAATGAATATGTTTGTGTATACTTATCTTTTATTAAAATGGGATGTAGGATTATTTCTTCAATACCATTCCGACATTATTTTAAGGTCCCAACTGAACATTACCTATTTAACTTTTAATATTAGTAACACTTCTTGCTTAGCAGATCCAGTTATCTTTATCAGCAATACTTGATAGGCGATTGGTAACAAGAGTAACAATATATGTATGTTAAAGAAGCAAGTGAGGTGTGTAAGGACCGTGTCATATAGCGTTCGGTACTCTTTGCCTACCCGGTCGGGAAGTGACGTGAAGTTAGGTAGTTAGAAAGTAGCAATATAAAATAAAATGATCCAAAGATTATCTGTGTCCGCTATCTTAGGGTAACGAAGGTCAGATCGGCAGTCGCTTCAATGTAATTTACCAGACTTGCTAAATCCTGGATCATGGTCTAAGCGGACCCCGTCTAATTACGGGACATAGCGCTAGGAAGATGATGATGAAAATAAAATACATCCGCGTAATCTTCTCAATTAGACCACACAACAAACGTAACAGCTGCTCAACCTCTCGCTATCAACCACCTTTCTAATGCTAAATAGAAATTCTCGGGCACCGGACTAACAATAAATTTAAACTATAGCTAATGTGGACACTCTTAAGACAATAAACACTGACTTCAATTATCATTATCATTTAGTATATGAGACATGACTTTAAGATGGTAATACACGTCACGAAAATATTTTTTATAAAAAAAACTAAATTGTGTTATTGGAAAAATTCTAGGGTACATTTACATGCGGGCAAATCCGTAGCGGAGGCTAGTAATACAATTTTATTTACTAAACATTTTTAATCTGATATTACTTTATAAAAAATTTGCTTAAAAATGCGAAACAATTTACAATGGGACGAATCGCAGAACGAATTATAATATATTTTTTGAATTCAGTGATTCGTCCTATAGGGACGAAAGTGTTGTGGGACGAAACACTGAACGACTCACATTTTGGAACCAAATCAATAGTGTTGTGACACCACTTACAACTAACCCTAAAAGATAATTGATATTTTATTTTAATTAAGTCTGTATTGTTTCAGCACCCTATTTTGTACTGACCTACGAAATTACTAAGAACTTATAATTTCTAAAACTCGAGACCTACTTGAAAATTAGAACTTGGACACTAATCTTAGTAATACCAACCTTCACTTCTGTCTTGATATAAGATATCGTGTGTATATAGGTTTCCTGTCTCCCATGCGAGCTAAATAAGGCCTGTTATATTTCAAGATATCTGGATAATCTAACTCCCTTAATTGAATGGTACAAATAATTACTTGTAATTTTATGTTAATGATTATTTATAGTAGGAAATTGCGTCTATATCCTGTGTTGCGACTGATAAAATCTTAATGAAATTTATTAGTTCCGAATTGCTAATATAAATTAATAGAAAGTGTAGGTCAAGACGTAATAAAACCGGCGGAAGTGAAAGAAATTACTTGAAATAATCGTAAGTATTGCGAACCAGTTTAATGTTAATATATGCAGGTAAAACGAAAGTGATGCTTGACACACAGATGCCTTACACTAAATATCAGATGGCTCGGTCATTTTATATATAATAATAATATCGAATTTAAAATAAAAGGGTTTTTATAATCTATAAAAAACATTTATTGCAGTAAGGAAACAACAAAATCGATAGATTTATGATTTTCACACAAATACTACATACTTATAGAACAGATAATCTTCAAAGCAAATATTTCTCATTTTATCAACAAGTATAACATATTTTCAATTACTTGAAATCATTAATTAGTTTGACTGTTGCGTATGTTCAATTGTCCCTTATTCCAAATAACGGATCCTATTTGTAATTGCCAATAATATCAATGGAAGCTGGTAGATTACGTTCAGACATTTGATTAGTTACGGTGCCTTAAATTTTTTATATAAACAACACTGATGATTTTGGTGTTAAAATAATCGAGGTGATCATAATTAGATTTTTATTTTTAAACATCTAACTAACTTTACCATGACTTAGATTTTAGATAGATTCAAGATAATTCGTCTATACCTAGGAGACTTCTCCATGCTGTAATACAAACGTTAAGCTGTTGAACTGGCTTGCCCAGATCATGTTCATATCTTGCGCGAATATTTACTTACGCACTGAAGGCACCAGGTAATGGTCTGCTAACATGAACACGAATCGCAATACCCATATATATTACTGACTCGTTAAGAACTTGGTCTTGGGTGAGATTGCAGTCGTTAAAATATAGTAACCGGACGTGGTTAAAAAGTAACCTTAAACTTTGAAAACACGCTAAGAAATAATTACCGTAATAATGTCTGTAGTCTCTTCGTGGATTATACAAATAATCAATAAAAATTATCTTTTTGCTTTCCAGGCTTTATTAAGAAGCTCTGCATATCTGTCAGTTATTATATTCAATTTAAATCGAAAACAAAACAAAAGTCTATCTGGTTTCCATTACATTAAGAAATCCCGACATTTAATTTTGTAACATGCGGTAGCTAGCAATGTTGGCTTGTTATATTTTTCCAGTCAATTTGACCCTTATCGAACTTTGTTTATTCCATTTGTTTTAATAGCTCCCATAGAAGCAAAGTCTCGCGCAGCATCACAAAGGTGTTTATAAACATCGGCTCGCCCTCGTTTGCTCGAACCCCACTGAGTTTAATTAGCAGCTCCGTCACAATAAATCATTCGGTAATCGAAGTAATAACTTGGCCCAACCACTCAGTTTAAGAGCTACTGTGGTCCGTGTACGAAGGTAAAAATCTCATGTTGTTTTTTTTTTAATTAGGAGCTGTGATTGATACGATCTATGGAAAGGACACACGTTTCATTTGCGAGGGATACTTCAAACCCCGAAGCTTCGGATTTTTCCAATCTAAGTAGGGATTTATACTTCTTGCTCGACATTTAGGCACAACTTTGTGTGAATACATGCACAGAAACAATCAACATAAGACTTAACCCTAAAAAGTAGCCAGGATCAGTTAACTTTTTACCAAAAATGTTAGCTGTGAAGTTGTCTATATAATCTCTGCCTACAACGAATGCACAATAAACGAGTGGCCGGCACATCCTCCGAGATCCTGTTCGCATCTCACCCGGCTACTTACTTAACCGCGTAATGGCACGGGTAATGATCAACATAGCAACACGCATTTATTATTGACACCGAACAAATTATAAATAATTTCTCCAGACTGACACACCAATTCCCTAGTTTCAAACTAAGCTTATAAAGCTTGGGCTATGGATCCTAGGCGAATGGATAGACACATCGCACGAAACATTTGCCCCTAGCGGAATTCGAACCCGCGACTCTTAGTTTTGTGGCGACTCGACCAACGGGCTCTGACCACTCGACCAACGGGCCTGTCAAATTACTTGAAGGAATCAAACAGTTTGGTCCGTTCACGAGATTACTATTGAATAATGGGCGAACTGTTCTCACTGTGAATACGTATTTGAGCGGAGGATATGCAAGAAGACTTTTTTAAATTCGAGCACGGTTTCTTATTTCGGTACTACTTGGGCTAACACATAAAAATTAGTACTGCTGTGCAACCATAAATATAATAAGTATTTTTGAGGTTAAAAAGGTCAAATGGCAATTTAATGTAATAACTCTACATATCCCTTCGGAGATTGTGGGCGTGAAGATATGTACGTAACTTCGCTTGCTTAATTTGAGGATTATAATTCAAAAGGAATAAGAAAAGAGACAACAGCAAGGAAGATTAATTGTCCACGAACAATAAGACTGAGTACGAGAATACTTACACGAATAATACAAAGAGGAAAGAATTGATTGTTTGTTTGTATGTTTGTACTGAATAGGAACTATAAGATCGATCTGATAAATTATTTCATCAATAAAAAGCTACATTATTAGCAACTGACATGGGCTATATTTTATCACCATAAAATTTTAATAATTCAAACGGGTTGTTTATTTGAAAAAAATTACGAATTTTATTAATTTAAAATTTCAGTAGAAAGGATAAAAAATAAATGGATCTTAAAATTAACTGTTGATAAGTCAAGTCACTCAGTACACCTACATCATAGTAAGAATATTAAAATTTATTGCATATTACACGAAGCCTTTAGCGTTTTTTTAATAAATCAAACATCAGACAAGTACCTCATTAAATTTATTCATTTAAACATTTCGATTCATTAGTTAACTGTTTTACCTGCACCTAAATTATAAAGAGCATGTTTAATTTTATTGTTAGTTAACCCCAGGCTATGTCTTTCATTTTGTAAATTTCGATACCGGTATATGATTTTTTTTGTGTTGTCTAAAATGGTAGATAATTTACATATTGATTTATATTTACTCTCCCAAACTATTTTGATGCTGATATCGTAAAGCTCATATAATGTCAATTGAGCTCTTCAGAAGTATTTTTATTGTCAAGGGTAAGCATGGAATTTATTGAAAATATTTTAACCGTCTTTCCTTTTGAGAATTGCAGGCTTGGAAATATGTATGTAGTTCTAAGTATATTTCTACTATAAAGTAGAAATATACTTAGAACCGACTTTTGTTTGGTCAACGGATATAATAAATTTCAAATAGTTCGAGTCCACGCCCTAACCTATATGCCATATAGGTACCCAACGTCCATCGACGTATTCTGAATTTATATGCAAATTTCTAATCTCGCCCAAAGCTTTGGTTCTGGTAAAGCCGGCCATGTATGTATCTTATATAAGGATAAAAAGAACAATTTTAGTAAAGTTATAATAAAAGAATACATTATTCATTAAAAGTTCAATTGCTATAATAAGTTATGTCTAAGCTTGGTTAGTGTAGCGTTTGGATCGAGATACAAAATTTACCGAGTCTTTTAATTACATCGAAGCGACTGCCGATCAAACCTTTAAGGGTTACGAACCCTTAAAAGGGGAACCAGACAATTTAAATCATGGTTGTACATCCATAGTTGTTGGAATGTGCAGGTTTCATCACGATGTTTTCCCTCACCTGAACTAGTGGTATAAATACATCCATAGAATTGAAAAACAAAGGTACATGCCCTGGCTTCAACCCGCACCCCTAGGTTAAGAGACGAGTGTCCTTACCATTGCGCTACCACTGCTCAATAAAAAGTAAAAGCTTATTACTATAGGTATTAGTTATTGGATAGATGTAATTCGGTCCTGTCAGCCGCCCCGACGCCAGAGACACGCGTAAGCCCCGCGACGGGAAAAGAATGTTCAAATAGTTTTGGCGCAATGTTTTCCTATTATTACTTGATCACAGCCTTCGCTCGTGCTTGTAACTCGTAATAACGATACTTGAAATCTTGTAGACGGGTGTATTTATTGTAGCTATTTGCTAAGACATCACTTGGACTGTCTTCCAGAAATGTACGTATCTTTTAGTCGTTAACTATAAGTCAGATGTACATGGAACCTAAAAATAATGTGCCAACTTTGTTCCTTGACCAGCATGTCAATTTCAAGTTTTGGGTGTGTGATTGTGTAGGCGTCGAGGTAGCTACCGGTCAGTACTTTTTCATAATTTTCCATCTGACCCAGCCCGGTTTTATTTCTGGCTGAAAGTGGTGAAAAGCACCTGCTGTCCCTTTGACTCGGCCTAACTCTTCAGGGATTACGGGCGTGATGTTATGTATGTATGTTGCCTATAAGTAGGCGTTACTGTTATCTATACTTATAATAAATCTGTAGAGAGGTCAATTCTGTACATGAAATATATTTTCAAAATAACTATCAGGGGGTGATTAGTAATCGATACTGATGGCAAAAATGCAATCAGTAAAATTTTTGTCTGTCTGTCTGTCTGTATGTTCCTTATAGAAACAAAAACTACTCGACGGATTTTAACGAAACCTGGTACAATTATTCTTCATACTCCTGGGCAGGTTATAGTATACTTTTCATCACGCTACAATAAATAGGAGCAGAGTAGTGAAGGGAAATGTTGGGAAAACGGGAGAAGTTACTCCATTTTTTAAGCTTCCGTCGCGTGTGCAGCCTTAATGGTTAAAACTAAACTAAACTTCACGCCAAACTAATGGTTAAAGTTACATAGAAATCATGTATGACGGAAATAGTCTTTATAATATTAACCATAAACGCGGGTGACACCGCTGGCACAGCTAGTATCTACTAAATTCACATTGGACACAAATACATTTATTGCTCATTAACAAAACTTGTTTTGACTCAGTCAATGGTGTTAATTAATTTTAAAAATGACTAATGATGCCATTACAAACATAATCTTATCAAAGTTAATAAGCAACTGTTTTGCCTACACAAGATCATTACAGTACGTGGCATATTCGATAAGAAACATATAATTTGTATAGATATGCTTTCTCTTTATTGGCTTTAAGGCATAGGCTGTTTTTGTAAAATAAGGTATAGCCGTTATACGACACAAAGAAAGCTTTCGAAGCTGCGATCGTTCATCGTTGTGAATTTTTAATAATACATACATAACATCACGCCCATAATCCCCGAAGGGGTAGGCAGAGTCAAAGGGGCAGCAGGCCCAAGCAACCAGATTCAGACAAAAATAAAACTGGGCTGGGTTAGATGGAAAATTGTTAAAAAGTCGTGACAAGTGGCTAGATTATCGCCTACTTATGTAGGCGATAATCGAGCCACTTTCTAAGTCACATACCCAAAACCCAGATATCTTTTATCGCCTTTTACGACATGCTAGGCAGGAAACACAGTCGGCACATTCTTTTTAAGTCCCAGACCAATATGAAACAATGTTAATTTTTATGACATTGTTCACCTATTATAATAAGTCGATTATAAAAATATTATTGTAAAATAAGTAAAACCTATTTTTGTTTTTTGCCACACAAGGCATAATATTTAAAATGCATAATAAAATGTTCACAGCAAGGCTGTATAGGCATTGATGTCATAGCGTAAGTCATATTGTAAAAATGTTATTAATACGAAAATACATTCCGGTACTACGCCGTGGCCTCCTCTGTTATTATTTTTAATAATCCTCCCTATCTGGATTCAACCATATTAACATGGTCCTAGATACCAGCCGGGTGCAATTGACGAGGATTAACAATAAGAACCAGCGAAATATCTGCAATTTGAAATAATTTGAGAAAATCAAGCGACGGCGTTGGGTGAAGATGAAGTTTGTTTTCCCGCCACTTAAGAAAAACGCGAGGAGTGATTAACTATCATCGCTGCCCGTCAACCCAACACTCTCGGTAAAGTTTATTTAGATATTTCGCATTAATTACATAAGTCAGTACCATAAAGTTACAAACACTAATTTTGTTAAAAAAGAACAGTCTACCTAATACTTAATTGATTTTACATGTTAAGTACATCACACATTTAACAATCACTCGCAAATTTTATTAATTGGAGGTCATTTATGGGCCTTATTTTTGCTTTAAGCTTTATATAGCTTTCGTTTAATCATTAATACATTCAGTGTTTTGTACTTGTAAAAGTAAGAAAAAAGGAAATTTTGCGAACTGGTCGTAAAAATACTTAATGGTATTATTTTACATTTATTACTAAGTAATAAATGAATACTAAGTAATAAATGAACTATTAATGTAGAATATTTACATTTTATATTATTTATTTTTATTATTTTTTACTGTGTTTATAAATATTTGTATATCTGCCATGTAATCTATAATACAATAAGTCAGGTAGATAGGAAGGTGCGGTTTTAATAAAAATATAGCCTTAAACCTTTTAGCTATATTTTTTAATCAAATTATATAAATTCACTGAATTTAGGTTTCAGGTTTGAACGTCCTTCCAAAATGCCTAACAAGGGTGAGAAAGATAATTTTAAGGTTCGTGGTAGCTAAGGGGGAAGTTAGTGAAATTCGCCGCGTGGTACCTACGTGAGAAATATTACGAGGGGTGATCCAAAAATAATGATAATCAAAATAAAACACGGTGTTGAAAGCGAAAAAAATATTTTATTTTTCAACATAGTCTCCTAATAAGTTAATACATTTAGTCCATCTTTTTTCTAAACCCATGATTCCTTTTAAAAAAAAATCTTTGTCTTGACACTCTAAAAACGCCTCAACAGCAGCCATCACTGCGCTATCGTCTTCAAACTTTTCGTCACGTAGGTGTTCTTTGAGCTGAGGAAAGAGGTAGAAGTCACTGGGAGCTATATCTGGCGAATAGGGTGGGTATTCCAGCAGTTCGAATCCCGTTTCTTGAATGGCAGCCATCGCAACTGCGGCTTTGTGAGCCGGCGCGTTATCCTGGTGAAACAGCACTCCAGCTCGCCACGTCTTTTTTCCTTAATCGCCTCCCGCAGTCTTCTTATTTGGTCAGCGTAGTAAGACCCAGTAATAGTGGCTCCCTTTTCCAAGTATTCAATCATAATGATTCCTTCGGCATCCCAAAAAACGGACGCCATAACCTTGCTCGCAGAACTTGACACTTTGAATTCCTTCGGTGTTGGAGAGGAGGCTCGCTTCCAAGTCATCGACTGTTGTTTGGTCTCAGGATCAAAATGATGGACCCAAGTCTCGTCCATAGTCACGAAACGAGATAAAAAACATTCTTGATCTGCTTGGAACTTTTCGAGATCGGCCCTCGAAATGTAAACTCGTTTTTTCTTTTACTCGTCAGTTAACATTCTTAGTACCCAACGCGCAGAGACATTCTTCATATGCAATTCTTTTGCAAAGATTCTTTGAATGCTGCCATATGAGATCCATGTGATCTCAATGCCAATACAATATTTTCAACCTTTTTCACGTTATCTTCGGTTAGGGACGTGAATGGCCGTCCTTCCCGATGTTGATCTTCAGTCGATGTTCTGCCCAGCTTAAACTCCTTGGCCCAGCGTGCAACTGTAGAATATGGAAGAGCAGACTCCCCCAATGTTTCGACCAAGTCGCTGTGTATGTCTTTGGTAGACATTTTTTTCAGACAGAGGTACTTGATGACAGCTCTGATTTAATTTTTCTCCATTTTGATGTTATCACTGCGACGGTTGGTTTTCAAATGAATGTACCTCCCAGAAATCGTGACCTATTTATATGATTTTTTTATGCTTAACTTGTAACTACATAAGCAACCAGGAAAAAAAAAATCAGATTTTTATGCTGGCTAGAAATAACCGATTATCATTACTTTTGGATCACCCCTCGTAGCTCCGAACCATGGACGTAGAGTAACGCAGGTAAGTTGCAGTTGCGCTTGGCGAAAATGAGTTCCTCGTATGACCGCTACGATGAAGTGCAATTGGCCATTGAATGTTATATCGAGGGTATGACAGCGCAGCTCAAAGATCGAATGGATTTCGAATCTTTGTATTATAAAACAATGTCTGCAGCGCGGCAATAATAAACTGACTTTAATAATAAAAACTATGATAAGAATTAAAGTGATAAGTCGTCAAGTGCAGGTACCGTGAAGGACAAAGGCCACAATAATATTAGGTTACCTACAATTCATTTGCTTAAGTTCAATGGGTCTTATAACAACTAAGTAATTATAGTTTCACGATACATTTATGAGTTTAATTCATCATAATAATAAATAAATAAATATCACATACATTGATCTGACTCCGAGGTAAGTAGCTTAAGCACTTATGTTACGAATATCAGAATCAACAGTGGTATGACAAATATATACTTAAATATTTGATATTAACACCCAGACACAGAACAAACACAAGTATTCATCATACGAATGTTTCTCCTGGGTGGGAATCGGACCCAACTCTTGGCGCATGGGCAGGGTCACTACCAAATGCGCCATTGAGCCAGTCAAAATGATGATATTGAGGTAATAAATACATTTCATTATCTTAGGGCGTTCCTTGAGGGTTCAGCCGCTGTGTTAGCAAAGTCTGTAGATTTTTCAAGTAGTAATTATTTAATTGCCTGGAACCTTCTTTGTAATCGCTTCGGTAACAAAAGGATTCTTATACAGAATCATGTATTAGCGTTATTCAACATTAAACCGACTCACAAAGAGTATTCTTCCACTTTAAAAGATCTTATTTATCAAGTAAATAAAAATCTAAATTCATTACAGTCCCTAGGTGAACCTGTAAACAATTGGGATACTTTATTAAAATACATTCCTCAGAAACTCCATTTTAAGACGTACCGTGAGTGGGAAGATATCACAAAATAAAAATGAAACTACTACTATTGAGTATTTTCAAACGTTTTTGCGAAATCGCGCAGATATAGTTGGAGCAATAAGTATACCCCAAGTAGTATACCAAGCGGTGGTAGCTCAATGGTACGCCTCTTAACCTGGATTTTTCAAATCTATGTACGTATTTATACCACTAGCTAGACGGTGAGGGAAAACATCGTGATGAAACCTGCAAATTCAAACAACTTTAGATTTGTAACCATGATCCAAAAAGTGTCTGGTTAGGGTTACCCCTATCTTAGGGTTACGAAGGTCAAATCGGCAGTCGCTTCTATGTAATTACCAGACTTGCTAAATCCTGGATCATGGTCTAAGCGGACCCCGTCTAAGCACGGGACATAACGCTAGGAAGATGAAGTAGTATACCAAGCGCCTAAGGTAAATATTAAACTAAGAACTATGGTGTCGATTCAATCGCCTTCAAAGGTATATCTAAAGTGTGACGGTAATCATAAGCTTTATAATTGCACGCAATTTATCTCATTATCGCCTAAAGAAAGGCTTAAGTTAGTAACTATTTATATGTTATGTTTTAACTGCTTAAGTAGTGGTCACATTTCTTATATTTGCAAACGTAGACATAATACAGATGGAAGCTTAGTAAGCCCTGGACTTGGACAACATCGACCACCGCCGCATGAGGTGTGCCGCGCAGCGCGGCATGCACACAACGGAGGAGTTGTCGTATAATGGGTATACCGGCCCCTCCGAAATTGCGCCGCGGGAGGCAACTTTGGGGTTTTAGCGGGTTTGAGTCCGACACACTGTCCTCTGAGATGGTGGTGTCAGCAGTGGCTCGTGGAAGTTTCCCCAACTGGAAAGAATATAGAAAATGGATCCATAAAGTGAATAGTAATATTATAGTAATTCAAAAATTATTTATAATATCACTACAACTTATATGTGTTTGATAAAATAATAGGTCAGTTTTGACCGACTCCACAATTTAATTGATCATATGGCGGTCGGTTCTCTCTGCCTAGTACTTAAATTAGACATTAATGCTTTGCTTGAAACTCGAGCTGAAGTTTCTTCGAATATTATTGTAAATACTAGCGATTATGATGGCAGATAGTTAATTTCGAATGTTTTTTAATTTTAGCTACAACGTACTGCTGTATATATTAAAGGTTCGTAAAGTCTTGCCGAGGGTTTAGATTTTCAACTATAATTGTCAATTGACAAAATCTAGTCGGATGCTAACTTGTTAATTAAGCTAGTACAACAATAGTCATTTTCAGAGCAGAATACTTTTAATTTTATTAAAGCACACTTATCATGCCACGAAAGTACTCTTTGAACTTGAGCATATTAGTTTGATGCATATAGATCTTCAGTAGCTCATTATAGAGACCTACTAGCCAATAAGGTCAACGGTTGGCTTAATCATGCTACCGAAAGTGTGTGCGATGTATTCGCTTTAAAGGTCGAACCGTTGCCCCCTAATGGGATCGCTTCCCAAGAGTCTCCCCCACTGATGTTGGCTCGTTCACCACCGTAGAGTTATTTATAGAGTATGCCAGCCCATTGCAAGCTGCCAGCTGTTAGGGTATAAGATATCGATTAATTAAAGTTCATAATTAAATTTTTGTTTGTTTTTTGTAAAAAAAAAACGAATCACCTATAACTTGTAAGTGATTTAAGTACAAATAATATTTATCTTTACTTATAATAAATCTGTAGAGAGGTCAATTCTGTACATGAAATATATTTTCAAAATAACTATCAGGGGGTGATTAGTGATCGATATTGATGCCAAAAATGCAATCAGTAAAATTTTTGTCTGTCTGTCTGTCTGTCTATCTGTCTGTCTGTCTGTCTGTATGTTCCTTAGAGAAACAAAAACTACTCGACGGATTTTAACGAAACTTGGTACAATTATTCTTCGTACTCCTGGACAGGTTATTGTATACTTTTCATCACGCTACAATCAATAGGAGCAGAGTAGTGAAGGGAAATGTTGGGAAAACGGGAGAAGTTACTCCATTTTTTAAGCTTCCGTCGCGTGTGCAGCCTTAATGGTTAAACTTACATAGAAATCATGTATGACGGAAATAGTCTTTATAATATTAACCATAAACGCGGGTGACACCGTTGGCACAGCTAGTCAATAATATTTATAAATATTTTTTTAAGGCTATTTCGTCTCGAATCCATTTCTGTCTTTTAACGGTTGATTTGTCCCATGTTGGTCTGAGACTTGGTCCATGTTAATCTGGGTCAAAAAAAAAAGAATGTGCCAACTCTGGTTCTTGCCTAGCATGTCGTAAAAGGCGACTAATGGTTTACGGGCTTATGGGTATGTGACTGAATAGGCGACGAGCTACCCACTTGTCACTCCTTTTTCACAGCTTTCCATCCAACCCAACCCATGTTGGTCTGGGACTTAAAAATAATATGTCTACTGTGGTTCTTGTAGCATGTCGTAAAAGGCGACTAATGGTATTTCGGGTTTTGGGTGGTGATTTCCATCTAACCCAGCTTGGCTTTATTTTTGGCTGAATGTGATTGAGGGTTGACTCTGCTAACCCTTTGACTCTGCCTACCCCTTCGGGGATTATGGGCGTGATGATGAGTATGTATGTATTGGATGCAATATGAGAAAAGGATGTCCATATTATTCATTAGTAGCCATACAAACGTATACAATATGAAACGATGATGTGATTAATTAGCCAAAAATGCCATTAACATGATCGAATATAAAATAACTGTAACATGCAGTGCCTGTCTCATGTCGCAAGTAGTCGAGGCAGAATGTGGTGTTTTTATATTTTAATATTGGTCGCCGTGGTGCAGGGGAAAAGCAGTAAGTTTTAATTCTATACATTTTTAATTATTTTAAATGGTGGCTGCCTGGCGTATTGTAAATAGCGTATTGAGTAATGGGTTTGTGATGATGTAGTCGACGCTCTAGCCACTTTGTGTCTTGTAAAATGTGCTAAATTTGGTTTAGTGAGCTCATTCCTCCTTGGACTCAGATATTTAGGAGAAAGCGGGGTAACTACGAACACCTAAGGTAAAATTTACATTAAATAGCAGATTTATGACAAAGACTTAAATTTCTGGCGTTTTAAGCAAAATAAAAAAGTAGTTAAGTAGTTTCGGAGTCCATCGCGGACAAACAACGTGACGCATAATTTATATAAATTAAGACTAGTGTTCGCCCACTGGTCGAGATTCAACCATTATTAGTTTGTTTTTTTTTATTTATTTAAAATATTGTTAATAACCACGGAACATATATTAAGTGCAGTGCCAAGTAGCCGTGGCATTCAATTCGGCATACTAACGCAGAATTGATTGTCAGTAGTACCAGGTAAATCCAAAATACAAATAACACCATCTTTAATCGAGAAGAAAATTTATCTGTTCGCATTGAACTTATTTTACAAAAGGTCTTAACTACTTTTTAAGGGATATAGTAAATTAAACCATTCAATTCAAAAGGTTGAAAGTATGTTGTACATTATAGGACTAGTAAGTGACATATATCGTCGGTCCAATAGTAAACTAGCCAATCTGCAATTTTGGCAGTTTTGACTTAAATATACCAACATTAATTAATCTTTTATATTTACAATGTGGTAAAATCCTGTATCTGTAAGTTTAATAATCGACGAGATAAATGGCTATTCGTTAATGCCTATCTGCTAAATCTACAGTTAGTGCAAAAGTAAACTAACCTATTGATTTCTAATTTAGTTTACCAAAACAAAAAACTGTTACTTACATAAATATCGCCGTATTCTACTGGCCTAAGTGGCAGATTGAGTACTTTACTTTGGTTCAAAGAGGACTATAAGTATTCAAAGTCACAATGATCAACTAGTCTAAATGGCAGATTGAATACTTTACTTAGGTTCAAAGAGTACTATGAGTACATAACTTCACAGTGGTCAACTATTCTAAATGGCAGATTGAATACTTTACTTTGATTCAGACTGTAATATGAGCACTTAACTTTACAGTATTCTATTCGCGAAAGTGGTAGATTGAATACTCAACTTTAGTGCATAGATTAATCGGAATACTAAACTTCACAGTGTTCTACTAGCCTAAGCGGCACTTAGGCCTAGACTAAAATCGATTGTACATCTCTAATTATCGATTCAGATCGGATATCTCTACGCAAGAGTTTACCTAATCTGTGACATACACGCATGCGCGTCACAGACAAGAAAAGCGGTTAATTTGCTCGCTCCATAACGTTCGTTTAAGTGTGCAACAGTGTTTTCGAAATTTGTTTAATAAATTATAATAAAATATGAAGCGACAACGTGTGCATCAAATAATGAAAAATGCAGGCGTTTATACGAGTAGTTCAGACGAAGAAAATAATTGTCCAGGTATGACTTGAAACGTTTTATAACTTAAAAAATATTACTTCATGAAAAACTTGTTACATTTATGTAATGTTGTTAGTTAGTTGTAAATTAGTTATATTTTTGAAATCGTTGAATTAGGGCTGATTTTTCAATCTAGGGATATCGGTTAACAGACTAATAAAATATAATACTATTAAAAATAACCGTCATTCTATGTCATGCAGTTTTAGTAAGACGTAAAACAACTTGAATTCGCCGAGTAATACTTTATCTCTCTGTTAACTTTATTTTAAAATCAGGCCTTACTTGACAAATTCATTCTTATGCAATTAATGTAAATATCTTTCACTTTTTATTAGGATTTTTTTTACGATTACAATATCTTTTTAAAACTGGAATCGATGTCATGTAAGTCATAATGTCGTGTTTGTAATGATTTATTATGCACGGGGGCTTGTGGGTTTTGCACTGAAATTGATTTTTAACTATTATAGCGATAACGGCTTTAATGTGATACCTAATAATTACTTATAATTTATATTGGAAAGCTTGTTTTGTGATGTTATTTGTGATGGTTGTTGAACTAACGTTTGCATGCGGCAAGAAAATGTTTGTTTAATCTGCTTAAAAATTGTCTAACAGCAATCTTAGTTCAGTTTTGCTTTACTTACATTACAGCTGATATCCAACATAGAAGAGATATTATAAACAACTCACAAGATGTTAGTCCAGCAGTGTATTGTGGTGCACAAGCAGCTATACCGTGTAAGTTTTACTTATTTGTTCGAATTGTACTGAAATAAGGTGGCAATGGCAGACTTTGATACAAGCCTGAGATAAAAGGTTTAGGTGAGATAAAAGTGACGAACTTGTGTATTTTGTGAAAAGGGAATTGTAGCTAACTGGGTATATGAGACCTACAACTGTCGATATTAGAGATATTATGGACGTTTGTTTTTTTAATAAATTAAATGAGGAGGGTCGGAACAAAAACAGATAAATGCGGTTCCTTGTGATGAATCTCATAGCTTTCTGCAAACAGATGTTATGTATGAATGTTTTTAATCTGAAAAAGAGCTTAACAACTAGATGTGTTATGTATGTATGTATGAATATTTTAACCTGAAAAAGAGCTTAACAACTAGATGTGTTATGTATGTATGTATGAATATTTTAACCTGAAAAAGAGCTTAACAACTATAATTATGTGTTAATATTTATTATTATAGTGGTGCAGGATATAATTTTTTTTTTTTATTGTTAACAGCTCATTTGGAGTTTGAAGATGAAAAAGTAGATTGTCCTGTTCCAACACCACATTCCACCCAAACACATCCTGATGAAACATGCACTGGAGTTCCAACTTCTTCATCTCGGTTTTGTGAGGTTGGTGAGATGAGCATCGAAGCTCCAGCTTATTCACCACTGACTCCTAAACAAAACATGAAAGCACCAGAAATTTTGGTCATGCCTTCTACAAGCTATGTTATTGGTAATAACAGCACTGACTATCATTATGATTCTTTACCATCCCCTCTTCGCGCCATGACACCAGAAACGAATAAGGTTTTTAATATTTTGAATGGAATAGATGTAGATAGTGACGATTCCGTAGCCGACCCTAATTATGAGATAGAATATAATGAAAACCTGCGTGACGATAGTTCAGATGAAAGTGAAAATACCCAAACCAATAAATATCACAAGCACACTGGTAAAGAAGGACGGAATGGTAATGAATCTCCTTCATTATTGGCGGAAGCTTCAAACGACAAGGAGGAAAAAGATGAAGGACAAAATTTGGAGGAAAGTACTATTAGTTCAACTCCAAAAAAGAGAAGGGTAAGAGATCCTAGCAGATGGAAGATAAACGTTGAAAAAAGTAAACGGTTAAAAGGGGAAATATATAAAACTAAAAAAGGTAAGATAATAAAAGCCAAACCTATAAAACCAGCAAAGTGTTCAGCTATGATTAAACATAAATGTATTTCGAATGTTCCTGAAGATGAGAGGGTAAATATTTATAATGAATTTCGAAACATGTCGAGTCTGCAGGAGCAATGATATTTTATAATAAACCATGTAGAAAAGAAAAAGAAAAACCGAGGTACGACACAAGGACATTCTCGCAGGAATTTCACCCTTATTTACACATTTACTGTAGCTAATGAAAAGGAAATTGTATGCCGAGAGTTTTTTTTAGACACCCTTAATATTACAGGTGGATTTGTAAAAGGTGCTTTAAAAAAACTTAATCCACAAGGCCTTTTACTCCCAGATTATAGAGGCAAAAAGCCCCCGCCTAATAAGTTAAGTCAGGAAGACGAAACGTTTATCCGTGACCACATTCTGTCTTTCCCAGCAGTTGAATCTCACTATTGTCGCCGCGATTCTGTCATAAAGTATTTGGATTCCTCGCTTAATATTACAATAATGTACAATGATTATAAAAAAAAGTGCCAAATCCAATCAGCCAATGTAAAGTCATTTGAAAAATATCGGTCCATGTTTAGAAGTTACAAACTGAGTTTTCACAAACCAAAAAAAGACTTATGTAAACAGTGTACGGCGTTTAAAGAAATGGACGTTGAAGAAAAAGATAAAAATCAAGAAACTCATGAACTGCATTTGATTCGGAAAAATGAAGCACGGAATTGTAGAGACGAGGATAAAAAGGAAGCTCAAAATGATGACAGAACTCTTGCTTTTAATTTTGATTTGGAAGCAGTTCTTAGCACCCCTAAAGGAGCGGCTGGTCCGTTTTTTTACGTGCGGAAATTAGCTGTCTATAATTTGACGGTCTACAATTTAGGCAATCAAAATGTAGAGTGCTACATGTGGGATGAGACAGAAGGAAAACGCGGCAGTATTGAAATATCAACCTGCATCAATACTTATATCATGGCTCATAATAACATTAAACATGTAAAAATGATGTCGGATGGCTGTGGTGGTCAGCAGAAAAACTATCATTTTAGCTCTATGTGCTTGATAACAGTTAAACAACATGCTACTTTAGAAATGATTGATCATAAGTTTTTTGAAACTGGTCACACGCATATGGAGTGTGACTCGATTCATTCCAAAATTGAAAATAAAGCAAAAAACGTACCTGTGTACACTCCAGATGGTTGGGCGCAGTTAGTTCGCTTAGCAAGAACTAACCCAAGGCCTTTTAATGTAACATCACTAATTCACGAGGATTTCAAAGATTTTGGTTCACAAAATCAATATCTTAGCAAAATAAAAAATGAACGAAAACTTGGAATACAAGATGCAGTCTGGCTGCAGTACCGAAAGGAAGATCTTAACAAAATATTTATAAAAAACACCTACGATAAAAACACACCCTTTCAAGAAATACACCTTAAACAGAAAAGAGGAAAAACAGTGAGCTACCCCGTTCTGGCATATTCACAGAGATTAAGGATCTTCTCAAAAAAGAAAAATGATCTCTTAAAACTATGCAAGGATGGTCAAATTCCTAGGATATACCATTCTTTTTACAGTAATCTTCCTTCGTCAGAAAATGAACGAGACTCTCTTCCTGAGCCTGACGTGACTGAAGACAGCGAATAGTGGCGTTGTGTCCATTATTCACTGTCGTCAGTCACTATTCATAAGTTACTAAGTATTAAAATAAATATTTTTGATATTACTTTCTTGTTTATTTTTTCTACGCACCATGCTATTCTGTACCACTCTTACAATAGCAAAAATGCATAATATACCATAACCAAGTAAATAGAATAAATCATAACATTAAAGGTTACCTACTTTGGCTAGTTGACGATCAAAAATGTAAGCCGTAAAGTATGCGTCACCGCTGTCAAATTAGCTATCTACCACTTTGGCTACTTGAACACATCAAAAATATTTTACTTGTCTAATTCTGACCATGGTGAATAGGTCAATCTGCTTTAATTTCGTAAATAATGTATTATTTATAATTTGATCAATATGTACCCAAAGTATATTATTTTTGACCTATAAATTTACAAACTTGAAAAGATACTTATAAAACCTGATTTACAGTACCAATTTTTGTTTTCATTTTGCACTACTGAACATTTTGACATTTGCAGATTGGCAAGTTTACTATTGGACCGACGATATGTGAGTTTGGCTTTATCGTTTCTTATACTAATTTTGTGACATGCCATTTCTACTAGTTTGTTCTGTTCTGTTGTTAATACACCGGTCAACATTTTTTTTTATTGCATGGGTTTTACTTAGTATATTTTTATTCTGATTACGTAGGCACATATTTAAAAAAAGAATGTGATTACAAATCGAAAATATTAGCTTTTAAGAACATTTTCGCGCCCAATGAATAACGGTCTTGCGTGCTATCGGTATGGAAAGAGAAGGAAGAGGGCATGAAGTAGTGTTTCTTGCGTGTACGACAGTACTTGTTTGAACATAACAGAGGAATAAGGTGTTTCATATATTTTTTCGCTGTATCGACTTGTAAAAAATGGCTATGAGTTGTTAACGAGACGTTGACTCGTTTTGCTATATTTGCGGCAAAAATTATTAAAGTATGAGAGAAAAAGTATGATTTAAGTACAAATTTAAAGATTTGCGACGCATATCAAGCTTTGGAGAGAATTTGAGAGACGTTACCAAGGCCAGTATAATGAAAGCATGATGGGAGGACTATATTTGGGGGTTAATAAGATAAACTTCTACTGAACATGACAGAAAAAGTTCATTTTTAAATGTTTTAACTCTATTTTAAAACTTCTTCTGCAAGAAAAAAATCATAAATTGATGTTCGGTATCTTTTAATAAACGATGATTTGAATTGATTTTAATTTAAAAATTTTTTACTCATAAAAGCCAGAACTACTTTTTGTTCCTATTCTTATTTCTAAGTATAAAAGTAATAAAAATAAATTATATAACCCGTGCGCAAAAATGCTGTAGACGGTTATTTATTGAAATATTAGCTTTCTGAACATCTTCTCCATATAAACTTTTACTGTGCCAAATCTCATACTCCTCCGTCCGTCTTATTTTATTTTTATTATTATAGTTTTTTCGCTTTTCGCTCAGCTCGCTACAGGGTACAGTTTATTCATATCATCATCTTCCTAGCGTCATGTCCCGTGTTTAGACGAGTTCCGCTTAGACCATGATTCAGGATTTAGCGAGTCTGGTAATTACATTGAATCGACTGCCGATCTGACCATCGTAACCCTAAGATCAACCCGCACCAGACAATTTTTGGATCATGGTTATAAATCCAAAGTTGTTTGAATTTGCACGTTTCATCACGATGTTTCCTCACCGTCGAGCAAGTGGTATAAATATGTATATAGATTTGAAAAATCCTGAGGTACATGCCCGGGTTTGAACCCGGACTCCTCGGTTAAGAGGCGCGTGTCCTTACCATTGGACACGCGCCTCTATATACTTCAATAATTATGTACAGTTTATTCATATATACTTTAATAATTATGGAAACATGGTTTTCTCTTACAACTAAAAATATTGTACCATTCGATGTTATTATCTATCTTTGGTCTTATTAAAAAAACACAAACTTTAAGCATTGTTTTATTTTTCAGTTACCAATGAAGAATTGGAAGGCGTCACAATGGCATGGCCGGATTCATTTTCTTGTAAAGCTATAAAAATTGACCTAGTATCAAGTATTGTTTATCACTTCTCCGTGTGGTAAGAACAATATACAATATACTCGATACTTATATAGTCCACTGCTACAAAATAGTACCCTCAGACCCCCAGCGACAGATATTAACTAGGAAAACAAAGTAGTAATTATTAAGTACTGTCTGTACTAGTAATTATTAAGTAATTTTAATTGGAAGTGTCAATCTAAATTAATTGACAGTTGCTAGATGTGGTTGACAAGCATGGGAAAAAATATCTTATAAAAAACATGTTATGGTGTTATGTTTATATTAAAACCCAATTTCTGAGATTTAGATTAAGCATTCATACTTACGCTATCTATCTATCTATCGATAATATCGAGTAGTAGACGATATACTTACTTAAATATATTTTTATCAATAAACCTCTAGAACTCATGTACAAGTAACCCTGCGCTCGAATTATGATAGGGGCAAAAGTTCAATCTTTAATAAAAAGCCTTTTATTTTTTAACTCCGTGTGTCTAGTATTAAGAATGTTGTTTATTTGCAAGGCCAGACATACCTGGCTGGTCACCGGAGTCGAATGTAGAAGCGTAGGCTGAGCCGAGTCACCCACATCTCACCTCCACTCAGGTGATGAGGGGTACCGCGGAGTTATAGTGGGTATACCCCGAACACTACCATCTTAGCCGGAACAGGGACCCCCTACTCAAAAAAAGGATTTTTTGGAAAAAATCAACATAGCCTCAGTTGAAGTATAAAAATGTTACTAGTTTTTGCTGGGATATAAAACCTTTATTAATTTCAGGCAAACGCCCAACATGACCAGACTTGACGAGAATGATGTCTCGACTCTTCTCATCAAGGGCACAAATGGACTCAAAATATATCAGGTATATGAATACTACCAAGCCATCTCAATGCAATAAAGCCTGTTCCTAGGCGAGGTACATACTATGAATGCCCACGTTCAATCTCAATTGATAACAATTTGTACCTAGGGTATTGGTTATAATTGTATTGTCACTACTTGTTCACAATTATGTATCTAAACTATGCTAGCTTTATTATTAGCCACAAGCAGTTAAAAAGGTTTGCTGACTCTGTCTACCCCTTCGGATATAAGGGCGTTATGATATTGTTTGTATGTACGTACAATAATTAACATTTTTTATTTTTCGGGATCAACAATGAAACCAGACTTATCCAGTGATGAACAAGAAGGAGAGAACACGTTTTAAATGTAAGGAACTCGATAACACAACAGGAATTGCGGTAATCATGCCTAGTCTTCAAGATTCAAACAGTTTAATCGGTAAGTGGAATCAATTAAATAATCCGTATAGTAATACCTAAGAACATTATGTATCACTCAACAGGGGACCGTATACGAACAAATTCGTATGATATGTATGTAAGTCTCATTGCAAGTGTTCCATGTACGAGTATGTCTCACCATAACAGACCAGACTACTATTTAGTTGTATAGACATGGTCATAGCAGAGCGAGCATTTTTGCAGTTATAATATGGTATAGTATAATATGGTAATATCTTTATTCTTAAAGTTGCTGACTTTAAGAATAAAGAGTCATTTATTTGCTACACGCGCAAATATAGTAAACATACTAATGCATAACATTTCACGAACAATTATATTAGAATAAAATCCAAATGATTTAATATGTCCTTATTTCATTTATTTTACCACAATACTCATTATGTTGATTATAACGATACTGGAGACAAAATCCCATGTTGGTCTGGCACTTGGAAGGAATGTACCAACTGTGATCCTCATCTAGCATGTCTTCAAATGCGACTAATCGTCGGCAATACTACATACAATACCGCATAACTTCGTCATGAGGTCTATCTTTGACTTAAATAACAATAACAATTTTAGACTGGCTGTATGGCGCATTCGGTAGTGACCCTGCCCCATGCACCAAGAGTCGTGGGTTCGATCGCCACCCGGACGAACATTTGTATCATGAATACTTGTCTATGTCCTTTGTCTGAGTGTTAATATCCAATACTTAAGTATACATTTAATGTGATGTATGTATGTATCTATATGAAGCTCTATGAACTATTTGATAAATTCTATTACTGTTTTAGGTACGGAAAAACTGAACAATGTCACATGTTACGTATATTATAGTAACTATAAGGTATATGACGAAAGAGTTGAACTCAAAGTGTGGGCTGCCAAATCTAATGAAAATATGATGAAGCCAGTAAGGTACGTGGATGCAAGCATAATGAGTAACATCATATAGAATATATGTACATAATAAAACAAAGTCGCCGCTTCCGTCCGTTCGTTTAGATCTGACAAACTACTCAAGGAATGTTACCAGTAGATAAAGTGATACTGCTTTATATAATATTGATAAATAAATATATGTAATAGCGACCGTCATTACCTGCTGAACGGTAATCCGTTCATTCAGCCATCAGGGCTTATTGGACACCATGGACAATGTGCCTATATGTCTCTAGTAATACCTAAAACAAAAAACCATTTTAGTCCTCTAAGTAGGGTAAACCCAGGGCCGCTTACACTCGCGGTCAGCCCTTGAGTATTCCCCTTGTTTTCCCTAATGAACATATAACATTTATATCTAGAGTACAGGGTCTGCACACGCATCTAGATTCATGGCCAAGGATTGGGTACATAAGAATATTTAGATCCTTATACTAAAAAAAAAACAAAATATATATCTGCAATACAAGCTTATTTTTAGTTTCTATAATAATGTTCTTTAGCTGATTGGCTATTTTGTACGAAAATCCTTTAATTTTTTTCCCTAGAATAATGAGTTAAAAAAGTAGGTAATCCATCTCCATCATCCAATCATATATGTAACTAAAATAATTATTTTTTCATGATACATTTTTAGATACGAATACAAAACCCATGATACTTGGTTGGGTCGTCTATCATCGTACGGCATTTGGGAATATCACGACTTTATCAATGAGGTCGACAACAAATATTTCGACGAATATAACATTGAATGTAAGTAATAATTTTTGAATGGGATCAATGTATGTGATATTGTGTAATATGTAACATTAATTTATCTCAATACATTTTTATTACCAATAGTCGTATTAATTTAAGTGTTGAAGATTTAGAACTGTTATTCAGCACGCATATATACAATACAATACAAAGACGTCAAACAGTTTGACTGTTATTCTTGAATTGTATATAAATTGCTTCCACCTGATTTTACTTAGGGTGATTTTAATATACATTTATGATTTATAGCATGTGAAGCCAATAACGGTTTAGACAACAAAGAAGTTCCAGAATATTCGTTGCTTTTAAATCCAGAGGACGATGATAACATCGAAGAAGCGTTTAGCGAGTAAGTGATTAGCATTTAAATCAGATCGCTCGCGGCTCTGGATTTACACGACGGCACGTAGGGCTTGTGCTTAGGATGGCAAATTTTTGGAGGGCGGCGAAAGCCGGAGGACTCTATGCCCCATAACAAAAAAAAATATTTCTAAAAATAAACGTAATAAAACATCGTTTTATATATTTAATATATTCTCAATTGCCAATTATTGACATTGAGCCATCTAACATTAAACGCCTAATTTTAAAATGTTATAAGTTCTTTTAAAAACATTGACGTGCGTTTACAAATAAATTATATGTATTGTTATACAAACAATGATTACAAATTTCTTACACCTTAGGTTACCAGTTGATTATGGTATAAGTAAATATAAAGATTATTTTCAGTTTCAGAAAGGAACATAATAAAGCCTACTTTGGAGACGAACATGATATGCGAAAAGAGATTTTTAGAAAAAACATGCGGTAAGTTTCATCTATGGTAAATAGAAAGAAACCAAGAAAAAAAAGTATTTATTTCACACCACAATAAAATAAAAAAATAATAAAAACTAATCAAAATAAACATAACTAACAAACAGAATACAATTAAATGGGACCCTATCCCAAACAATATTATAACCAAAAAGTAAACGAATCTGTGTCAAAATGGTCACCGCTCAGCATTAGGTAATGACGACAGAGGACATCGTCACTACCACTTGTATACTGCGGAGGCCAAACATAGGGAGCGATGGCTCGCACAACAAGCTGTGCTAAGCAAATCATGTGAAAAGAGATACACAAATAAGTTTTGTAGTATGTAAGTATATTTATAGATGTATATTTAAATGCTCAGTATATACTGAGCATTGATATATTGATTAATAAGTATACATATATATGTATACTTATATATTTAATAAACGTGCAAGAAACTTTATAGTTACTCTTTTAAATGCAACATATACAATTTTGTTATTTTAAATAACCTACACATAACATAACATCACACCCATAATCCTCGAAGGGGTAGGCAGAGTCAAATAAGCAACAGGCCCCTTAAACCACAATCAGCCAAAAACAAAACTGGGCTGGTTTAGATGGAAAATTGTGAAAAAGTTGTGAATCAGATACCTAAAACTGGATACACCAAACGCATATACTAGATATCACTGCAGGTGAACACTTCATTGTGAAGTTAACCATAAATCCTTGTCATTGAGGTAATCCTGATACGATCCAACCACAGATAACCTCCAAATAGATACCGTACGTTCACCATTTTGTTCTAGGTTCAAGTCACAATTTTAGGAGGTAGAAACGGGGTGCGGGGGACGTCACACTCATTCATCTAGTGATGTCCAATTGTATTGTGCAATGACTATAGTTTTATCGATAAATTTATAATTATGTAACGGACAATTAGTATTTATTATAATTTTATCTCCTTAGATAAATAAATTAAAGTTTTTTAGGGTTCCGTACCTCAAAACCGTACCAGACCGTACCAAAAAAAACAAATGTTATTGTTTGGTGGTTGATGTTAATGATACTTTATTCTATAGAATACTAGAATAGAATATAGAATACTATAGAATATTGTATAGAGCGCCTGCATTATACACATTGCCTGCTGTTGCAGGCACACAACACACACATACCTACATACCAAAATTGGTAAAGATAAAGAAGGAACAGCTGTTTCCATTACTCGTCTTCTATCCTTCATATAGTGAAAACTATCCTCTGTAAAATGTCTCGAACAAATGATGCTGTTTTTGCTCGGGAACCATCCATCACCGCGATGTGTGGCATCGATCCATTTAGACTTTCTTTCAGGACCCTTTGGAAATCTAAAGCAAATTGAGTTAAGACAATTTGTATTTTTTTACGTTATGCATTATCGACAATGTCGATTCGACATGCTGAAACGTACACAGTTACAACCCTCTTGTTATGCATGTCTATGCCGGAACGTGATAAATATAGTGAAACGGGTAAGAAAGAAAGGGGTAGTGACATAAGACATCAACGCGAGCTGATAACAAAAAAATTTAGACTACTTTAAAAAATCGTCCATCGTAACTTGAGCTCCGTCTGGAATAAAATAGGTATTTATTTTACTTACCGATAAAAAGTTATGCCTAATTTTTAAAGTTTGATGTCTTGGAATTCTTCCCACACCATTTTACATTATATGAGGAGTGCGGGCTCAAACCCGGCACGTACCTCTGGATTTTGCAAATCTATGTACGTATTTATACCACTAGTTTGGCGGTGAAGAAAAACATCGTGATGAAACCTGCAAATTCAAACAACTTTGGATTTGTGACCATGATCCAAAAATTGTCTGGTTCCCCTATCTTAGTTACGAAGGTCAGATCGGCAGTCACTTCAATGTAATTACCAGACTCGCTAAATCCTGGATCATGGTCTAACCGGACCCCGTCTAAATACGGGACATAACGCTAGGACGATGATGATGCTGATATAAATAAAAGTGTCTCCGTAAAGGCTAGCGCGCAGATCTGTCTCTTAGTCGGCACTGAAGATGCGCGTGTATGGGCAACTACTTATTTATGTATCAGCATAGATGCGTGGGCGCACGTCGATCCTCTTAATGTGGTATCTATTGGAGGTTATCTGTGTCCTCAACCTAATTTTAAAATAAGTGATCTAACTGACGGACTTAATACCATTGTTTGTTCAACTATCATATTGAGATTGTCGAATACCTTACACTCCGTACACCAGGGTGCTTATCCAAATGCGTGCTAGCGATTCCATAACGAACTTCGATAACGGTCGTATCGCCCCACAGACTTATTTGGGTGGACAAATCTGGAACTAATTCCGAGTTCCGCACTATGACTATTCCGAGTTCTTAGTAAACAAGTCTGTGGCGCGATACGAGCAGTAGCAAAGTTCGTTATGGAATCGCTGGCGCGAATTTGGCTAAGCACCTTGGCATGTTTAAAATCTATTTTTTATTCAAGTACACGTAGTTTACATGAATTAACGGCTAAGCTATTTCTTAGGCTCATATCAGAAGTAAATCGCCAGAACCTAGGCTACAAACTGGCCGTTAACAAATTCGCCGACCTTACCGAGGCTGAAATGGAAAAACACAAGGGACTGCGGCCACGACCTGAGGGTGACGCCGGGAACATACCCTTCCCGTACTCTGAAACAGAACTGATGACCATGGCTGAATCCTTACCGAAGGAATACGATGCCAGACTACACAATCTAGTCACACCTGCCAGAGGTAAGTATTTAATCAAACATTGTAGTTTTGGCGTCAACGTGCATAGGACAGTTATTCATTCCTAAGTTACTTACCTAGACCGTACCTCGGAAAACACGTTAAGCCGTTGGTCTTGCTCCTAACCTCTCTCCGGTCATGTTGGGTTGCCGTCTCACCAGACTATGAGAATGAAGGACCAGAGAGCGCACCCTATCTTTGCGTAGGTCCTGTGCACTTATATATTTATTATTCACTAGCACCGCTCCGCGGTTTCCCCGCGTAATTTGTGGGAGTATGACAAAAAATATACCTTATATTACTCTCTGATAATGTAGCTTTCTAATAGTTAATGCAGTTTTAAAATCGGTTTGTATAGACAGAAAAACCTTAACAAACTCACATTCGCATTTATAATATTATTTAGTTAGGATTAAACTGGAGCGCCAATAAATATTTGATTTACTTTTCTCTAGATCAGTCACAATGTGGATCTTGTTGGTCGTTTGGGTGTGTTGCTGGTGTGGAGGGAGCCCTCGCACGTTCTACTGGAAAGCTCATCAGTCTAAGTGAACAGGCTCTTATGGACTGTACCTGGGCGTAAGTTCTTTATACACACATACATACATACATACATACATATCGTCACGCCTGTACCCGAAGAAGCAGGCAAATTCATTTTACTGACTTCGGTTACGCCGGCCATTCTCAATGAAGGTTAGCCGACTATGCAGAAGGTATTAAAGTGGGCAAATATCTGCGCAACCACAGATGCACAGTGCGCGCTTTATCCCTTCTCTCTCATAGTCGTATGAGATGGCAAACCCATGTGCTCGGAGAGAGGTCAGGCGCAGTATTACATAGATATGATTTCGAGGCACAGGGGTGGAAATCCGACCACTTTCTGACTCTGGGCTGGTACTGAGTAACTTCAAACGAAAACCCAGCGACTTATTTAGGCCCGACTCGTGATTTGAACTTATGACTTTTAATCTTAAGGTTACGCTCTCTACCAATAGACCAACGAAGCAGTAATTTACGCATTTACCTTTTTTTTTTCACCCGGAAAAATTCATTACGCATACCACTCCGCCTCGGGGGAACAAGATGGTTATGTGGCACTACCAGGGGCCCTTTGCATCAGGCGACCCCCTCTCCGGCCAAGATGGTAACGGCCGTATTGGACATAATTTGAATCAATCTCATTTAATTTAATTTATTTTAGTTATTTATTATTATGGTTCCTGTAATGATCTACTGTAGATTGAAATAATGAATACATACATTTTCAAACCGGCCGTCCTATCCGGTTAAGATTTCCATCAATCCGGTCTGACTGAATACGATAACGGAGCCGCCGGAGTACCGAATCGGGTTTTTAGGTAGGGATTGCAATCCAGATAATTACTTCGCCGTAACCAAGCACCAGATCCGATATAATGGTGCCGGATCCGGTATACGTTAAGTGATGTCGGATAATTGAAGTCTTCCCAAGCTAGTGAAGTCTAGACAGATGGCTGTACCAGGACAGGCCCGTTGGTCGAGTGGTCAGAGCCCCTGGTCACGAAACCGAGGGTCACGGGTTTGAATCCCGCTAGGTGCAAATGTTTCGTGTGATGAATATGGACATAATGTGTACTCAAGTCATGGATGTTTATAAACGTATTAATACGTTTGTCGTCTATTCGTTAGCCTAGTATCTATTGGCAAAGCTTATAAGCTTAATTTAGAACTAGTAAATTGGTGTGCCAGTCTGGAATTTCTTTATTTTTATTATTTAAATGATTTTATAAGTATGTACTAATGATTTGTGATATGATGTGATGACTAATGGTTTATGGGCTTTTGGGTATGTGACTGAGTAGGCGATGAGCTAGGCACTTGTCACTCCTTTTTTCACAGCTTTCCATCCAACCCAGCTCACTGTCCCATGTTAGTCTGGGACTTAAAAAGAATATGCCAACTGTGGTTCTTGCATAGCATGTCGTAAAAGGCGACTAATAGTATATCGGGTTTTGAATGTGGGATTATGTAGGCGACAGTTTAGCCGCTTGTCACTGCTTTTTCACAATTTTCCATCTAACCCAGCCCGGCTTTATTTTTGGCTGAATGTGGTTGAAGGGGCATGCTGCCCCTTTGACTCTGCCTACCCCTTCGGGGATTATGGGCGTGATGTTATGTATGTTATGTATGTATAAGTATGTACTACATTTATATCAAAATATCTCCAGGTATGGTGAACGCGGCTGTGATGGTGGTTTCCAAAGTAATGCATATAACTGGATAATGAAGTATGGTCTTCCCACTACAGTAGAATACGGTTCTTACACAGCAACAGTAAGTTAAATTTATATTAATAGGAAGTGTAGCTTCTATCAGTAGGATGACATTATCTTAAAGCAAATGTTTCAATAGTTAAAAAAACCGCAAAATAAAGTACCACACTGCTTTTAAAATAACATTGTATATTTCATTAAGAGAATTTTAAGTCAATTCTATTATAACATCATTGTAAAACTAAGGTTCATAGATATTACATCCAAAGGCAAATTAGTTCCACCTTGGATCCTGTATTATTAACGGCCCACATTTGTACATATTGTTTTTACTTTCCAAAATATGACACGGTCTAGTAAAAAATAAGGACTACGCGCTGTCATACTACATCGTGAAGCGACCCACCCTCATGAATACGTGAATGAGACTTAAGGATACCAGATATCGGAAATTGGGAGCGTTTATGTCAACGTGTGATGTAAATTACGTGTCAAATTGGAGCTCATGCTGGAGATGCCTAAACGTCTTATTGCTGGCGCAGAGTACTTTTTTTTTTACTAGTCCGTGGAATATGCATGTATTTACCCGCTCCAGATACCGGCCTACGAAAGAAAATTGTACAGTAATTTTTAAGTGGGTTTCACGGAATCAAAGGGTTAACTAGAAATATCACCAGAATTTAATGAATACATTATTATCGGACTTTCACTTCTAGCATCTTGTTTTTACAAATGAAATGTACAGAGCATATTATTAATATTATTATGTATGGCTGGCCTTGAGCTAACTCGATATTGCGCTATAGCTTAGTAAAATTTTATAAGTCAGCTGTAAGTGCTAGGCGCGACACTTCAATGCTCCTGGTTCTTCACATTGCGCCGTGTCCTAGGGAGTGGGTTAACCCGTCTAGCGCAGTGGACTGAGTTGCGACGCAAAATTACTATCTCTAATAAGAGGATATTTTTTCTCCACAGGAGGGCTTCTGCAATATCAAGAATATGACTAAAACTTACACTATTCGCGGTTATACCAACGTGCCTCCACACAGTATCAATGCCCTCAAAGTAAGTAGCTAGTTCATTAATTAATTTAGGTTAGTATTCCTTGATTCGAAGTTCGTAAGTAGGTACAGATCTAATGGATTTGACTGGCTCGATGAGGCATCCGATAGTGACCCTGCCCCATGAGGGTTTTGGGTTGGATCCCCACCCAGGACAAACATTCGTGTGATGAATACTTTTGTTTTTTCTGTGTTTGGGTGTTAATATCCAATATTTAAGTATATACCTATTTGTAATACCACTGTTTATTCTGATACCCGTAATACAATTGCATAAGCTACTTAGCTAGGAGTCAGATCAATGTATGTGATGTTTCATATTTATTTATTTATTTATTATATGGAATCGTCATGAGGCACTATAATGTTTAAAGATATTTAGATGCTTTAAACTTACATACCGGGCGAAGCTGAGGCGCGTTCCTAGTACAACAAAGAGTTTTTTACCCAGATTGTATCAAAATTTTAACGGCGACATAAGTGTGACTTATATAATATAAATGTGACTTTCACCTACTGTATACCACTCAATTTTTCAGGTCGCTTTGGTAAACCACGGACCCATTGTCGTAGCGTTTCAGGCCACGGATTACTTTTCATTATACTCATCTGGGATTTTATACGACCTAGCCTGGTAAGTATTAAAAGTGGTGTGTTGTACTACTCCATGCATACATCAAGACCACCTACACTCATCGTAGTAAACTTTGACTGCATTGTAGAACACAAACAACACACGCCCCTGTCAAGGTCCGAATGAGTGTCAAACAATTAAACCATCACGATTCTTTGCTTGAGCACTGGTAGCTCAAAGCTATAGAACACGATATGAGGGGCTCTGGTTCAAACTTGGGCGTATCTGTGGTTATTCAAATATAAGTACAGTTTTATACCATGAGCTTGGGTGCGAGTGGAAACACGATATTTGTATTGTACCCAAAACAAAGCTACGTAACAATGAGACCTAACAATAAGTAATCTTGTTTTTCATTTATAGTCAGGGGGAACTTAATCACTTGGTCACAGTGGTGGGTTACGGCGAAAAGCATGGTGAAACCTACTGGATAGCCAAGAACTCGTGGGGCAAGAATTGGGGGCTCGACGGCTACTTTCACATCGCTGCCAAGAATGAACTATGCGGTATAACTGAAGAGCCTGCGTATGTTGTTATGTAGACTTCATTGCTGCTGGCCAACTTTATGTACTGCAATTGTTCGAAAAATAAATAAACGTATATATACTTACACACATAGCATCACGCCTGCAATTCCCGAAATTGCTGACAGAGTCCAGGGGGCGACAAGCTCCCTACACCTCATTTAACCATAACTAAAGTCACGTTTGGTTAGATGGAAAATTACGGAAAAATAGTGACGAGTACGGAAAATAGTACTAAAAATAAGGTTGAATATATTTAATCTTGGCTCTACGACAGTGTGTAAAGATTTTTTTTATGGTTATCCTGATTTGTATTTAATATTTTGCACGTAAAAATAAAAAATATTAGTAGGCACCTATATGTTTCATTCTTAGAAAAAACCGACTTCAAAAACGAACATAATAAAAGTAAATTTTTCTTATTGCAAATCTCTCAATTTTTTTTATTGCAAATTACGTCGCACCCAAGTGCTCCAAATGACAGATTTCCGATATCTGGTATCCATAAGATTCGCACGCACACATGCATAAAGGCAGGGCGGAGTCCTCCTTTTTTTTACTAGTCCGTGGTTGAATGTACCTATTCTGCTACAAAAGCCACAACCGTTACAAAGTAAGTATTACAAAGTATCAGTGATACATAGAATTTATGAGTTTTAACGTCGGTGCTAATGAATGCCATAGAAACGCTACCATTGATGAGAACGCGACCAGCCAATGGTAAACATCGCCTTTTTGTACACATCTATAAATCTAAATGCGACACGAATATCGATAGGTATTTGTCTGCGAACATTGCCAACTGGTTGACTGGCTCGATGGAACATTCAGTAGTGGCCCTGTCCTATGCGCCAAGAGTTGTGGGTTCGATCCCCACCCACGGCAAACATTCGTGTGATAAAAACTTGTGATGATTGATGTGTATGCGTGGTACCTAATATTTAAGTATATATATTTTGTAATATGTAAAATGTGGCAGACCACGTCACGCGCCGCGTGTCCATGAACGAGGCCTAAGATCTTATAGCCCGGTCAAATTAGACACTCAAGGTTACATTAATTTGCACTAAGCTGAAAATTGGCATGAATGTTGGAACATGACTATTACAAACAATCTGTCGAAAGTCCCCATCGATCCGACGTGTGGAAAAAAAATATTCAAGGTCAAATGTTGCAAAAATCGTTTATTTGCATTTTTCACCTAATCGGCAAGTTTTATCATAAAATAGGTGAGACAAAAATTATTCATCATGCAATTACCTATAAAAATTGTTTCTACACTTTTTATTAAGATCGCCATTTCGGAGATAAAGCAATGCAAAAAGTTACTACGGGCGTAACGTTATGTATGTATGTTACCTATAAGTGGGCCTTACTATGTTATCTACTAAATTAACATAGGATACAAATACATTTTATTGCTCATTAGAAAAACTTGTTTTACTCAGCCAATGGTGTTGATTAATTTAAAAAACGACTAATGATGCCTTATCAAACATAATCTTATCAAAGTAAATGTGCAACTGTTTTGCCTACACGAGATCATTACAATACATGGCATATTCGATTAGAAATATATAATTTGTATGGATATACCTTCTCGTTTTTTGGCTTTTAGGCAGAGGCTGGTTTTATAAAATATGGTATAGCCGTTATACGACATAAAGAAAGCTTGCAAAGCTGCGACATCGTTGTGATTTTTTTATGACATACATACATAACACGCTAACGCTCATAATTCCCGAAGGGGTAGGTAGGGTCAAAGGCGCAGCAAGACCCTTTAACCACATTCAGACAAAAATAAAATTGGGCTGGGTTAGTTGGAAAATTGTGAAAAATTAGTGACAAGTGGCTAGCTTGTCGCCTACAGAATCACATACCCAAAACGCCATATAGCTTTAGTCGCCTTTTACGACATGCTAGGTAAGAAACCCAGTTGGCACACTATTTTTAAGTCCCAGACCATCATGGGACATTGGGCCTTTTTATGACATACTGTCTTCAACCATATCTCCAACTGATTTTGACGATTTATAAGTATTTCTTTGAAACCTATCATCATCATCCTCTTGCCCTTCTCCCAGTTCTTTGAAACCTAAGTATATAAATAAAAAATATTTTGACTTTGTCTTTGAACCCTTAGTTATAGTAGGCACAGATTAGTTTAACTAATGTAGGTATTGGTTATTGGCGGTTTGTTGTGAAATATGTATTTTTACTGGGCCACACTATATTTTTCCTCTGCAATTCACGGATATGCTTCTATAAGATAACTTAATAGGTACATGTTATTAGAGAGTTATTAGATAAGTGAATTGGAAATTATTGTATGAAATAAGAGAGCTGGATGTCCATATTATTCATTAGTTGCCTATACAAATGAATACAGTATGAAACAACGATATGATTAATTAGTCAAAAATGCCATAAACATGATCGAATATAAAATAACTGCAACATTCAGTGCCTATCTCATGTGGCAAGTAGTGGAGGCAGAATGTGGTGTTTTTATATTTTAATATTTGTCGCCGTGGTGCAGGGGAAAAGCAGTAAGTTTTGATTCCATACATTTTTAATTATTTTAAATGGTGGCTGCCTGGTTTATTGTAAATAGCGTATTGAGTAATGGGTTTGTGATGATGTAGTCGACGAGCTAGCCACTTGGTGTCTTGTAAAATGTGCTAAATGTGGTTTAGTGAGCTCATTCCTCCTTGGACTCGGCCTATCCCTTCGAAGATTGCAGACGTAATAATATTTATACTAACGAATTAACTAACTAATTAAATTCACGCCAATTCCCTAGCGGGGTAGGTAGATAGAACCGAACGCCATATGGCACGATCCTTACACACCTCACTCGCATCTTCAACATTCATGATCCTTTTCATACAAGCTCTACTTGTTTATTAATAATATATCTCTACCTATTTATTAATAATATACCTATTTATTAATAATAGTCTTATTAAAAACACAACCTTTAGGCATTGTTTTATATTTCAGTTACCAATGAAGAATTGAAAGGCGTCACAATGGCATGGCCGGATTCATTTTCTTGTAAAGCTATAAAAATTGACCTAGTATCAAGTATTGTTTATCACTTCTCCGTGTGGTAAGAACAATATACAATATACTCGATACTTATATAGTCCACTGCTACAAAATAGTACCCTCATTAGTGATTTCGGTCACAGCGACAGATTTTAACCAGGAAAAGATTAAGAAGATATTAAAGTGCACATGTGTCAAACACACACGTGTACAGTACTCTCCGTTCTGTTCGTTTACTATCGTAGTCCGGTGAGACAGCGATCCAACATGACCGGAGAGAGGCCAGCCGCAGGACCAACGTCTTAGTGTGCTTTCTGAGGCACGGGAGTGAATAACCGTCTGCATGGGGCTAAGTAATTTTAATGAAAACTTTGGAAGTGTCAACCTAAATTAATTGATTGATTGATTGTTGCTAGATGTGAGTGACAAGCATGGAAAAAATATCTTATAAAAACATGTAATGGCATTATTACTATATTAGATTTTGAGTACAAGTTACCTCACGCTCAAATCCTTATAGGGAAAAAGTTCGATCTTTGATTTATAGCCTTTTATTTTTTACTCCTTGTGCCAAGTATTAAGACTGCTAACTTTCATTTGCAAGGCCAGACAAACCTGGCTGGTCGCCGGAGGTGAATGTGGAAGCGAAGGCTGAGCCGAGTCACCCACATCTCACCTTCACTCAGGCGATGAGGGGTACCGCGGAGTTTTAGACAGTATACGGTAATTATACCGTATACTGTACTACTACCTAATGGTAATACTACCATTAGGTAGTGGTCGGGGTATACTGTATACCCCGACCACTACCATTTTGGCCGGAGCAGGGACCCCCTACTAAAAAAAAGGCCAGACAGGTTTTTTGGAAAAAATCAACAAAACTTCAGTTGAAGTATAAGCATGTTATTAGTTATTGCTGGAGTATATAACCTTTATTAATTTCAGGCAAACGCCCGACATGGTCAGACTTGATGAGAATGATGTCTCGACTCTTCTTACCAAGGACACAAATGGAAGTAAAATAATATATGAGGTACGTGAACACTACCAAGCCATCTTCAAAGAAATAAAGCCCGTTCCTAGGCGAGTTACTTTTTATCATTCTCTTAGCGTCATGTCCTGTACTTAGTCGGGGTCCACTTAGACCATCATCACACACATTGAAGTAACTGCCGATCTGACCTTCGTGCCCCTCAAATAGGGGAACCTGACAAGTTTGGATCACGATTACACATCCATAGTTGTTCAGATGTGCAGGTTTCGCGATGTTTTCCCTCACCGCTGAGCTAGTGGTATCGGACATAGATTTTATTAATCTAGAGCAGGGATGGCAAAACTTTTTGACAAACGTGCCAAATTTTGTAAATTTCCATATAGGTAAATAGCTTTATGACGTGCCAGGAGAAAATGCGTGCCCAACATTTTCTTTTACGTGACACATACGACACGCATACCAATGGTTCGCCTTCCTTGATCTAGCGGCACATATCCGGGTTTGAACTTGCAGCCCTCGGTTAAGAGGCGGGTATTATTACCATTTAGCTACCACCGCTCTTAGACGAGTTAGTATGAATGCCCACGTTAATCTCAATTGAAAACAATTTGTATTGGTTATAATTGTATTGTCACTACTTTTTCACAATTATGTATCTAAACCATGCTAGTTTTATTATTAGCCCCAAGCAGTTAAAAAGGTTCGCTGACTCTGTCTACCCCTTCGGATTTAAGGGCGTTATGATATTGTTTGTATGTACGTACAATTATCTACATTTTTTATTTTTCGGGATCAACAATGAAACCAGACTTTTCCAGTGATGAACAAGGAGGAGAGAACACATTTTAAATGTAAGAAACTCGATAACACAACAAATGTTGAGGTAATCTTGCCTAGTCTTCAAGATTCAAATAGTTTAATCGGTAAGTGGAATCAATTAAATAATCGGTATAGTAATACCTAAGAACATTATGTATCACTCAACAGGGGACCGCATACGAACAAATTCGTATGATATGTATGTAAGTCTCATTGCTAGTGTTCCATGTACGAGTATGTCTCACCATAACAGACCAGACTACTATATTACTTGTATAGACATGGTCATAGCAGAGCGAGCATTTTTGCAGTTATATGGTCAGCAACTTTAAGAATAAGAGGTTATTTATTTGTTACACGCGCAAATATAGTAAACATACTAGTGCATAACATTTAACGAAGAAAATAATCAAAATAATTCGATATGTCCTTATTTCATTTATTTTACCTTAATACTCATTATGTTGACTATAACGATACTGGAGTCAAAATCCCATGTTGGTCTGGCACTCGGAAGAAATGTACCAACTGTGATCCTCGTGTATCATGTCGTCAAAGGCGACTAATCGTCGGCAATACTACTTACAATACCGCATGACTAACACTTCGTCATGAGGTCTAACTTTGCCTTAAATAACAATAACAATTTTAGACTGGCTGTATAACGCATTCGGTAATGACCCTGCCCCATGCACCAAGAGTCGTGGGTTCGATCGCTATCCGGACGAACATTTGTATCATGAATACTTGTGTATGTCCTTTGTCTGAGTGTTAATATCCAATACTTAAGTATACATTTGTGATGTGATGTTAATGTCCTCCTAACCGATATCGGTTACGGCGGCCAATCTTAACGAGGATAAGCCATCTGCGCAGGAGATATTATAGTGCACAAGTGTGTGAGCTAACATAGGTGCACTCTCTATTCCTTCACTCTCATAGTCCGGTGAAACAGCAATTCGACATGACCGGAGAGAGGTTAGGCGCAGGACCAACGGCTTAACGTGCTTTCCGAGGCACGGGGGTGATTAAACCGCCACCTTCCTGACTCCGGGCTTTTACTGAGTAATTTGAATATTGAAATACCCAGCCACCAATTTTTGGCCCGACCCGGGAACCCGGGACCTCTTGGTCCTTAGACGGCGCATGCTACCACTAGACCAACGAGGCAGTCAGAAATATAACGAGATAACGGATGTGATGTTAGGTAGTATTTATGTATGTATGAAGTTCTATGAACTATTTAATAAATTCTATTACTGTTTTAGGTACGGAAGAACTGAACAATGTCACATGTTACGTATATTATAGTAACCATAAGGTATATGACGAAAGAAATGAACTCAAAGTGTGGGCTGCCAAATCTAATGGAAATATGATGAAACCAGTAAGGTACGAGGATGCAAGCATAATGAATACCATCATATAGAATATATGTACATTATATAAAACAAAGTCGCCGCTTCTGCCTGTTCGTTTAGATCTTACAAAATACTCCAGGGATGTTACCAGTAGATAAAACTACTGACTTGTTTTTTTAGTTTCCATACAAAAGTTCTTCAGCTGCTTGGCTGCTATTTTGTTCGAAAATTCTTAAAATTTGTTTCTTAAGTTAATGTCAAAGTCAAAATATTCTTTATATATATTTATATATAGGTTTCAAAGAAACACTTATAAAATGTCAAAATTATCTAACATATGATTCTACCACCGATTCGGAATGTAGCATCTAGGTACGTCTACCGAGAAGGATCCGGCAAGAAACTTGGTAGTTATTTTTTTCAATAACAGTATTAACAAAGTCATATGAATCTTATTTAACTTTGAACCGTTTCAAAGTGGGCCTGGTGTAAAATAAGAAAATGAAATATCTAATTACTAGGAAAATATACCTAAAGGTGGTACCAGTTCCCAAGTATGACGTTGTGTCAGCCATCGCTTCACTTAACCATGTTTTAGGGAATAACAACCACCAACCCACCCTAACCGACCCTTGTAACCTACTCTAGCCACATTTTGGTGATCATAACTACTCAGGTTAGTCCCGAGAAAAAATTTAGAATAATAAGTTAAAAATGTAGGCAAGAGTTTCGCTTAAACTAAAAATAACTTGTATATATCCATCTCAATCATCTAATCATACATGTAACTAAATGCATTATTTTTTCATGATACATTTTTAGATACGAACACAAGACCTATGATACATGGTTGGGTCGTCTATCATCGTACTATATATGGGAATATCACGACTTTATCAATAAGGTCGACAGCAAATATTTCGACGAATATAACATTGATTGTAAGTAATCAGTTTTGAATCGGACCAATGTTTTTGATATTTTGTAATATGTAACATATTCATTTATCTCAATACATTTTTATAAGCTTTTATATTAACATTATTATTCATTTTAGTGTTAAATATTTAGAGATAATTTTTCAACAGTCAGATAAAATATAACAATTGAATAAAGCACAATCCGGATGATTGTAAAATGTCATTGCCTGTTTCCTTAGTAAAATATCGTATGACATTCGCAAATTGGTGACTTTATACTTTATCAATCGGTTAATTCTTATATGTCCATAAAAAAATCGACCCTTAGAACTGTAGTTTTTTAGCACGCATATAGAATACAATATTGATTCTCAGATTGTATATAAATTTCTTTAACTTGATTTTCCTTGGGTTAATTTTAATATAAATTTATGATTTATAGCATGCGAAGTCGAAGACGGTTTAGACAAGACAGAAGTTCCAGAAGATTTGTTGTTTTTAAATCCAGAGGACGATGATAACATCGAACAAGCGTTTAGCAAGTAAGTGACTAGCATTTAAGCCTGATTACTCGCGGACCTGGATTTACACAAAGGCACTCGGGGCTCGTGGCAAATTTTTGAAGGGCGGCGAAAGCCGAAGGACTATGTCCCCCATAACAAAAATTAAAACAACGTAAATCAGTTCAGTATATTCTCAGTTGCCATTTATTGATTTATTTTATTATCATTACGCTAGATTTTATTAACACCTCTATTCCTAAGAAGTTTTAAGTTTTTTTTAAAACATTGACGTTCGTTTACAAATAAATTACATATATGTATTGTTATACAAATTTGTTACACCTTAGCTTTCCAGTTGATCATGGTACATAATGTAAGTCTATGGATTATTTTCAGATTCAAAAAGGAACATAATAAAGCCTACTTTGGAGACGAACATAATATGCGAAAAGAGATTTTTAGAAAAAACCTGCGGTAAGTTGCATAGATCTATGATAAATCCTATCTATTTACTGATTATGTGATATTTTTAAAGAGTGTTGCAAATTTTACCCTGTATAATAAAATTTATTTGATAATGTAAGTTAATGTATGTAATACGTATAATACAGAAAGAGCACATCGCACAGTGTTTCTATTGATCGAAACACAAATGAATTACATTTAGTCCGTTATTTTGTTTATCAAAATTTTATGAACACGTACTCATATTTTGTTGTATCAAACAAAAGAAGATACTGTGTATACAATTTCTAGCGTGAGGCGCTTTGACGTCACGATAAAATTTTGAAGGTTTAATGAAACAAAATTTTAACGTGCTGCACCTTGTAATTTTTTGTTTGCTGAATAAAACCTGCACGATGAATTCTAATTAAAAATATCTTTATTGAAATAATATAAATTTATAAGCCAAATAGTTTCAATCTCTATAAATTATCTTTCTAACCGTATCACGGTAACGAGGAAAACAAAGATGAGACAGTATTGTAGAATTATTTTATATGATTTATTCTAAATATTAGAAAATATTACCACCGGTTCGGAATGCTAATTCTATCGAGAAGAACCGTTAAGAAACTCGATAGTTCCTCTTTTAAATGCTAACTTCTACAATTGATTATCCTTAATGAATCTACAATCGATATTAGAAATCTGGTGCCTAGTAGGCTTTGAATAGTAGAACGATACAGTTCCGAGGATGGTGTTTACTCACTCAGAGCTCCGATATGAATGATACAAAATACAGTGAGCGAGAGCTTTAATAAGGCAAACAAAACAAGTTTCCGAGAGGTGGGGGTGAGCGCACGTGCAGCGTGGGTGACTAATTAATTAACCGCACCTACAAGCTGCACCTGCATGTGTTATTTTGATCGCCTCACTGACGAAAGATTGACTAAACAGATATACAATGCGAAAGTGGAAGGATGTAGGAGTCGCGGAAGGCCCAGGCTCACCTACTACGACCAGATTGATCGTGTATTAAAAGAAGGTGATGTTAGGAGTCATAAAAACCGTAGAGCTTGTATGAAAAGGATTATGAATGTTGAAGAGGCGAGTGAGGTGTGTAAGGATCGTGCCATATGGCGTTCGGTTCTCTCTGTCTATCCCGCTAGGGAAGTGGCGTGAAGTTTAGTTAGTTAGTTCCACCACGTACGTAGTTAACACGACTTAACTGCTATGCTATTTTCTAGGCTCATATCAGAAGTAAATCGCCAGAACCTAGGCTACAAACTGGCCGTCAACAATTTCGCCGACCTTACTGAGGCTGAAATGGAAAAATATAAGGGACTGCGGCCACGACCTGAGGGTGACGCCGGGAACATACCCTTCCCGTACTCTGAAACAGAACTGATGACCATGGCTGAATCTTTACCGAAGGAATACGATGCCAGACTACATAATCTAGTCACACCTGTCAGACGTAAGCATTTATCAAACATTGTAGTTTTGGAATCAAATTAGACTTAAATCGAGATCTTAAATCTGGGAAATCTATTGAAGCGGCATTTATTTATCTCATATCGTCAGTGGAAAAGAAAAACTGCTAAAGCGCCAAAACTGTACTTGTGGAAAATGAGGATCAAAGTTTTAATTTAACGAAAAAAAATCATATCTCCTTTGATATTAAAGTTAAACATATCTTTTGAATTTAAAAAATGTTTCTGATTTTTTTCCTAAATTTAATGAAAATACGTAGGTTTCTAGCTCATTAATATCGCAAAATAGGTGTCGCTTTAGAAAAAGTACTATGAAAATTAATCAAATGTTAGTCAGGATAAAACTTCTAACCTCCATTATATTCGAATATTCAGCAACCAAGAAGTGCTAAATAGTTTTAACAACTTTTTTGATAAAATAACAAAATTGCTTAGTGAGTTACAGTTTAATAAGTTTGTCAAAGATAAATTACTAAACTACAATTATAATAGTCACATGCGCCAGCGAAGAAATGCGTAAGAAGCATTATTATTCACGGGACCAACATACATTTTTGCTTACATATACAGAGCCCATAAAACGAATATAGGCAAATGTTACTAAACTCTTACTACATTACACGTTTTAAGCAAGAATAATACTTAAAGATTGAATAGGTAATATGTTTTGTGACAAAAAATGCTTAATTATCCTAAGGCCAGAGTTAAAAATATCGTCATTACTACTAACCGGGTACGAAGTAGTGGTAATGACTACGTTTTGAATTATTTAGTATAAATAAAGAAAAAATTTGGTTAGTTATATAAAAATCATGTCTTTTGCCAATCAATCTCGTTTATTCTTTTAGAAAATTAATATCTTAGGACTCTTAACTTAACTTTGTATTACGTAATAATTAAAATAGTGAACAAAAGTAGGAACACTTAACAATTTTTATCTTAATAGGAACCTTCTGTAGAATGCCGTTACTATAGTAAGGTTTACAGGAAGCCAACGTTTTCTGCCAGTCTTACTGGCAGCTGGCAGCGCTGAGGCCCTACTCCGTAACGCGTTGTCCATATTTTCGAGTCTATCCATCACTTTCGTTCGCACAGTCATGTTGACATAACTGACAGGGTCGGGTAGACTCGAAACTACAGCCATCAGCTTACAGAGTAGCGCCTCTGGCTTCATGTAAACCAACATAAATAACAGTTCTCATCTATATATATATAAAAATCAATTGTTATTCGTTAGTAAAATACTCTTTGCCAGCTCTTTTCAAAATTGATCTTTCTTTATTTTTATTTGTTTTTTTCTTTTTTCTTCTCGAGTTTGTTTGGTCTGTCGATTCATTTTCTGTTTGTTGAATCTTCTTGGCTAAGGCTAAGCTTTTCAGTTACCTTTTTTCTTTTTTTACTTGCTTCTTTTTCTTTCTTTGATTTTTGTTTTTCTTGTTGCTTGTGTTTTTTCATGTTTAAGTGAGTCTGAGTCTGTGTCGTCTGATCCGTCCCAGGAAGAAGAGGTCAGTGTGAATATTTTTCCATCTGGAGAAAGAAAATCAACGTGCTTATAAAAAATCCTTCGGCTACTTTCAGGTCTTTCCTCACTTATATTTTCAGAAATCTCTTCATCAAATGTTTCTGTTTAAATGGTAATGATTGTTTGTTCCTGTTTTTTACAGTTTTTGTACTACTTCCAGGTTTACATTTTTTGATGCTGTTAGAATACACTTTTGTAAGTTTTTCGTTAGAACGTGTTTGTACGATATTTTTAGATTTTTTTAGAAAACGTGTTTTTTTACAACTTTCCGATGTTTGTTTATTAGAATCCGATTCATCTTCAATATGTAAGATATTCTTAGAGTTTAAGTTATTCCCTTTTTCTGGTATTTGTTTTTTCTCCTCTTCTAGCTCAATCGTAATTCTACTGACTTGTCAGGTACCATCAATACATTCTTCATCATCTGCTCTTATTTGATTTAAGCTAATTTCGATTTCCTCATCTCAAGACAAAGACTGAATTTGGGTAGTCTGAGGGGCTGGTATATCCTAAGTCAGATTTGAAGTAGCAACTGTTCCTTCTGTTGGTTTTAGATGCATCAAACTCGGTGTGATCTGTGTGGGCAAGGTAGATTCACTTTCAGGTGTAGGTCGAAGGATCACATCTGGAGCGCTGAGCTCTATGGCGGATTGTAGGAGATCAGAACCTTGAATTTGCTGAGTGAACACCTCGTCAGGAGCGTTGGTTTTCATGATGGATTTCAAAGCCGGGGTATGCCGAGTGGATGTCTCGTTAGAAGCGCTAGTGTATGTACCTAGTTGCAGAAGCATTCTGAGTGGACATGTCGTCAGGAGCGCTGATGTTTATAACAGATGGTAGGAGCATAAAATCTGAAATGTGCTAGATCGGAAATTTGTAAGTCGGTATATATACTTGTTGCCAAAGTGTCCTGGGTTGGTAATTCATCAGAAATGCTGCTTATGTTTGGCTCTAATAGCTGTATAGGAGCCGAGGTGTACTAAGTAGATATTTCTTCATGAGCGCTGGAGTCTATTGCTGGTTGTAGGGCCATAGAAGCAGAGGTATGCTGGGTAGTTATCTCATCTGCGTCGGTTTCTAAGACATTTTTTTCTGAAAACATCAGTGATGACATATTCTGACCAGTCATGTTGCAAGTGGCGTCAGTCTCTAAGCCTTTATAAGCTGTGGACTGTATAAGCATCGAATCCGGAGTGTGCTGAATCCTAGTCTCGTCAAGATTGCAGGTTTCCAGAGCAGATTCTGAGAGCACATGAGCCATAGTATGCTGAGAAGACATGTCATCAGATGCGTTGGTCTCCAAGACAGGTGGTAAAAAAATTGGAGCACTGGTGTGCTGAGAGGGTACGTCGTGACGTGTAATATGTATTGTCTCAGAATCCAAGGTGTCGTCATCCAAATAACAAGTGTTATCTTGAGCTTGTATACTTTCATAGTCTGCTGTGTTTGCTCGCCTCAGTTTGGTTACAAAGTCAGGATTACTTTGTTTTGGTCTTTTTCTACTAACGTCCGGGTTTTCTTTAGAATTATCTTGTTTAACTCGGTTACTCGGGTTGAGTAGCTTGTTTCCAAGGTACTTTTTAAAGTAAACATTGCGTTTGCTGTCCATGAAGACCTTAAACAAAAGACAATAATTATGTAGGTATTTCTGTTAATTACATTTGAAACATTTTATTTAATGAAAACTTATGTCATAGCAATGTATTAGGGTTCTATTAACGAAATGTAACTAACCTTATTTCAAAAAACCGATCTGCGAGTCGGACTTACCTACGTACCGAGAATTCCGTACACACTTACTTATGCTGACTGAGGCACGTAACCTTAAAAAGTTTTTTTCAAAAACATACCTTTAAACATTACAATCCAGTTGACACAGTAAAAAATCACTCATGCCTCGAATCTATTATTTCAGTCCAATTTGCACTTAATCACTCGCAGAAACTTTGTTTTGATGATTCCCGTTGATGATCCGGGCAGCGACTAAACAACAAGAACCGTCAAGTTCCGACAGGACACGAGTGCGTAATGTGTGCTTATAGTCACAAGCGCGTGTTTGAGGTGTATTCGTTAATAATACTTATCTACTATAGGTTTTGCTTTGATTAATGCTCATTTTCGCTAAACCACTTTAAAACTTGTAGGAAAAGGCTACTTTTTGCTAACACATATGTAATAACAAATCTCAAGCATAGTATTTTTGCTAACATAATAAAGTACTAACTAATACAAACAGCGAGCAAAAAAATGCTAAAGCGCCAAAACTAACCGATTCTTGTTCACTTACTTTTGCTTACATGCCAAATCAGTTTGAACAACGGTTATGAATAATTACTAATATACCACTAAACTACAAAATTTAAAAAGCTCGAATTGCTAAAGTAACAGCGTCATTCGAGTTCTTAAATAACAAAAAAATACTTATGTTGTAAAAGCAAAAATATTGTGCCTGCAAAAAAAAGCTTACGCGACATTTGTTGAAAAAACAAGTCGTTTTAGTAGCAACAAGGGCGGTGATTTTAGAAATACTTGAAAATTTTGAAATGCTAAAGCGCCAAAAAAGTTATCGGATTGAGATGAAAACTACACAGATCGACGCAGAAAAAAAAATCCTATCCAACAATGTATATAACTCATTTTGGCCCAAATGGCGCTTTAGCATTTTTTCCTTTCCACTGACGATATAGTTTTTACCCTCCCCAAACTAAGGTAGTATCAAACACCGAAGTAGTATAATCCTAATTGTCACCACTGGACTAAACTACTACTACTACGTAGGGTTGCCGTCTCGCCAGACTGTTAGAATGAAGGAACAGAGATTGCACATATGTTTGTACAGACACTATCTATGTGCACTTATATATTTATTATTATATTATTTACTAGCACCGCTCCGCGGTTCCCCCGCGTAGTTTATTGGAGTATGGGTATAAAATAAACCTTATATATTACTCTCTGATAATGTAGCTTTCTAATTCACATTATAATATTAGTTAGGATTAAACTGGAGCACCAATAAATATTTGGTCTACTTTTCTCTAGATCAGTCACAATGTGGAGCCTGTTGGTCGTTTGGGTGTGTTGCTGGTGTGGAGGGAGCCCTCGCACGTTCTACTGGAAAGCTCATCAGTCTAAGTGAACAGGCTCTTGTGGACTGCTCCTGGGCGTAAGTTCTTTATACACACATGCATATATATCGTCACGCCTGTAATCCCCGGAGAAGCAGGCAAATTCATTTTACTGATTTCGGTTACGCCGGCCATTCTCAATGAAGGTTAACCGACTATGCAGAAGATATTATAGTGGGCAAATTTCTACGCAATCACAGAATGCACAGTGCGCGCTATATCCCAGGTAGGGATTGCAATCCAGATAGCCAGATCCGGTAATCAGGTAGAATCGGCATAATTTAATGTAAGCCGAATCCGGTACCAATATACCGGATCTAGTGGATGCAGTGAAATAATGTTTAATTTTAATAACTATAATTTAATAATAACTAGCTGTGCTAACGTTGTCACCCGCGTTTATGGTTAATATTATAAAGACTATTTCCGTCATACATGATTTCTATATAACTTTAACCATTAAGGCTGCACACGCGACGGAAGCTTAAAAAATTGAGTAACTTCTCCCGATTTCCCAACATTTCCCTTCATTACTCTGCTTCTATAGATTGTAGCGTGATGAAAAGTATACTATAACCTGCCCAGGAGTATGAAGAATAATTGTACCAAGTTTCGTTAAAATCCGTCTAGTAGTTTTTGTTTCTATAAGGAACACACAGACAGACAGACAGACAGACAGACAAAAAATTTACTGATTGCATTTTTGGCATCAGTATCGATCACTAATCACCCCCTGATAGTCATTTTGAAAATATATTTCATGTACAGAATTGACCTCTCTACAGATTTATTATAAGTATAGACAAATTTTAATAACAGGGATGTTGCTGCAATAGCAATCCGGAAAACCGGATCCAGTAGTCGGTGGACCCGGAATCGTATTCAGTCCAACTGTATCTGGTCAGATCCGGCTGAATCTCTATAAATCCAACCGGATCCGACAAGATTGAAAATGACACCGGATTGCAATCCTTATATTAGAATTGCAATTTCAGCTATAGCGCAGTTCTACGTTAAGTGATGTCGGATAATTGAAGTCTTCTCAAGCTAGTGAAGACCTGGCTGCAGCAGGACAGGCCCGTTGGTCGAGTGGTCAGAGCCCCTGGCCACGAAACCAAGGGTCACGGGTTCGAATCCTGCTAGGTGCAAATGTTTCGTGTGATGAAAATGGACCTAATTTGTACTCAAGTCATGGCTGTTTATAAACGTTTAAATTATTAAATAAGTTTGCCGTCTATCCGTTAGGCTAGTATCTATCGGCAAAGCTTATAAGCTTAATTTAGCACTAGTAAATTGGTGTGCCAGTCTGGAGTTTATTTATTTTTATTATTTAAATGCTATTTGAAGTATGTACTACATTGATATTATTATATCTCCAGGTATAGTGACAACGGCTGTGGTGGTGGTAACCAAAATAGCGCATATAACTGGATAATGAAGTATGGTCTTCCCACTACAGCAGAATACGGTTCTTACACAGCAACAGTAAGCTCAATTTATATGAATAGGAAGTGTAGCTTCTATCACTAGGATGACATTATCTTAGAGCAAATGTTTCAATAGTAAAAAAATACCGGAAAATAAAGTACCACACGGTTTTTAAAATGACATTGTTCCTATATTTCATTACGAAATTTTAAGTCAATCCTATATTAATATATATGGTCGGTTATTTTATGAGCCATCATTGTAAAATTAGGGTTCATAGATATTACATCCAAAGGAAAATTAGTTCTGCCTAAGATTCTGTATTATTAACTGTTAACATTACTACATATTGTTTTAACATTTTAAAATATGTCACGGTCTAGTAAAAAAATAAGGACTCCGCGCTATCATACTACTTACATCGTGAAGCCACCCACCCTTATATATACGAGACTTAAGGATACCAGATATCGAAAATTCGGAGTAAACGCTCCAAATTCTATTACAATATTATTCTATTATAATATTAAGTCAACGTGTGATGTCAATTACGTGTCAAATTGGATCTGGAGATGCCTAAACGTTTTGTACTTATTTATTTACTAGTCCGTGAAATATGCATGTATTTACCCGCTTCAGACACGGGCATACGAAATAAAATTGTACAGTGATTTTTAAGTGGGTTTCACGGAATAAAAGGGTTAACTAAAAATATCCTTAGAATTTAATAAATAAATAATTATCGGACTTTCACTTCTACTGTTTTGATTCGACTGTTTTTACAAATTAAATGAGCATACAGAGCATTATTCCAATTATATTATTAATATTATTATGTAAGATAAATTGGAAAATTGGCGGGCCTTGAGCTAACTCGATTTTGCGCTATAGCTTAGTAAAATTTAATAAGTCTGCTGTAAGTGCTAGGCGCGACACTTCAGTGCTCCTGGTTCTTCACATTGCGCCGTGTCCTAGGGAGTGGGTTAACCCGTCTAGCGCAGTGGACTGAGTTGCGACGCAAAATTACTATCTCTAACAAGAGGGTATTTTTTTCTCCACAGGAGGGCTTCTGCAATATCAAGAATATGACTAAAACTTACACCATTCGCGGTTATACCAACGTGACTTCACACAGTATCAATGCTCTCAAAGTAAGTAGCTAGTTCATTAATTAATTAAGGTTAGCATTCCTTGTTTCGAGGTTAGTAAGTAGGTACAGATCTAATGGATTTTACGCCAGTCTAATATCGTATTTATAAAAGTGAATTTCACGTACTGTATGCTACTAAATTTTTCAGGTCGCTTTGGTAAACCACGGACCCATTGTCGTAGGATTTCAGGCCACGAATTACTTGTCATTATACTCATCTGGGATTTTATACGACCTAGCCTGGTAAGTATTAAAAGTGGTGTGTTGTACTACTCCATGCATACATCACGACCACCTACCTACACTCATCGTAGTAAACTTTGACTGCATTGTAGAACACAAACAACACACGCCCCTATCAAGGTCCGAATGAGTGTCAAACAATTAAACCATCACGATTCTTTGCTTGAGCAGTGGTAGCTCAAAGCTATAGAACACGATATGAGGGGCTCTGGTTCAAACTTGGGCGTATCTGTGGTTATTCAAATATAAGTACAGTTTTATACCACGAGCTTGGGTGCGAGTGGAAACATGATATTTGTATTGTACCCAAAACAAAGCTACGTAACAATGAGACCTGTAATCTTGTTTTTTCATATACAGTCAGGGGGACAAGTACCTTAATCACGTGGTCACAGTGGTGGGTTACGGCGAAAAGCATGGTGAAACCTACTGGATTGTCAAGAACTCGTGGGGCAAGAATTGGGGGCTCGACGGCTACTTTCACATCGCTGCCAAGAATGAACTATGCGGTATAACTGCAGAACCTGCGTATGTTGTTATGTAGACTTAATCGTTACTGGCCAATTTTATGTAATGTAATTGTACGAAAAATAAATACTCATAAAAATATGCACACATAGCATCACGCCCGCAATTCCCGAAGGGGTAGCAGTGTCCAGGGGCCGACAAACTCCCTAAACCTCATTCAACTTTCGGAAAAATATTGACGAGTGACTAAATCACGATTCACATTTAACGACATGCAGAGCTACGAACACAGTTAGCATGCTTATTATTTTTAAATCCCAAACCAACGTGGAATAAATATATTATTTAAAATCATAAAAAAAAATACGTCTGAAATAAAAACACGATTTAATACTTTTTGAAGACCGTAGTAGTTCTCTTGCAGATACACAAAACGCATACTCATTTATAATGGCAAATCAATATTGATGAAACGCTTAGCTAATGGCATTAAACTGTAATATTTTTTAAAAAATTCAGGTTTTGTGTATACTAAAAATAAGGTTGAATATACTTAATGTTGGCTCTACTGACAGTGTGTAAAGATTTTTTGATTGTTATCCTTATTTGTATTTAATATTTTGCACGTAAAAATAAAAAATATTAGTAGGCACCTATTTGTTTCATTCCTATAAAAAATATTTTAACCTGGTTTTAATAAATTTTTGTACGACTTAGGTACTATTATTATTGCATTCGGATATTTACTCAAATTGTGCAACTCACAGAAGAAGACATACCGCTACATGGCATAGAGCCCGTATTTTATTGCCAATAGCGGGCAATAGGTCGTAAGAAATTAAGATGTAATGTTGGATGCACGGTCTTAGAAGAAAAAAGGACTCTGCGCCACTAACTAGACGTTGAGCCTTCTGCGGAGCTCCAACCTGACACGCAACTTACGTCACACGTAAGCGCTCTAAATTTCCGATATCTGGTATCCATAAGAACTCACACTGCAATATGCATAAAAGTGGCTTTACGCTGTTGTATGGCAGGACGGATTCCTTCTTTTTTTACTAGTCCGTGGTTGAGTGTACCTATTCCGTCACAAAAGCCGATCGAAACTTCTCACGCTCGTTACAAAGTAAACTGTATCAACTGCATTAGTGAAAGAATTGTCGAGTTTTTACGTCGGTGCTAATGAATGCTATAGAAACGCTACCGTTGATGGGAACACGACCATCCAATGGTACACATCGCCTTTTCGTACGCAACAGCTAAATGCGTCATTCATGCGATAAGGATATCGATATTTGTCTGCGAACATTGCCAACTTGACTGGCTTGATGGCGCATTCGGTAGAGGCCCTGTCCTATGAGCCAAGAGTTGTGGGTTCGATCCCCACCCAGGGAAAACATTCGTGGGATAAATACTTGTGTTTGTTCTGTGTCTAGGTGGTATCTAAATTTTTAAGTATATATATATATATATATATATATATATATTTGTAATACTACTGTTGAATCTGATATCCGTAACACAATTGCTTAGGCTACATAGTCAGTTCAATGTACATATGTAATGTTTTTTTATACCTATAAAATCTTTGAAACCGTGACTCCATAGTCTTGTCTACAGGCGCGGATCTATCTCCATCCGAAAATCGGACAAAAGCACGCTCTAGCTATGAGTACACAGGTACTGACCAGCTGCTAGGGTGTATTAAGGGGCGAGTTAGGCTGCCCCTTGGAAGCTCAAAGATCCGCGCTTATTGGTCTAGACATTTATAAAATTGACAACGAATGCAGATTAATTAATCGACAAAACTCTGGTTAAAAAAAATCCCGCTTTTTCCAAATATGTTTTAGTACTTAGTTTGTATGAATACCCTACAAAATCTGGAAAACCATAAGTTTTGTCACAAAAAAAAAACCTTTTAATACTTAAACTGTCTGACGGTTTTAACATCGTACTGCTCTCTCTCTCTCTTTTTTCTATCCATTCTGACCAGAACTCACGAACAACGATGGTCGTACCTATTGAACTACCAACTATTATTTAACATCACGGCAGTTATCCCCGAAGAAGTAGGCAGTGTCAAAGCGGCAGCAAGGTTTTTTTTTTGTACGTAAGGAATGTCTTTACGCATCGTCCAGGTAGACCTGAGTAAGAGCCTACAAGGGTCGGGCCCGGAACTCGGCTGGCAAAACCAGATCCCCTACTGACTAAACCTCACGGCTGCCATTCTTCGGGCGCTGAATGCCAAACTCCCCACTGGCGGGATTCGCTCGAAAAGTCTACGCAGCGCGCGCTGCCGCCTTGCGGGTAATCTCGAGAGAGTGGAATTCTCCCCCTGAACACCTAGTGTGGTGTGTACGATAACACAGACAGCTGTGACCCGTATCCTAACGGACAGAGTATGTCACGCGTTGTTGTCCTCTCTGGGGAAAAGCGGCAAAAAGCGCCTTTAACCACATTCAAACAAAAATAAAACTGTGCTGGCTGGGCTAGATGAAAAACTACATATAACTACAAAACCTACAAAATACCAACTATATTCTCATAAATATATATTTTTGAGAGTTATGTTTTTCGTTTTACATTAATCTGCGCTATACGTATGCAGACAATTTGCAAGATATGCAGCCAGGAACCGGACAAAAAGTTCAATATTACGAGACCGTTTATTGTGACTGCAACCTAATAACAACCTTTTATGTAATAAGGTTGCCAATTCATTATCTCCCTAACTCACTAGGGCTGCCAAAAGTAAATTTACATTTCATCGTAAACACTGCTCATTTATATTAACTGGCAAGCAATATGTTCACTAGTTCAATGAAACTATAATTACATAGTTAAACTAAAAACTGGTTAGTTTTTTAATATGAAAACATATAATTTCAATAACGTTTTAATGATAGAAACCATCATCTGTAATATATATCCATTTACTATTTTCTCATGCCTTATCCTGTTGTTAGTTAAATCTTTCATCATATTCTTTTATTAGTCAGTTAGTTATTTTAGTCGGAGTCGGCTTAGACCATGATCCAAGATTTAGCGAGTCTAGTAATTATATCTGACCTTCGTAATCCTAACATAGGAGAACAAGACAATTTGGAATATGGTTACACATCCATTGTTGCTTGAATGTGCAGGTTTCATGGCGATATTTTATCTCACAGCCGAACTAGTGGCTTAAATATGTACCTACACAGATTTAAGAAATCCAGAGGTACGTGTCTTGGTTTAAACATACCTCATCGATATGACCCACGGGTCCTTACCATCGAGCCACCATCGCTCTCAGAACTTGAACGTAAAAAAATATTCGTTCGCTAGTAAAATTACAATAATCTAGGTATGTAAGTAAATATGCGAATTATTATGTTCGATGGCTAAATTCTACTAGCAAGCCAAATTTTCCGAATAATATAATAAGAACCGACAAGTAACAGGTTTAGAACTTGCAAAGGCTACAATATAATTTGGATCTGATAAGAGTAGAAAACTAATTGTCTAAGTTATAAGAATAATCATCCCCTTTAGGGATTATGGGCGTGATGTTATGTATAAGAAGAAATTATATTTTATGTCCCATGTTGGTCTGGGACTTGGCCCATGTTGATTTGGGACAAAAAAAAAAGAATGTACCAACTGTGGTTCTTGCCTAGCATGTCGTAAAAGGCGACTAACGGTTTACGGGCTTTTGGGTATGTGTCTAAGTAGGCGACGAGCTAGCCACTTGTCACTCCTTTTTCACAGCTTTCCATCCAACCCAGCCCACTGTCCCATGTTGGGTCTGGGACTTAAAAAGAATGTGCCAACTGTGGTTCTTGCCTAGCATGTCGTAAAAGGCGACTAATGGTATATCGGGTTTTGGGTGTGTGATTGTGTAGGCGACAGGTTAGCCGCTTGTCACTGCTTTTTCACAATTTTCCATCTAACCCAGCCCGGCTCTATTTTTGGCTGAATGTGGTTGAAGGGGCTTGCTGCCCCTTTGACTCTGCCTACCTTATGTGTGTGTATGTGTTATATTTTATGTTATAAATAAATTTCAGGACTGAACATTGAACTTGGCACCCATTTAGATCTCACTTCTTTTGTCGTTGAAGTCAACAACCAAGGCATATATGTATCATAATATTGAACTTGGCTCTTATTTCACATTTATGTTTTTGATGGGATCACCATTTCGGAGATATAGCAATGCAAAAAGTTGAAAATGTTGTGTTTATCATAATATGCACGCGTTTACTACGGGCGTAACGTTATGTATGTATGTTACCTATAAGTGGGCCTTACTATGTTATCTACTAAATTAACTTAGGACACAAATACATTTATTGTTCATTAGAAAAACTTGTTTTAACTCAGCCAATGGTGTTGATTAATTTTAAAAACGACTAATGATGCCTTATCAAACATAATCTTATCCAAGTAAATATGCAACTGTTTTGCCTACACGAGATCATTACAGTACATGGCATATTCGATAAGAAATATATATGTAATTTGTATAGATATGCCTTCTCTAAAGGAAAAAAGTGCTAGTTTTATAAAATATGGTATAGCCGTTATTCGACACAAAGGAAACTTGCAAAGCTGCGACATCGTTGTGATTTTTTATGACATACCTACGTACATAATATCACGCTCATGATCCCCGAAGGGATAGGCAGAATCCAAGGCCCAGCAAGCCCCTTTAACCACATTCAGACAAAAATAAAATTGGGCTGGGTTAGTTGGAAAATTGTGAAAAATTTGTGACAAGTGGCTAGCTTGTCGCCTACAGAATCACATACCCAAAACGCCATATAGCTTTTATCGCCTTTTACGACATGCTAGGTAAGAAACTCAGTTGGCACACTATTTTTAAGACCCAGACCATCATGGGACAATGGGCCTTTTTATGACATAATAAGATAATACTGTCCTCAACAATATTTCTAACTGATTTTGACGATTTATAAGTATTTATTTAAAGCCTATCATCATCATCCTCTTGCCCTTCTCCCAGTTCTTTTTCAAAGTCATAGTCAAAATACTCTTTATTTATATAGGTTTGAAACAAACACTTATAAATCGTCAATTCAACAGGAAAATCAACTAATAATATGAATCTACCACCAGTTCGGAATGTTGCTTCTACCGAGAAGAAACCGGCAAGAAACTCGGTAGTTACTCTTTTCAACAACATATTTTACAAGGGTGTAGATAATATTTGCATTTGAACCATGTCATGAAGTCGGCTTGTCAGACACCAAAATATAAAATAACGATGTTTACAAAATTTAAGCATAAATTAACCAAACCAGAGCAGACCAGTCCCCCAAGGTGGCACCTGTTCCCAAACATGACGTATGTGTTAGCCATCGCTTAACTCAACCATATTTTAGGGAATGTAACGACCCGTCACATAACGCCACCACCCCAGTGACGTTATAGTGAGCATGACTACTAAAGCTTGGTGCGGTGAAAAAAAAAATACAAATAATTGTATTCAACAAACCAACCATAGCTCAAAAGTTCTATTGAATTGAGATTATATAAAATTATATAATAATAAATAAAACGAATTTATTATTTAATTTACAATAATACATGTCCATGAGCTTTGTGAAAAAATTGTTCAATTAATAATAACAATAAAAATTGAGAGTGGTAACTAGTGGTTCTGGTTCAGGTTTGAAACTTACAATAATAAATATTTTGACTTTTTTACTGGGCCACACTATATTTTCCCTCTGCAATTCACGGATATGCTTCTATAAGATAACTTAATAGGTACATGTTATTAGAGAGTTATTAGATAAGTGAATTGGAAATTTTTGTATGCAATAAGAGAGCTGGATGTCCATATTATTCATGAGTTGCCTATACAAATGCATACAGTATGAAACAACGATATGATTAATTAGTCAAAAATGCCATAAACATGATCGAATATAAAATAACTGCAACATTCAGTGCCTATCTCATGTGGCAAGTAGTGGAGGCAGAATGTGGTGTTTTTATATTTTAATATTTGTCGCCGTGGTGCAGGGGAAAAGCAGTAAGTTTTAATTCCATAAATTTTTAATTATTTTAAATGGTGGCTGCCTGGTTTATTGTAAATAGCGTATTGAGTAATGGGTTTGTGTTGATGTAGTCGACGAGCTAGCCACTTGGTGTCTTGTAAAATGTGCTAAATGTGGTTTAGTGAGCTCATTCTTCCTTGGACTCTCCTCCTATCCTTCGAAGATTGCAGACGTGATAATATTTATAGTAACGAATTAACTAACTAATTAAATTCACGCCAAATCCCTAGCTCTGTAGCTAGATAGAAACGAACGCCATATGGCATGATCCCTACACACCTCACTCGCATCTTCAACATTCATGATCCTTTATTAATAATATATTATTTGGTCTTATTAAAAACACGACCTTTAGGCATTGTTTTATATTGCAGTTACCAATGAAGAATTGGAAGGCGTCACAATGGCATGGCCGGATTCATTTTCTTGTAAAGCTATAAAAATTGACCTAGTATCAAGCATTGTTAGTCACTTCTCCGTGTGGTAAGAATAATATACAATATACTCGATACTTATATAGTCCACTGCTACAAAATAGTACCCTCATTAGTGATTTCGGTCACAGCGACAGATATTAACTAGGAAAACAAAACTTCGAAGAAGATATTACAGTGCACATGTGTCAAACACACACGTGTACAGTACTCTCCGTTCTGTTCGTTTACTATCGTAGTCCGGTGAGACAGCGATCCAACATGACCGGAGAGAGGCCAGATGCAGGACCAACGTCTTAGTGTGCTTGCTGAGGCACGGGAGTGAATAACCGTCTGCATGGTGCTAAGTAATTTTAATGAAAACTTTGGAAGTGTCAACCTAAATTAATTGATTGTTGCTAGATGTGAGTGACAAGCATGGGAAAAAATATCTTATAAAAACATGTAATGGCATTATTACTATATTAGATTTTGAGTACAAGTTACCTCACGCTCAAATCCTTATAGGGGCAAAAGTTCGATCTTTGATATATAGCCTTTTATTTTTTACTCCTTGTGCCAAGTAGTAAGACTGATGACTTTCATTTGCAAGGCCAGACAAACCTGGCTGGAGGTGAATTTGGAAGCACAGGCTGAGCCGAGTCACCCACATCTCACCTTCACTCAGGCGTTGAGGGGTACCGCGGAGTTTCAGTCAGTATACTCCGACCACTACTATTTTGGCCGGAGCAGGGACCCCCTACCAAAAAAAGGCCAAACAGGGTATTTGGAAAAAAATCAACAAAACTTCAGTTGAAGTATAAGCATGTTATTAGTTATTGCTGGAGTATATAACCTTTATTAATTTCAGGCAAAAGCCCAACATGGTCAGACTTGATGAGAATGATGTCTCGACTCTTCTCACCGTGTACACAAATGGTAGTAAAAAATATGAGGTACGTGAACACTACCAAGCCATCTTCAAAGAAATAAAGCCCGTTCCTAGGCGAGTTACTTTTTATCATTCTCTTAGCGTCATGTCCTGTACTTAGTCGGGGTCCACTTAGACCATCATCACACACATTGAAGTACTTAACTGCCGATCTGACCTTCGTGCCCCTCAAATAGGGAAACCTGACAAGTTTGGATCACGATTACACATCCATAGTTGTTGAGATGTGCAGGTTTCATCGCGATGTTTTCCCTAACCGCTGAGCTAGTGGTATAATACGGACATAGATTTTATTAATCTAGAGCAGGGATGGCGAAACTTTTTGACAAACGTGCCAAATTTTGTAAATTTCCATATAAGTAAATAGCTTTATGACGTGCCAGGAGAAAATGCGTGCCCAACATTTTACTTTACGTGACACATACGACACGCATACCAATGGTTCGCCTTCCTTGATCTAGCGGCACATGTCCGGGTTTGAACTTGCAGCCCTCGGTTAAGAGGCGGGTATTATTACCATTTAGCTACCACCGCTCTTAGGCGAGTTAGTAAGAATGCCCACGTTCAATCTCAATTGATAACAATTTGTACCTCGGGTATTGGTTATAATTGTATTGTCACTCCTTTTTCACAATTATGTATCTAAACCATGCTAGTTTTATTATTAGCCCCAAGCAGTTAAAAAGGTTTGCTGACTCTGTCTACCCCTTCGGATTTAAGGGCGTTATGATATTGTTTGTATGTACGTACAATTATCTACATTTTTTATTTTTCGGGATCAACAATGAAACCAGACTTATCCAGTGATGAACAAGGAGGAGAGAACACGTTTTAAATGTAAGGAATTCGTTAACACAACAGGAATTAAGGTAATCTTGCCTAGTCTTCAAGATTTAAATAGTTTAATCGGTAAGTGGAATCAATTAAATAATCGGTATAGTAATACCTAAGAACATTATGTATCACTCAACAGGGGACCGTATACGAACAAATTCGTATGATATGTATGTAAGTCTCATTGCAACTGTTCCATGTACGAGTATGTCTCACCATAACAGACCAGACTACTATATTAATTGTATAGACATGGTCATAGCAGAGCGAGCATTTTTGCAGTTATATGGTCAGCAACTTTAAGAATAAGAAGTTATTTATTTGTTACACGCGCAAATATAAACATACTAGTGCATAACATTTAACGAACAATTATATTAGAAAATAATCAAAATGATTCAATATGTCCTTTTTTTCATTTATTTTACCACAGTAGGTACTCATTATGTTGATTATAACGATACTGGAGTCAAAATCCTATGTTGGTCTGGCACTTGGAAGGAATGTACCAACTGTGATCCTCATCTAGCATGTCGTCAATGGCGACTAATCATCGGCAATACTTACATACAATACCGCATAACTTCGTCATGAGTTCTAACTTTGATTTAAATAACAATAACAATTTTAGACTGGCTGTATGGCGCATTCGGTAGTGACCCTGCCCCATGCACTAAGAGTCGTGGGTTTGTGAATTGAATGTGACGAACATTTGTATCATAAATACTTGTCTATGTCCTTTGTCTGAGTGTTAATATCCAATACTTATGTATAGATTTGACTCTGCCTACCCCTTCGGGGATAACGGTTGTGATGCTAACATCACAACCGTTATCCCCGAAGTTAGAACTTCATACATACATAAATACTACCTAAGTAGTATTTATGTATGTATGAAGCTCTATGAACTATTTACAAATTCTATTACTGTTGTAGGGACGGAAAAACTGAACAATGTCACATGTTACGTATATTTCAGTAACTCTATAGAATATAACAAAAGATCTGAATTCAAAGTGTGGGCTGCCAAATATAATATAAATATTATGAAGCCAGTAAGGTACGTGGATGCAAGCATAATGAGTAACATCATATAGAATATATGTAGATACTATTCTGTCTGTTCATTTAGATCTTACAAACTACTCAAGGGATGTTACCAGTAGATAAAGTGATTTAGGAGTAATTTATATGTGTAGTTTTACATCGTTTTATATGATAATATTGGTACACATATTATATACAGCTCTTTGCTTTTTAGCTTTTGCGAAATCACTTACCCACTACTAACATGTTTTTTTAGTTTCCATACAAAAGTTCTTCAGCTGCTTGGCTATTTTGTACGAAAATTCTTAAAATTTGTTCCTAAGTTAAAGTCAAAATCAAAATATTCTTTATATATATTTATATAAAGGTTTCAAAGAATCACTTATAAAATGTCAAAATTAGTTAAAAAGATATGATTCTACCACCAATTCGGAATGTAGCATCTACGTCTACCGAGAAGAATCCGGCAAGAAACTCGGTAGTTACTTTTTTTAAATAACAGTATCTCAGATTAGAGAACAAAAGGCAGATGGACCGCTCGGAACAAAGATGTGAGGCAAGAATTAAGCTGTGAGTGCGTGACACACTGTAGGAACATTGTATCCTAGTGTGCGTGTAAGTTTGCCAGGGTAATGAAAAAAAGTCCCACTGTTTTTTGTGTTTAATGATCGAGTAGTATAATATTGGTTGGTATTGTAACATGTATTTTATTATTTATATTTTACATTAAAATGAACATCTAAAATTTCATTTTCGAAATATAAAACTTTGTAATTATAATCGACATACAAAACATGCAATCTTATTTTGCGCCAATTTCTTTAAATATTGCCTTTTAGCATCTATACATGAGACTCATACTAGCAGCACCCTGCGGTTTCACCCGTGTAGTTCCCGTTCGTGGGAATAAGGGGATAAAATATATAGGTACCTAGTAGTTTATTCGTTACATACATACAAATAATCTTTCATCTTAATAATAATAGTGTAGATTACGAGTATTTGCATATTACCTTACTTCAAGACAAATATTAAAAAACAGACAAAGACTTAATTTAAAAACAGATGTGACGTACTGTCAACGCAACGCTTTGTTTCGAACTGTCTTGAGTTTGTATTTGCTTTCGATGTTGTTTGCTTTGCCGGCCGCACTCTCGTGCCTGTGACGGGTCTATCTGCCTTTTGTTCTGTAATTTGAGAACAGTATTAACAAAGTTATATGAATCTTATTAAATTTTAAACCATGTGGGCCTGGTGTAAAATAAGAAAATGAAATAACTAATTACTAGGACAATATACCCAAAGGTGGTACCTGTTCCCAAGTATGACGTGTCAGCCATTGCTTCACTCAACCATATTTTAGGGAATGTAACAACCACCAACCCACCCTTTTTTTTTCTTTTTTTTTTACTTGAGGAATGCATTTACGCACCATCCAAATAGAATCCTGGGTGGACCCATAAGGGTGAGTCGGGCTCGAAACCGGTAGCAAACTCCGGAGACCCTACCGACTAAACCTCAAGGCTGTCGTTCTTCGGGCGCTAACGCAAAACCAACGGGATCCCCACTGTCGGGATTCATCTCGAAAAGTCTACGCAGCGCGCGCTGCCGCCTAGCGGCCCATCTCGAGGGAGTGATATTCTCCCCCAGAACACCTAGGGTGGTGTTTCACGACCACATAAACAGCTGTGTACCCTATTCTGACGGACCGGGTGTAACACCTGCAGTCGGCTTCTTAGTTGGGGAAACTCCCACGAGCCGTCACCCTCTACTCGGGGAAGCAGAGGGCGGTGTGTCGGACTCGAACCGACTAAAACCCTAACGTGGCCTCCAGCGGCGCAGTCCCGGAGGAGCCTGTATCCCCACTGTCGGGACTATACGACAGCTCCTCCGGTGATGCGCGTGCCGCGCTACGCGGCCCACCTCGCGCGGCGGTGGTCGATGCTGTGCAGCCCACGACAACAGTCGTCGGATGCACAGCACCGAGCACGCGCGCGCGTCGAGACATGCCAGGCCACCCAGCATGTCTCAACCACTCCGCCCAGGGTTCAGACGCCGATCATCCCCGTGACCGGCGTCGTGGGCCCACTCTCATGCTGTGCCTTCTGCTGAGCCAGAGGGGCACGCGGAGAGCGTCTCGCCAAAGGGGCCGCCTTCCGCCCGGCGACCCAAATTGAGGGCAGAGCCCTGTCGTCGCAAAGGGAGAGCGTCGAGACGCTCAATCCCTCTGCGACCCACCACGACGCGACCCAGCGCGTCCCTGTCGGGTTGCCGAGGATAGCGAGGCGAGCAATGACAACACTCAGCTCCTCCTCTTCCTCGGCAACCCTGGTCCGGCCGCAGTGGGCTACAGCCGGACCGCCGCAACTGCCCGGTAGCAAATCGTGCAGTTGCGGCTCACCTCGGGGTCCTTCTTCGCTTCAGCCCTGTCACGTCAGGGCCTACTAAGCCCCCCCGGTACGACAAACCGAGGACCCCGGCGGGGGGGAACCACCAACCCGCCCTAACCGACCCTTTTAACCTAACCTAGCCACATTTTGGTGAGCATAACTACTCAGGTTAGTCCCGAGAAAAAAAATTAGAATAATGAGTTAAAAATGTAGGTAAGAGTTTCGCTTAAACTAAAAATAACTTGTATATATCCATCTCAATCATCTAATCATACATGGCAACTAAAAGCATTATTTTTTCATGATACATTTTTAGATACGAACACAAGACCTATGATACATGGTTGGGTCGTCTATCATCGTACGATATATGGGAATATCACGACTTTATCAATAAGGTCGACAGCAAATATTTCGACGAATATAACATTGATTGTAAGTAATAAGTTTTGAATCGGGCCAATGTTTTTGATATTTTGTAATATGTAACATATTCATTTATCTCAATACATGTTTATTTACAATAGACGTATTCATTTTAGTGTTAAATATTTAGAACTGCAGTTATTTAGCACGCATATAGAATACAATACAAAAATGTCAAACAGTTTTACTTTGATTCTCCAATTTATATATAAATTGCTTTAACTTGATTTAATTTGGGGTGATTTTAATATACATTTATGATTTATAGCATGCAAAGTCAAAGACGGTTTAGATAACACAGAAAATGCAGAAGATTTGTTGTTTTTAAATCCAGAGGACAATGATAACATCGAAAAAGCGTTTAGCGAGTAAGTGACTAGCATTTGAGTTAGATTGCTGGCTGCCCTGGAGACACGAGGGCACTCGGGGCTCGTGCCTAGGGTGGCAAATTTTTGGAGGGCGTCGAAATGCGAAGGACTATCCACTAAGAAAAATTACATTAAACGTCTAATTTTAAAGTGTTTTAAGTTTTTTTAAAACATTGGCGCGCTTTTACAAATATATTATTTGTATTGTAATACAAATAATGCATACAAGTATCTTACACCTGCTTACTAGTTGATTATTGTATAAGTAAGTCTAAATATTATTTTCAGTTTCAAAAAGGAACATAATAAGGCCTACTTTGGAGACGAACATGATATGCGTAAAGATATTCTTAGAAAAAACCTGCGGTAAGTTGCATCTATGATAAATACTATTAAGTGATTTTTTGCTATTTAAAAAGACATACATACATACATAACATCACGCCTATAATCCCCAAAGAGGTAGGCAGAGTCAAAGCGGCAGCATGCCCCTTCAACCACATTCAGCCAAAAATAAAGCCGGGCTGGGTTAGATAGACAATTGTGAATAAGCAGTGACAAGCGGCTAACCTGTCACCTACACAATCACACACTCTAAACCCAATATACCATTAGTCGCCTTTTACAACATGCTAGGGAAGAACCATAGTTGGCATATTCTTTTTAAGTCCCAGACCAACACGGGACAGTGGGCTGGGTTGGGTGGAAAGCTGTTTCATATTTGTAGTGTTGCAAATTATACTCTCTATAATGAAATTCATTCGATGATGTAAGTTAATGTATGTAATATGTATAATACGGAAAGAGCACATCGCACATTGCTTCTATTGATCGAAACACAAATGAATTACATTTAGTCCGTCATTTACCGAGTTCATCAAAATTTTATGAACACGTACTCATATTTTGTTGTATCAAACAAACGAAGATACTGTGTATACAATTTCTAGCGTGCGGCGCTTTGACGTCACGATAAAATTTAAAAGGTTTTATAAAACGAAATTGTAACGTGCTGCACCTTGTAATCTTTTGTTTGCTGAATAAAACCAGCACGATGAGTTCAAATTAAAAACATCCTTATTTATGTTAAAGCCTCAAAAACATAACAGAAAATTATAAGCCAAATAGGGTTCTCTTTAAATTCATCATCATGGAACCAAGGAAAATAAAGATGAGATAGTATTGTAGAATTATTTTAAATGATTTATTCTAAATATTAGAAAATATTACTACCGGTTCGGAATGCCAATTCTATCGAGAAGAACCGTCAAGAAACTCGATAGTTACTCTTTTAAATGCTAACTTCTACAATTGATTATCCTTAATGAATCTACAATCGATATTAGAAATCTGGTACCTAGTAGGCTTTGAATAGTAGAACGATACAGTTCTGAGGATGATGTTTACTCACTCAGAGCTCCGATATAAATGATACAAAATACAGAGAGCAAGCGCTTTAATAAGCCAAACAAAACAAGTTTCCGAGAGGTGGGGATGAGCGCACGTGCAGCGTTGGTGACTAATTAATTAACCGCACCTACAAGCTGCACGTGTTATTTTGATCGCCCCACTGTACAATTAAAAGTATAATTAGGTAATGATGACACAAATAGGGTAATAATGACATTAATTGCTCATTAGTATAAATTGAAATTACAGTGGAAATAAATCATTAAGTCTAAGTCTATCATTCAAAATAACTGCTTAAATAAAACTAACTAACTAACTAACTAAACTTCACGCCACTTCCCTAGCGGGGTAGGCAGAGAGAACCGAACGCCATACGGCACGATCCTTACACACCTCACTCGCCTCTTCAACATTCATAATCCTTTTCATACAAGCTCTACGATTTTTATGACTCCTAACATCACCTTCTTTTAATACACGACCAATCTGGTCGTGGTAGGTGAGCCTGGGCCTTCCGCGGCTCCTACATCCTTCCACATTCGCATTGTATATCTGTTCAGTCAATCTTTCGTCATCCATTCTTTCCACATGTCCGAACCACGCTTAAATAAGTTGGCTTCAAGAAATCACTTAAAATAGTCAATATACAAAAAAAAGAAAAAAACAATACTTACTACCACCGGTTCGGAAAGTAGATTTTAACGGAAAGAAACCGGCAAGAAACTCGATAGTTAAATTTTTTTCAAATGTAACATATACAATTTTGTAAATTTAAATATCCTACACTTACACTAGATATCACTGCAGGTGAACACTTCATTATAAAGTGAACCATAAATCTTTGTTAATCAGGTTCCTTAACCTTATTTTAAAATAATCTAACTGACGGACTTAATACCATTGTTTGGTCAACTATCATATTGAGATTGCCGAATAGTGTAAGAAGGTATTCGTACCGTACGCCAGGAATGTATAAGATCACTTTATTATTAAAGTACACCACACTCGTAGTTAACACGACTTAAAGGCTAAGCTATTTTTTAGGCTCATATCAGAAGTAAATCGCCAGAACCTAGGCTACAAACTGGCCGTCAACAAATTCGCCGACCTTACCGAGGCTGAAATGGAAAAATACAAGGGACTGCGGCCACAACCTGAGGGTGACGCCGGGAACATACCCTTCCCGTACTCTGAAACAGAACTGATGACCATGGCTGAATCTTTACCGAAGGAATACGATGCCAGACTACATAATCTAGTCACACCTGTCAGAAGTAAGTATTTAATCAAACATTGTAGTTTTGGAATCAAATTAGACTAAAATCGAAATTTTAAATCTAGGAAACCTATTGAAGCTACATTTATTTACTTATAGTTTTTACACTCCCCAAACTAAGGTAGTATCAAACACAGAAGTAGTATAATCCTAATTGTCACCACTGGACTAAACTACTACTACTACGTAGGGTTGCAGTCTCGCCAGACTGTTAGAATGAAGGAACAGAGATTGCACATATGTTTGTACAGACACTGTGCACTTATATATTTATTATTTACTAGCACCGTTCTGCGGTGGTTTGTGGGTGTTTGGACATAAAATATACCTTATATTACTGTCGGATAATGTAGCTTTCTAATTCGCATTTGTAATATTATTTTATAATTTTATTGAGTTAGGATTAGACTGGAGCGCCAATAAATATTTGGTCTACTTTCCTCTAGATCAGGCAGAATGTGAAGCCTGTTGGTCGTTTGCGTGTGTTGCTGGTGTGGAGGGAGCACTCGCACGTTCTACTGGAAAGCTCATCAGTCTAAGTGAACAGGCTCTTGTGGACTGTACCTGGGCGTAAGTTCTTTATACACACATACATACAGCTTTTAAAGAAATAAATAAATACATATCGTCACGCCTGTAATCCCCGAAGAAGCATGCAAATTCAGTTACCTAATTTCGGTTACGCCAGCCATTCTCAATGAAGGTTAGCCGACTATGCAGAAGATTTTATAGTGGGCAAATGTCTACGCAACCACAGAATGCACAGTGCGTGCTCTATCCCTTCTCTCTCATAATGGTATGAGATGGCAAACCCATGTGCCCTAAGAGAGGTCGTAGCATTACATATATGATTTTGAGGCACAGGATTGGAAATCCGACCACTTCCTGACTCTGGGCTGGTACTGAGTAACTTTGAACGAAAATCCAGCGTCATATTTAGACCCGTCTCTTGATTTTAACTCGGGAACTTTAATCTTAACGCCCTCTAACAAAAGACTAACGAGGCAGTCATTTACGCGTTTGTCCTACCTGACTTTTATTAACATTGTTGCAATCCGGTCGGGTTGAAAACGATAACGGTTCCGCCGGAGTACCGGATCGGGTTTTCAGGTAGGGATTGCAATCCGGATAGCCAGATCCGAGAATCAGGTAGAATCGGCATAATTTAATGTAAGCCGAATCCGGTACCAATATATCGGATCTAGTGGCCGGATGCGGTGAAAGAATGTTTGACAAAAATAATAGGGATGTTGCTGCAATTGCGATCCAGAAAACCGGATCCGGTAGTCGGTGGATCCGAAATCGTTTTCAATCCAAATGTATCTGGTCAGATCCGGCTGAATCTCTGGAAATCAAACCGGATCCGACGAGATTGAAAATGACACCGGAATGCAATTTCAGCTATAGCGCAGTTCTGTCAAAAATTATTTCGCCGTACCCGGGCACCAGATCCGATATATTGGTGCCGGATCCGGTATACGTTGATGTCGGATAATTGAAGTCTTCCCAAGCTAGTGAAGACCAGATGGCTGTACCAGGACAGGCACGTTGGTCGAGTGGTCAGAGCCCCTGGCCACGAAACCAAGGGTCACGGGTTCGACTCCCGCTAGGTGCAAATGTTTCGTATGATGAACCTGGACATAATTTGTACCCAAGTCATGGATGTTTATGAACGTTTTAATACGTTTGTCGTCTATCCGTTAGCCTAGTATCTATTGGCAAAGCTTATAAGCTTAATTTAGAACTAGTAAATTGGTGTGCCAGTCTGGAGTTTATTTATTTTTATTATTTAAATGCTATTATAAGTATGTATTACATTGATATTATTATATCTCCAGGTATGGTGAAGACGGCTGTGATGGTGGTTACCAAAGTAACGCATATAACTGGACAATGAAGTATGGTCTTCCCACTACAGCAGAATACGGTTCTTACACAGCAACAGTAAGCTTAATTTATATTAATAGGAAGTGTAGCTTCTATCAGTAGGGTGACATTATTTTAGACTAAATGTTGAAATAGTAAAAAAATACCGCAAAATAAAGTACCACACGGTTTTTAAAATGAAATTGTATATTTCATTAAGAGAATTTTAAATCAATCTTATTATAATATATTGGTCGGTTATTTTACGTCCCATCATTGTAAAATTAGGGTTCATAGGTATTACATCCAAAGGCAAATTAGTTCCACCATAGATCTTGTATTATTAACGGCACACATTTGTACATATTGTTTTTATTTTCCAAAATATGTCACGGTCTAGTAAAAAATAAGGACTACGCGCTGTCATACTACATCGTGAAGCGACCCACCCTTATGAATACGTGATTAAGACTTAAGGATACCAGATATCGGAAATTGGGAGCGTTTATGTCAACGTGTGATGTAAATTACGTGTCAAATTGGAGCTCATGCTGGAGATGCCTAAACGTCTTATTGCTGGCGCCGAGTACTTATTTTTTTTACTAGTTCGTGAAATATGCATGTATTTACCCGCTTCAGACACGGGCCCGCGAAAGAAAATTGTACAGTGATTATTAATGTGATAAGAGTGATTATTAAGTGGGTTTCACGGAATCAAAGGGTTAACTAGAAATATCACCAGAATTTAATGAATACAAAATTATCGGACTGTCACTTCTAGCATCTTGTTTTTATATATGAAATGCTGCATAATGAAATAAGAATTCTTGTACAGAGCATTGTGTCAATTATATTTTTAATATTATTAAGTATATTAAAAATATAATTGACACAATGCTGCACAATATCGAGTTAGCTCAAGGCCCGCCAGGCCTTGAGCTAACTCGATATTTGAACTCGCTATAGCTTAGTAAAATTTAATAAGTCATCTGTAAGTGCTAGGCGCGACACTTCAATGCTCCTGGTTCTTCACATTGCGCCGTGTCTTAGGGAGTGGGTTAACCCGTCTAGCGCAGTGGACTGATTTGCGACGCAAAATTACTATCTCTAACAAGAGGGTATTTTTTCTCCACAGGCTGGCTACTGTAATATCAAGAATATGACTAAAACTTACACTATTCGCGGTTATACCAACGTGACTCCACACAGTATCAATGCCCTTAAAGTAAGTAGCTAGTTCATTAATTAATTAAGGTTAGTATTCCTTGATTCGAAGTTCGTAAGTAGGTACAGATCTAATGGATTTGACTGGCCCTATGAGGCATTCGGTAGTGACCCTTTTTTTTTTTGGGGAAACTCCCACGATCCTTCACCCTCTGCTCGGGGAAACAGAGGACGTGTCGGACTCGAACCGACTAAAACCCCAACGTGGCCTCCCGCGGCGCAGTTCCGGAAGAGCTGGTATCCCCACTGCCGGGATTTTACGACAACTCATCCGTTGTTCGCATGCCACGCTGCGTGGCTCACCTCGCGCGGCGGTGATCGATGTTTTGCAGCCCACGGTCGTCCGTCGTCGGATGCACAGCACCGAGCACGCGCGCACGTCGATACATGCTAGGCCACCTAGCACGTCTCAACTACTCCTCCTAGGAATCAGAAGCCTGTCGTCCCCGCGAACGGCGTCGTGGGCACACTCTCGCGTTGTGCCCTCTGCTATACGAGAGGGATACCTACGTGGAGAGCGTCTCGTCGAGGGGGCCTCCTTCCACCCGCTGATCCAAAATGAGGGCGAGGCCCTGTAAGCGCGGGAAGTGCTTCCGCGCCCACCGCAACGCATCAGCAGTGCGCCCCTTCTGGGTTGCCGAGGAGGGTTATTGTACATTTGCCACAAAGTTAATTTCACCACAATGTGAAACAGTTCTTACATTGAAAGTTAATTTGTCACAAGTACCTACGCGGTATTGTAAACGGGCAACGGTAACACGCAGCTCCTTCTCTTCCTCGGCAATCCTAATCCGGCCGCTGCGGCTGGTGCCCCGACTGTCTGGCAAGACACCAGTCGTGGCCCACCTCTCTCGAGCTCGAGGTCCCTCTTAGCTTCAGCCCTGGATGGTCCAAGTCCAGGGCTTACTAAGACCCCCCCCCCTCCCCCGGGAGGTCTTTGTGTTAATATCCAATATTTAAGTATATATTTGTAATACCACTGTTGATTCTGATATCCGTATCGCAAGCTTGCTACTTAGCTCGCGTGCTTAAGTTACTTAGCTCGGAGTCAGTTCAATATATGATGTCATCTGATATTTATTTATTATTTACTTAATGGAATTGTCATGAGACACTTAATGTTTAATGATATTTAGTTGCTTTGAAGCTGAGGCGGGTCGGTCAATATTATAACGGCGACATCTACGCCAGTCTAATATCGTATTTATAAGTGTGACTTTCACGTACTGTATGCCACTCAATTTTTCAGGTCGCTTTGGTAAACCACGGACCCATTGTCGTAGCGTTTCAGGCCACGGATTATTTGAAATTATACTCATCTGGGATCTTATATGACCTAGCCTGGTAAGTATTAAAAGTGATGTGTTGTGCTACTCCCTATACATCGAGACCACCTACACTCATCGTAGTAAACTTTGACTGCCTTGTAGAACACAAACAACACACGCCCCTGTCAAGGTCCGAATGAGTGTCAAACCATTAAATCATCACGATTCTTTGCTTGAGCACTGGTAGCTCAAAGCTATAGACACGATATGAAGGGTTCTGGCTCAAACTTGGGCTCAAAATTGGGTTATTCAAATATAAGTACACTTTTATAGCACAAGTGCGAGTGGAAACATAATAGAATTGTACCAAAAACAAAGCTACGTAACAATGAGGCCTGTAATCTTTTTTTTTTTTCATATATAGTCAGGGGGACGAGCACACTGATCACATGGTCACAGTGGTGGGTTACGGCGAAAAGCATGGTGAAACCTACTGGATAGCCAAGAACTCGTGGGGCAAGAATTGGGGGCTCGACGGCTACTTTCACATCGCTGCCAAGAATGAACTATGCGGTATAACTAAAGAGCCTGCGTATGTTGTTATGTAGACTTAATCGTTATTGGACCATTTTATGTACTGCAATTGTTCGAAAAATAAAAAACTAACTAACTAAACTTCACGCCACTTCCCTAGCGGGGTAGGCAGAGAGAACCGAACGCCATATGGCACGATCCTTACACACTTCACCCGCCTCTTCAACATTCATAATCCTTTTCATACAAGCTCAACGGTTTTTATGACTCCTAACATCACCTTCTTTTAATACACGACCAATCTGATCGTGGTAGGTGACCCTGGGCCTTCCGCGGCTCCTACATCCTTCGAAAAATAAAAACCCATAAAAACATGCACACATAGCATCACGCCCGCAATTCCCGAAGGGGTAGCAGTGTCCAGGGGGCGACAAGTTCCCTAAACCTCATTCAGCCAAAAATAAAATCACGTTAGGTAAGACGGAAAATTTCGGAAAGATGACGAGTGACTAACTCATCGGCTTCTAGTCGCTTTTTACGACATGCTGAGCTACGAACAGTTGGCACATTATTTTTTAATCCTAAACCTATGTGAGATAAATAAATATATTATTAAAAAACATAAAAAAAATTACGTCTGAAATTAAAACAATGGCAAAACAGATAAGTACTAATTTATAATGGCAAATCAATATTGATGAAACGCTTGGCTACTAGCATTAAAAACTGTATTATTTTTTGAAAAATTCAGGTTTCGTGTATACTAAAAATAAGGTTGAATATACTTAATCTTGGCTCTACTGACAGTGTGTTAAGATTTTTATCCTGATTTGTATTTAATAGTTTGCACGTAAAAATAAAATATTAGTAGGCATCTATTTGTTACATTCCTATAACAATAATCGAACCTGGTATTAATAATTTTTTTATATGACTTAGGTACTATTATTATTGCATTCGGATATTTACTCAAATTGTGCTAATCACAGAAGAAGACATACCGCTACATGGCATAGAGCCCGTATTTCAATAGCAGGCAATAGGTCGCAAGAAATTAAGATGTAATGTTGTATGCACGATCTTAGAAGAAAGAAGGACTCTGCGCCACTAACTAGACGTTGAGCCTTCTGCGGAGCTCCAACTTGACACGCAACTTACGTCACACGTAAGCGCTCCAAATTTCCGATATCTGGTATCCATAAGAACTCACACATGCATAAAAGTGGCTTCACGCTGTTGTATGGCAGGACGAAGTCCTTCTTTATTTACTAGTCCGTGGTTGAGGGAACACGACCATCCAATGGTACACATCGCCTTTTCGTACGCAACAGCTAAATGCGTCATTCATGCGACACGGATATCGATATTTGTCTGCGAACATTACCAACTTGACTGGCTTGATGGCGCATTCGGTAGAGGCCCCGTCCTATCCAAAAACTAGCCAAGAGTTGTGGGTTCGATCCCCACTTAGGGAAAACATTCGTGTAATAAATACTTGTGTTTGTTCTGTGTCTAGGTGGTATTTAAGTATATATTTGGAATACCACTGTTGAATCTGATATTCGTAACACAATTGCTTAGGCTACTTACTTCAGAGTTAGTTCAATGTACATATGTAATGTTTTATTTATACCTATAAAATCTATGACACCATGACTCCATAGGCGCGGATTTATCCTTCAAAAATGGCTGTGGGCATCTGTATCCGAAAATCGGACAAAGGCACGCTCTAGCTATGTGTACACATGTCCTGACCAGCTGCTCGGGTCTAGTTAGGGTCGAGTTAGGCATGCCCCTTGGTCCCCCCCGCTGGGGTCTTCGGTTTGGCGTACTTGGGGGGCTTAGTAGGCCCTGGTGCAGGACAGGGCCGAAGCTAAGAGAGACCCCGAGGTGAGCTGCGACTGCTCGGCATTTCCCACCGAGCAGTTGCGGCACCGGCCGCAGCCCCCTGCGGCCGGACTAGGATTGCCGAGGAAGAGGAGGAGCTGAGTGTGTCGTTGCTCGCCTCCCTATCCTCGGCAACCCGACAGGGGCGCGCTGGGTCGCGCTGTGGTGGGTCGCAGAGGGATTGAGCGTCTCGATGCTCTCCCTCTGCGACGACAATCTGGGTCGCCGGGCGGAAGGCGGCCCCTTCGACGAGGCGCTCTCCGCGTGCCCCTCTGGCTTAGCAGAGGGCACAGCGCGAGAGTGGGCCCACGACGCCGGTCACGGGGATGATCGGCGTCTGAATCCTGGGCGGAGTGGTTGAGACATGCTGGGTGGCCTGGCATGTCTCGACGCGCGCGCGTGCTCGGTGCTGTGCATCCGACGACTGTTGTCGTGAGCTGCACAGCACCGACCACCGCCGCGCAAGGTGGGCCGCGTAGCGCGGCACGCGCATCACCGGAGGAGCAGTCGTATAGTCCCGACAGTGGGGATACAGGCTCCTCCGGAACTGCGCCGCTGGAGGCCACGTTGGGGTTTTAGTCGGTTCAAGTCCGACACACCGCCCTCTGCTTTCTCGAGCAGAGGGTGACGGCTCGTGGGAGTTTCCCCAACTAAAAAAAAAAAAGGCATGCCCCTTGGTGGCTCAAAGATCCGCGCTTATTGGTCTAGTCATTTACAAAAATGATAACGAATGCACATTAATTAATCGATAAAACTCTGGTAAAAAAAAAATCCCGATTTTTCCAAATATGTTTTAGTGAGAGCCTACAAGGGTATGTCGGGCTCGTAACTCGGCTCGCAAAACCAGATCCCCCCTACTGACTAAACCTCACGGCTGCCATTCTTCGGGCGCTGAATGCCAAACTCCCCACTGTCGGGATTCGCTCGAAAAGTCTACGCAGCGCGCGCTGCCGCCTTGCGGGTAATCTCGAGAGAGTGGAATTCTCCCCCTGAACACCTAGTGTGGTGTGTACGATAACACAGACAGCTGTGACCCGTATCCTCACGGACAGAGTATGTCACGCGTTGTTGTCCTCTCTGGGGAAAAGCGGCAGCAAGCGCCTTTAACCACATTCAAACAAAAATAAAACTGGGCTGGCTGGGCTAGATGAACTACATATAACTACCTACAAAATACCAACTATATTCTCATAAATATATATTTTTAAGGGTTATGTTTTTCGTTTCACATTAAACTGCGCTATACGTATGCACACAATTTGCAAGATATGCAGCCAGGAGCCGGACAAAAAGTTTAATAGTACGAGACCGTTTATTGTGACTGCAGCCTATTAACAGCCTTTTATGTAATAAGGTTGCCAATTCATTATCTCCCTAACTCACTAGGGCTGCCAAAAGTAAATTTACATTTCATCTTAAACACTGCTCATTTATATTAACTGGCAAGCAATATGTTCACTAGTTCAATTTAACTATAAGTACATAGTTAAACTAAAAACTAGTTAGATTTTTCAAGTGAAATATATATACATATAATTTCAATAACGTTTTAATGATAGAAACTATAATCTGTAATATATATCCATTTACTATCTTCTCATGCCTTATCATGATGCTAGTTAAATCTTTCATCATATTCTTCAGTTATGTTAGTCGGAGTCGGCTTAGACCATGATCCAAGATTTAGCGAGTCTAGTAATTACATCTGACCTTCGTAATCCTAACATAGGAGAACAAGACAATTTGGATTATGGTTACACATCCATTGTTGATTGAATGCGCAGGTTTCATGGCGATATTTTATCTCACAGCCGAACTAGTGGCTTAAATATGTACCTACACAGATTTACAAAATCCAGAGGTACGTGTCTTGGTTTAAACATACCTCATCGATATGACCCACGGGTCCTTACCATCGAGCCACCATCGCTCTCTGAACTTGAAAGTAAAAAAATATTCGTTCGCCAGTAAAATTACAATAGTATAAGTATGTAAGTAAAACATATTAAGGAATTCAAGGAAAATCAATAACGTTATTAGGATTTACGGCACATCATATTTTTGGTAGCCCTACTCCTCTGTTGTGCAAGGGATCGAGCGAAGTAATATCTGCACATCAGAATAATTCCATCTATAATAATATGCCTTTGTAAAGAGGGTCGCCATGGCTTAACTTTATAAGAGATAACAGAACAAATAAAGGAAATGCGAGTTAAATTATGAATGATAACAATGTATGCTGATTAAATTAAAGATTATGAGTAAGCAAAGGCGTGTTTGTTATTGTTCAAGATATTAAAAAAGTATCGACTTTGAAATTCAAACATGCTTCTAATAAATCGAATAACGATCGAGAGACGTATTCGGTTGTGTTTACTAGTCCATTTCGTATTATATAAGATGAGTTAAGTAAATAATATGCAGGTTTGCCGTAAGCGCGCGCGGTTTGCAGACTCGGAATCAACCCATTAAGGTCGTTTTGCTTTTGTATGTGTCTTAAGGGACACTTGTTTTCATTTAAGCATGATGTGAAATCCGCTGTATACTGTATTTTTTTTTTACATGCAGTTGAAATCACGCTATCCTTTCTGATTAGTTTATCGATGTTGTCAAATATTGTAATAAGTGGTAAAAGAGTTTTTGTTGCCAGAGGTTTTGGATCATTTTTTCGGTTGCAAGTGTACACGTATGAAATATTTTTAGTAAGATATCCTAAGTCGTTGACAAGATGCCCGCCATATCGATTAATGTTGACAATAATAGTATCTATCTCTATGAGTTTCCGATTCTCGTAATAGGTATGCAAATCAGACGATACTTTTGCTAAATTTTAATAAGTAATCAATTTAAGAAGAAAATTGATAAATCGTAATTAGATTAATTAATAGAGATAATTTATGTCTTACAATGATGTTAGCGTATATAGTTAAATATGTTTGAATCCGAACATTTTTACTCGTATAAACTATGATTCATGAAAAGTTATTGACGCCTATCACATAAATCGTCTTATGTGAAACAGACTTATAAAACCTTTATATTACACCAGGAAGAAATATGTTCGTCTATTATAAACCCGCTCTCCTAACCCTTAATCCTACCGTACGTCCGACGGGTGGCTACTCTGGCGCTAAGCCCAGTGTCTAAGTCCACCAAGAATGCTATCGGTTATTTATGTATATGTTGCATTGAAAACGCGATTCCGTTCATTCTTATACTTATTGTTTTTTGCTCCATTCAAACATCGCAATATGATTATGAACAAAAAGATTAATAAGAATTTACTACATTCAAACACATTGTTCTCTGAATAATATAATATCGACGATGAAGTGACAATACCTCCTAACTGTAGATTATGCTTATTATACAAGAAAATGAAAAAACTAACTAACTAACTAACTAAACTTCACGCCACTTCCCTAGCGGGGTAGGCAGAAAGAACCGAACGCCATATGGCACGATCCTTACACACCTCACTCGCCTCTTCAACATTCATAATCCTTTTCATACAAGCTCTACGGTTTTTATGACTCCTAACATCAAATGAAAAAACGATCCAATTTTTCGGTTTAAATCATAAGACTTTCATATAACTTTGAATGTAATGTTTACAGTTTTACTTTATTATTTGATAACAAACGATAAAAAAAAATAGTCCACGAGAAATTGTAATAAGTATTAGTACTAATCGATTAGTACTAATACTTATTACTTTACTTTTAATGCAATATCGTTCATTTTAATTGCTTTAAGATTTAATTTCGCTAATACTGTTGACAGTATTAGCGGAATTAAATCTTAAAGATTTCTTGTAAAATATTAGTTTGGAGGTATTGTCACTTCATCGTCGATATGTATCTATGAAAAATGTCATCTCAATCGAAACCCAACAGATTTTAAATTTTAACATGCAAGATTTAATCACAAACAGGCAGAATTGTAGTAGTTAATAACCTACTTACATAGAGACAAATACTGGAACAGGTGAAAGGCAAAGAATGCTTTATAAACGGTGAATTCTAAAATACTTTCTTAGCAAAACTCTAATTAAACCTTGATTAACTTTTTATGGGATTTAAGGAAAGAAAAAACGCCTTCGAACTACGATATAGAAACAAAACAACAGCCGCAGGCGCTGCTGGTGCAATAAAATGCACAGGACGTGTAAGAAGCGTGTAATAAGATAGCTAGGCTAAGCGCCAGTGATGCCTACTGTGGAGCATATCTCTTCATTGTAAGGGAGTTTTTTTAAAGGGTGATTTTATCGAGGTAATTTCTTTTAACTATGTTTTTTAGACAGTAAATAAAAAAAAAATTACCCCGAATTGTTCCGTTTAACTTACATCACATCTTAGACGTCTTTTAGCTGTTCATGTTCGAGAATAAATAATGAAAATAATGAAATATTTCAGTATAATTATAATAATTTAATGCTTCGAGTACCGAGATTCCAGACACAATTGATTTTCAATTGTTATGGACCGGATATCGCGACGACCGGGACGTCAAAGGTTAAAGGATTCCAAAACAATTTTATCTACATACACGCATACCACGTTAAGGTAGGCGGAGGAGCAGTAAGTTCCCTGAACCACATTTTGTTTTACAAAATTCAATTCATTGTGACAAGTGGTTCGAGGTAACAACTTGTTACAAATATTTAAACATTTTCTGTCTAATCTAGCTGAATTTTGTAAAACAAAATATGGTTCAGGGAACTTACTGCTACTGTCGCTTACACCAACCACCAACATTTACGACACGCTAGACATGGAACACAGTTAATACGTTATTTTTGAGTTCAAACCAACATAGGTTTAACAAATTTGAGGGGAACAAATTGCAACCAGTTGGCATCACCGCGTAGCGCCTAGCCGCGTATCGCGGACTGGTCCGATCTCGCTCGTGTTGACGACCTGCGCCTGCGCACGCGACGCGCCGGACCACTTACTCACTAACGGCCTGTTTTGAAACCGCCAGATCTTGATTAGGCATAGTGCTCTCTAAGCTCAAATGTCTTTGAGATGCCTATAATAGTCAATCTTACAATAAAATCCTTTGAATAAAGTAACATTTATGCGCATTACCTATACATGCACGTTATTATATAACATTACCTACATACAATCGTTAAGAAATAAACAAAACAAAGAAGTAAAATAAATAATATAATTCAATGAGTAAATTATGAAAATAAATCTTATAAACTAGGACACCTCAAATACTTCAAAAAAAGTCATATTTTTGGTAACTTTTAGGTACTTAGGTAACTGACATAAAGTAAACCTAATTTTGCCTTTGTAACAAATAGGAGAATGCAAACAAATCCCAAAAAAATCAGAACCTCCCAACTAATAAGAGGTCTTTGTAATCAGTACTACTGAAATAGTGATCTTGAGCAAGATGTCAGAAACCGCTATAATAGTAGACCTTAAATGCAAAGTGCATCTATCGGCGAGGCGGTGCAAGGAGCGGTCAGCGCAATACTAAAGCCGCAGATTGGCATCAATTGTCTTCTTAATGTTATGGGAACACGAACTAGGAAGTCAGAATTTCTAGATCAGATTGACAGAAATGTAGTGGCAAGACTCTGTACATAAGACTGAAATACAGATAAATACTACTATACATACACACATACATACATAACATCACTCCCATAATCCCCGAAGGGGTAGGCAAAGTGAAAGTGGCAGCAGGTCTCTTTAACCACATTAAGCAAAAAAAATAAATAAACAAACGACATTCGATTTACATGCAGTTCCTAAATTTATGTAAGTATTCTGATGACTGTTAATGATTTTAGTATTAAAAAGGGGCCTGGCAACTTAACCCAGTAACTGGCAGGCAATTTGTCCAGACACGTCTAAAAAAATTGGATGCATATATAATAAATACAAAGAATATAATTAGGAACGTATTTTTATAGAACGGAGGTTCATACACTTTTTCTTATATCTAGAAAACTTGCAATTATATAGCTAATGTCTTCTGAACATACCGTTCCTCGAATAGATAAAAGAAATAAAACTAACAATAAACTCCTTCGTAGTCGTTTTGTACTGAATCAGTAATAAAATACCAACAGCTAAAATGAAATAACGCGCAAATAATATGCAAGCCGAGTTTTCAATCTCGATGCAAAATACGGCCAAAACCAAATAAGCGTCTAGGAACTAAATAAATTCAACACAATTTGCAATGAAGCTGCCTGCTCGAGCAATTACAAACACCGCCTCTCGCTCAAAAAGTTTAAATAAACTGTTGCAAAAACGATAATCTGTGGAAGTATCATATCCGCGCTGGGAACTATTCGGAGCCGGCTGGATGAGATCCGCTCCGATTTAATTAAACCGAGATCTGATTACTGTGAAATGTGACAGCCTGGGGAAATGCAGACACGGCTTGTTTTGTGGACTTTACTCGTGGAGATGATGCGTGCGATTGCGAGATGTATTGGCGTCGAGTGACAAATATATGAAATCTAACACATACATACTGCTTATTGTATGTATACCTATAACAGACTTCACACATAATACACAAAATATTACAATAACGCTCATTTCACAAAAATAAAATATATACCTACATTGACATACTACATTATGAACTTGCGCATAATGCCTTAACTAGTTCAATATATATCTGAGGTTTGTGATATTCAATAAATTTTTCTCGTTAGCCGGAAATTTATTAGGAAAAGATTATTTTTTATCGAATAGGGCCGAATAAGACTCATGTGGGCTGCCTATTCGAAGCTGGAATTTGCTTTCAATATGAAAATCTCTGCGGAACAAAAAGCCAGAATATTCAACCAGTGCATCCTGCCGGTGCTCACTCATGGAGCTGAGACCTGGGTTTTCACTCGAGACACCATCAACGGATTAGAAGTAGCCCAGAGAGCGGTTGAGAGAAAACTGGTAAGAGTGTCATTGGTGGACCGTAAAACAAATAAACGGCTTCGAAAACAAAGCAAAGTCGCAGATGTCACGAAACATATAGCGCACCTCAAATGGAAGTGGGCTGGACACGTGGCCCGTAACGAGATGTCCTGGTGCAAACGCATACTAGAATGGAAGCCGTGGGCAAAAAGCGCCCTCAAGGACGACCACAAATGCGTTGGAAAGATCACGTTATGAAGGTCGCCGGTTTGAACTGGATACAAAGAGCGCAACAAATGGATACAAAGCATGGAAAACCATTTAAGGAGGCCTACACCAAAATGGTTGAAAAGGGCTAAAGAAGAAGAAGAAGAGGGGATGAGTTTCATTATGGGATTATATTCACTAATCTAACCTAGCCCAGTCTTATGTTTTGACTCTGACTGAATGTGGTTAAGTGGGGCTAGCTCTTCTTTGATTCTGCCTACCCCTTCAGGGATTACGGACGTGATGTTATGTTATGTGTTAAGATTTTAAACTTTCGCGTTGCATTATCACTATAAATAATACTGACGGGACTAAACGCGATATTCATTATGTAGTAGGTACAACGACCGTGGTCACAAGGGTGTCCGCTTGTGACCACCGTCGTTGCAACACGGCCGAAACGTCAAGCTGTAAGTACTCGTGTAGGTACTACAATATAATGTACTTATATCGCGTTTAATCACGTCAATATTATTTCTAGAAATACAAAACTTTCTGATACTCTGGATATGTCTGATTAGTGAATGCAAGACAACGTAAAGGGTTAAACACGATGTCACGACATCCACGGCATGTAGTTTATAAATAGAAAATGTGGTTTACAAGACAAGTTTAATCAAACATATAGATTGCAGTTACATTATAGAGTTTTCCATATGCATGTATCCAGTATAAATTGCTTCAAAGTAATCAGGAAACATGTTACATCTAAATTCGCATATAGGTAAGTAAATTAAGAAACAGCAAAAAAAAAGTGTTCAGACTCTAAGATATAATAAAGTAAGAATTCTAACAATTCCGATTATGATATAATTAGAAAGCTTGACAGAGATAAATATATTATAATTCATATTTCAGTGAAGTTAAGAGATTTCAATTGACTTTTAGATGCTTGCATTGCCACCCCTCGAGGGACCATTTGATGTGGGCCATTAACAATGGGCACGCGTCCCTTGTCAACGATTGGGAACGAGAGGAGTTCCCACAGGAAGCTGTGAGAACGACGGCAACCCTCGGAATACGTTGTAAATGCGATCACACATAAACGTCTCTGGACTGTTTAGTATAACAGAATAGTTGACGAAATATTTGTAGCCCTTCAATTTGTTTTTATGTAAGCTTCTGCGTACTCTTCATACTAGGGTTGCTGCGAACATCAGCAACAGTATGCTAACACACGCTGGTAAAGTAAAAACTTGTATCAGCAATGACCCTGCTCTGAACCAACACCTATTTGAAAACTGAAAAGACAGAGTTGTACAATAAAAATATGATTAGATCATAATAAGCAAGTAATTCATATTTTTTATTATTAACTTAATATAACTTATTATTTTAGACCTATCACTTACCAATTAATGTAATTTGCAATTTTTTGTATTGTTTAAATAACATTTAATAAGTAAATTAGTTGAGTATACAAACCCATTCGTCAAACACACAGGACATACGAAATCCATAGGATTTTGATAATTAATTTATTTTAATTATGTCAAATTTATTTAGTGGTCACATCTATCGTATTGAGCTCTCTTCACTTAGTGGATAGGTACTATAGAACTGAACTATCGTTTTAAAACTTCAAATAAATTTAGACAGATAAATGTACTTAGTTCAGACAAATTTGCTAACTAAAATGGTCGTCCGCTACTTTAGGTACATTAAAATTCATGTCGCGTTCCATTTCAATCCTCGTGCACCACCGATGGAATCCAAACGCTAGTTGATTCTGCATAAAATAAGGAAAAAATATATATTTTAATAGTTAAAATTTTAAGATCTGCAATGGCAAAAACATTAGCGATATTTGAAAATTATAGAAGCGTAGGAAAGTGTCTTTTATATTGTATTTCATGCTAATAGCGCAGTACACAAAACAAACATGGACAGAATCATAACAAATGGTAATTTTCTTATTATAAAAGGTTCCTGGTCGTGTCTCAAATATATAATTTATTTTAAATAAATAAATTCATAACATAGGTATGTCTTTTAAGATTTTGAGTTGTCAAAAATACGAAATTGTTTCGCAACTCCTGATGCTAATAAATCGAGGTAAAACATTTGATTACTAGGTCCATGCTATAGGGCAATACCGTAGGTGGTCCATGTCTAACCCGTACTTGCATTGAATAACAAATGAACTAAGTGCGAATCTACCACTAACTGACATGTTGACTTGCAACTTTCGACCTTAAAACACGGGAATTAAGGATTAGGATTGTGGACTGGTGTACCCATATGCAAAGTTATTCTAAAGAGAGCTTGAGCGGTTAGCGAAGCTACGATATGTACGTTATTTATGTATATTCTGATCTACAGTCTGAATTAGTCGCGTAACATATGCGATAAAAAAACTTCTAGAATTTAATTTATATGTACGGCCGGTAAGAAAAGGTTTTTAACTTTCCAAATGTCTAATAAATTTATTTTAAATATAGAATTTAAGTTATGTATACGTATTATTTTAAATTTAGATCACTTTTTCGTTTCCAAAGACTATATCTTTAAGGTAATAATCCCGACTCTTATTACGATGTAAAATGCAAAAGTAACTCTGCCTACCCCTTCGGGGATTACGGCCGTGATGTTAAGTGTGTAAGTGTAATTAACTTAGTCTGCCTGTCTGCCGGTAATCTTAGTTCTGTTCATAGTTGTCCATGAGCTCCCTAGCTTAAGGCCTTATACATTAATCGCATAGGGACAGTTAGACGATACATTCAAATGCTTTGATAAGCCTCTTGAGACATACCGGGTCTGTATTTGAATAAACAATCAATGTATGTATTTATCTAGTAGTACCCACCTTATTACACGTTGTATACCACTTAGTTAATATATAGGTACTATGATTGCTTCGTTGGTCTAGTGGTAGCATGAGCCGCCTAAGGACGAAGAGGTCCAAGGCTCAGGGCCAAAATTTGTGACTGGGTATTTCAATATTGAAATTACTCAGTAATATCCCGACGTCAAAAAGTTGGCGCTTTAATCACCCCCGTGCCTCGGAAAGCACGTAAGCCGTTGGTCTCGCGCCTGACATCCCTCCGGTCATGTCGAATTGCCGTCTTACCGGACTATGAGAGTGAAGGAATAGAGAGTGCACCTGTGTTTGCGCACACACTTGTCCACTATAGTATCTCCTGCGCAGATGGCTAATCTTAGATTGGCCGCTGTAACTGATTCCACAAACAATTCTAAGTATGATTAAAAAAATATATTGTCACATAACGTGTCGCTAAATTTTTCTCCACATAATTCGGCCACGGTCTAGATGCGTCGCTTCTTAACAAAAACTAAGTCCAGACGCATAGTTACTATCTAACCTCTTTGTCAACATATACTGTGACCTTCAATAAGTATTCGGACAATGGGCGTTGGCGCACAAAATTACGCATTTTGCGCATTGAGTCACATAATCACTGTTTAATCCTAACCCGATCTGCGATTATCTCAGTTTTCCCACATTACGCCGGCCGTAAATCGACTGCGGACCCAAATGAACAAAGACTGCGGACTATTGTCCGCCGCGCCCTGTTCCCTCGTCGAGTCCGCATAAACCGCGCAAAACAAGATTCTATTGCAATTGTGTTTATTGCGATTGCGTACCTTTTAAAGGCAGGTATTGGTTGGCAACATTATGCTTAGTTATGCTATACTCTTTTATTTAGATATACATTTAAATTCTATGGGGATGAGTGAATAAATGAGATAGACTTTTAAAAATATAAAACTTTGCTCAAATCGATTAAATTTACCATGTAATTTCCACCAAACCTGTAATATAATTATAAATTTGATAAAAAATCTGGTTTGCTTTTAATAGCTTAAAGGGGAAAGAAAATTGTGCAATATTTTAAATCCAAATTAAACTTTAAATAAAACGCATGCGTTTTTTTTTATAGGCTACATGCATTGATATATAAAAAACATTGCACATGCATTGATATAATTTTTTATATCAATGGCTACATGCCTATAAAATAAAAAAAAAACTACGCAATCTCCTATGAACGCGGGTAACAACTTAAAAAAATATAAGTATTTGCCTGCATTCTTAATGTGCTTATTACCCTACTTACTGAAAAAGGTTTTTTTTGTACATACTTATGTTCGTATAATAATGCAACTTCGTATTCTAAATTCCCTCTCAAGTGTTGTAACAAGTTGGACATTACATACATGTATCATTTAGATGCTCATCATACGCAATAAATATATTTTATTGTATAGCCCGAATACGTGCAAGGAATAATTATTACCTTTAAAAAGACATTATTAACACGGAACATGGAACGGAAATAGCCTTTATATTGTTTTGTTTTTTTTTCTCGAATCTGAGTGTGGTCAGTCTTTTTTAGTTTATGACGTTACTTATTTAAAATTTACATACATACATACATAACATCACGCCCATAATCCCCGAAGGGTTAGGCAGAGTCGTAAGGGCAGCAAGCCCCTTCAACCACATTCAGCCAAAAATAAATAAATAAAAAAATAAATAAATCTACATTTAAAATTTAAAACATATAATATCTACAATTTAGTACTAGTTGTACAAAAAGATGTCGAAACAATAGTATTTCGATTTATTCCGTTCGTACTAAAATAAGTATTTTATTTTATTAAAGATATGGCTCACACCGGTTTAAACAATTCTAATAAAATATTTTTTTTTTTATTTTAATTTTTAGAACATTAATTTCTATCTCATCAAATTCTTGATTCGGGTGTTGAATTGGGTTAGAAATTAAATTATATGCCCCTATCCGGCGCAGTACCCTTATTAATGAATAATCCGGCCCTGACCGGAACACGTCTAGCTTGAAATCGGAGCGGGCTCGTGCCATGTGTGATTCCGTGTAACATTCCAGAACCCTGTGTTCGACAAAGGTCGGTATAGGAATTCGAACTTAGCAGTAGACTAGCGTTGGGGAGACCTTTGAAATGAATTGCGACGTACGATGGAAGTAGGAGGATAAATTAAATCAAATTGCACTTTTACTAGTGTATTCTATAGCCAAGTAAGCTATAACAAGCCATCAGAAAAAATAATACAAACATAAGGTAACGTTTAGGATTTAACATGCAAAGTGTCAAACGATGCACCAGAATTTGGTGTTATTTTCTGTACTTTCACGATGATTATACACTAAATATATCAAGCTTCTGGGTCGGTGGTAACATCATAAACTTACTATTATTATAAATGCAATGCTTTTGTCCTGTACGTCTGATTCATCTTTACACTGAACTTCTTAACCAATTGAGTTAAAATTTGGTACACCTTAAGTTTTACCTTAAAAAATCACATAGGACTTTTATTTTGGTTATATTGGTAAATCTCAAGGGTCACTCGAGTAAATCTGATAGACCAAATTCACGCGGGTGAAGCCTAACGCAAAGTACGTAATATCAGCGACAATCGATATACGTCGACCTCGAAGAAGCAGAATCTATGATTGCTTCAATAATATCTATTGATCATTACAATAGGTTTTAATTAAACTTCCTCCAGCAATCCTCCATTGAAGTACAACATAAAGTAGCTAGATTCAACCAATTTCACTGTGCATTTAGTTTCACATAACAGCAATCTACCGTCCCTCTAGGCGGGTATTATTGCCTTGCTTGACTGACGGCTCGCACCGGCCGCGTAGAATCTAGTAGAGGCGGCATATTTTAAGGGAAAATGTTATTCATTACCTTTTCTGAATGTTAATGGCCATTTTCACTAAAGACTCCCTAAAGGGGTGGGTCCATTACACAAATGTCGAAGTGGGATTAATCTTTTACAGCATGCAATAGTGTTTTCATTGTGCACATTTTTCATGAAGTTTTAAATTGAATTAGGTATAATAATAACCAACAAATGAATATGATTTATGCTTATTTAAATATGATGACATATATATGGATAATTCTGATATACTTATGGCCGTATCCTAGCTTATAATGTGCTACCTTTTCTTTATTACGATAAGTATATACCTACGACGGAAAATCTATTTTGATGAGCTAATTGTGACAACAGACTGGAATAACCTGAAATAAGGGAAAGAAGAAGAAGAAAAGCTTATATTAGCGAAATATTAAAATTGCAAATAAAACCAACACAAATAATTACATGTGACGGTACCAAGGCATGTGTCGTCGAGACGTCCTAGCGGCGCCGCTTGTCTTCCGCGTATAGAAATACATATAGAATAGAATAACTGCTAGCATAACAAAAGACAAACTAACTAACTTAACGCCATTTCCCTAACGAGGTAGGCAGAGAGCCTATAAACCGTATGGCACAGTCCTTACACACCTCATTCGCTTGTTTAAAATTCATAAAAAATAATATACTAATTTTTTTCTTCCAAGCAAATCCTGGATTTATCCAGAAAATTATTCCTTCAATTACTGAACTAAGACTGGATATTAAATTAAGGCGATTCTCGACCTTCTGACTTTCATAACCTTTACACATCATGGTAACACAATCATTAGAATGTAAAGTTTTCCCTCAAGTGTAAGTCGTATAAATCTGTACTTAAAATTAAAGATTTAGAGATACGTGCTTAGATTTGAACCGACACCCCATGTGACAACTGGAACGTGTAACACATATACTTACCGTAAAGTTTCCACCGCTTAACAACTAAAACAAATTCTAATCCTAAGCCGTTTTAAAATTACCAGATGGTTATTCTATACTCCTGCCGACGGAGAGCTTAACCGGAGTGGCGGCGACCACCGCAGGCTGCACTCAGAGATACGAACACTGGAGCAAAGATATTAACCACAAGCGGGCATTATCGCCGCGGCTCAGCCGGACTGGGGAAGCCTCAAGTACCGCTGCGCCGGTAAACGAGACGTTAATCGTTCAAGAAATTAGGTTTTATAGAGAATTCGACTCAACATAGCAACGTTAAATTCTAGGACCGTTTAACTCGACCTGATTCGTTTTATATCATTAAGGGTGTGTCGACAATCTATCATAGCGATATATTACTAAACTGATATACATCACTAAACTGGTCGCTGATGTGAAATTTAACCCATACCTATTAAATAAATATCCGACAATATCACATACATTGAATTGACTCCGAGGTAAGTAGCTTAGGCACTTGTGTTAAGTACAGATATCAGAATCAACAGTGGTATTTACAAATATATACTTAAGTTTTAAATATTAACACCCAGACACAGAACAAACACAAGTATTAATCACACAAATGTTTGTCCTGGGTGGGGATCGGACCCACAACTCTTGGCGCATAGGACAGGATCACTACCAAATGCGCCATCGAGCCAGTCGTGGGCGCATTAGCATAAACTTAGCATCATTTGAACGGATTAAACATAAAGAACCCTAATCTTATGATTTAGCTGTTAAAATTTCTACCAGTCAAGAACTACAGCTGTAATAAAAGACGCAATGCCACTTCAAATCATATTATTACAGATGACATAAAATTATAACTCTATCTTTCATGACATATCTCCACAGCTAAATTAGGCTTTTACTAGTACCGTAAGAAAAATAAACTGATCGTTAATTTCCTAAAACAGTAGTACAATAAGAGAAGCTAAGCTGATCGTCAATTAAGTACTTAAAACAGTAGCACCGTAAGAGAAACTAAACTGATAGTCAATTTCCTGAAACTCAGCTCAGTCATGCCAGAAGCACGTAGGTGCACATTTGTATTCGTCCTAGACAAATTGTTCAAATATACACGACAAACGCTGCACGGTGGAGCATCCTTATTCCCGGCGCATCGCGGCAGATGCACCGCGTCAGCGCCGACGTGCGCCGCCTTGCAACTAATCGCTGCGTTTTGTCGCAGTGCAAATAGGGACAGTAAGGACTCCTTAGTATGCACTAGTAACTAGTATTAGGTTGCAAATTCTCGTGTTAGCTCAAATTTGCATTTCCTAAGTATATCCTATGCAGTCTATGCAGTCTCAAATCTCAGAATATGCAATCATAACCCGATTCATGTAGATATATTAGTATTTGACAATAAATATATTTCCCTGTTTGAAGGCACAAAAGTTGAGAGAAAATTAACTTAAAACTTTCAATTCCTGTTTAAAATACGGAAAATATTAGTCACATACGCATTCTGAACCAAGAATTATGATACAGATTAGTTTAAAATCGTAACTGGGAATACTATATGAATATCACATAGCTTTACATATATTTTTTTGTTATGGGGTTTTGGGTTATTCTAATGATTAAATTCGAACTTTGAAAAACGCAATTCCAATTTACAGGATCTTCTATTATCACTTCACTCACTCCTCATCTACACTGTGTTTTTATTAAGCTAAACGTGAATTTCGCGAAATTTCGTCGACGAATTTCATTCATTCAAACGTTATTCAGTTTGAAGCATATGTGAATGAATAAACGAATTTTCGAATATACGAATATCATACAACTTTTATAATTCCCTTTGAGTTCCCAACAGATATCTACGCAAACTGGCGTTGGACGCCATCCATACATCCGCCCCTTCATTAGTTTGCAACTTGAGGATACTGAGAGAACAGTAGACAGAACGTTTTGTATTTTTACTCGGTTGCAAAGGACTAACCACATTTGCTGGACCCCTGAGTGTACAAGGCAGGCGTCGCTTACCCTTACACTGCCCAGAGGGGGTCGGGAGGCGCCGGCTCAACACAAACTGGTTCTGTCAAACTAATGATGCCTGTGAAAGATGAGTGTCATTTGTTAACGGACCGGTGGTATTACGTAGATATACGATGTCAACTGATATTTGCATGCGTACCTACCGTCCTTTAGGGACCAGGACAATCATGGAATATATTGACGACAAAAATAACTTCTTACCTTCAATTTCGTTATTATGGTACTTTTAATAACTTGTGACTTTTAATAACTTACTACGCGCATTTAGTAGCAGATTCGAATCAGACTAATTAAATTGTGTGGACTCCGTTAAGAAACAGGATTAATGCCAGAAAGATTATGATTTACTTGGCGGTTTTTACAGATAAAAACAGACTAAGCACTAAATTTTTCACTCGCACCTAAAAATAATATCTACTTAACACACACGACATGTGTTATTTATGACTTCTAAACCACGATAAACACAATTACGCCGATATATTCACGTGTTTACCAACGATTCATTCTACGATCACAATAAAACGCGTCATTGCATCTTTTCTTATCCCGTCTTCATGCCTTATGAATAAAAACATGCTGTGATTCCATTCCGGAACTCGGTGGGTCACGCATTATATCATAATTGTACGACAACAAACATCAATAAATGGCCTAAGTTATTATTGCTTTCACAAGGACAAGTCCATTTCTTACACTTGTCTTAATATAGAATAAAATATTAGAAATTAACACAGCAGGGCGACAGTGTATAGGTGTCAAGATTTTATAGCGTTTATAAAATAAGGTGAGCTTTTTAAACAGTTCCACTGATGAAGTCTGAATTATGCATTAGAACAGCAGTTTTTATTATGTACCTACAATTATACGTAGTAAAACAGTTTTATGTTTAATAAATACTTCTGTATTAAAAGTAATGTGTAAGGTTTTATTGCTATCAATTCTTGCTTCTGAATATTATTAAGTTTTGAATTCTGCACACGAATTATATTCGCGCATTGAATGTTGCGTCAGTTACGTGGGATTAAAAGAATGGAAATTATTTATTTCTACACGAAATACAACTCAAATACGTATGAAAATAATGAGATAAATCGATATAATCGTTTCTTTTTAACAGTGTGGCGGTCTATCCAGTTTTCTATTCGATATAAAATATTGTCTGGCGTAATAAACGGGTGCAATTATATTATTATTTAATTATCATTCCACCATCAATGTGTTTAATGAATCTTACATTCGATCGAAATGTCTCTAAAAATTGTGACAAAATAAATATAATTAATGAAGATTATACATACATAACATAATACAAATTAAAAAAAAACATATATTCGAGCGAAAATTCTGGGCTCACTGAAACGGGAGCTATAATAATTCCTATAGAGCCATCTTTCCCCTTTTTAACCGACTTTAAAAAAAAGAGGAGGTTCTCAATTCGACTGTTTTTTTTTATTGCGCTTTACATTACGTTTCCAAACGTTATCGTGAACACAGTTTAAAGAATCACTTTGATTAACAAATGTGTATGATTAATCCTCAGACTGTTTAATTCATCACATCGCCCGACTGTCATTCATATCTGACGCCCCTAGTGCGCATGCGCTTTTGGTGCTACTAAGGCGCGCTCACGTGGTGTAGGGCCATAATAACTATTTATGTATATCTGTAAAGATATATATTACTTATATTCAATTTAAGTGTCGGTTTCCAATAGCAAAATGCTTATTATTATAGGTGTACTTATAAAAATACATAATTAAGTATAGTATTTAGGTATGGAAAATAACAATTTTTCGTCTATCTGTTTGCTAGGTATTAATAGTTGCTTATAAGCAGTAAATTAGACCCTTTTCTGGTGTAGATACGCCACCCAATATGTCATAATAAAGAAGTAATTAATAGAAATTATCCGTGTAAACGCTCCTTTAGATACGAAAGCGCGGTCTGGCATCGCCCACAAAATTTTAGCTTGAGGGGACTTCAACTTAAACTCAAAAGAGTGCTATGGTCTTTAATTTTGGTCAATTATATTAGATACGCTATGTGCGGTCACCCGGAGCAGTAAATTTCGTGTTAGAAGTATTTTTTACAGACGTATGAAGAACTTTATGATGTTTTAGAACAATTATTTTAAAATATAGACTTGAATTCATAAATTCGAACAATGCCCGGTGATATATAGACATGGGTGTACACAATAAGGCGGGGGGGGGGAGTCAACTGCCCCCTCTGGAACTTATGGTCTATTTACTATAACAACCTATAATATGTTGCGTACGTCCATGTTTATGGGTTTAGATGGATTACCCGAATGTCACTACTTTTTCACAATTTTCCATCTTACCCAGCCCAGTTTTATTTTAGGCTGAATGTGGTTAAAGGGGCTTGCGGCCCCTTTGACTCTACCTACCCCTTCCAGGATTATGGGCGTGATGTTATGTATGTATGTACCAAAATTAACAGATAACGCCAGCCATGATCTCAAAGCACATTATAAATTACATCAGTAGTATCACGCCATAATTGTCCGTTATAAATGCGTGGTCTATAGTCTTCTGAAAACTGACTAAACCAATTAAATGTTGACCATAAGGAAAGAGTTATATATCAGAAGAGTATTTTCATTTAATTTCTCATATAAACATCTATTGCGTTTGGGACATACTAATATTTTGATAAAGATTTAATAAAAACACGAATAAATATCAGACAGTATCATAATATATCCCACGCATGATAAACTTTATTTCTATCAACCAAACGACCGCATAGGTACACGTGGCTTCTTTGTTTATTTCCTCCCAGCATTAGAAAAGTTTATATTTATTTTATGCATAAGCAATATCTATACTGCCACCAATATTCCTACACATAATTTTAGTCACGGCTCTTGTTTACCTAACGCTCCCCATAAATTATCGACTCTTTTAACAACCATCGAACGTGGTATACTGAGGTATTCTGATAAGAAACCTTTTGACAGTAATAAATCTTCGTTCAAATTTGAGTATACTTAACAAAAGAGTTGAGCAGAAAATCTTTTAGGCAATATCTTTTTAAACTGCAATTTCTTCTTTGTATGCTCTACTTAGCTAAATGTTATTATAGGCCGGTTGGCATAAATAATAGTGAAAATATAATTTAAACCCATTAAAATATTATTGGGCATATTTTTATAGTTATATACATACATACATAACATCACGTTCGTAATCTCCGAAGAGGAAGACAGAGTCAAAGGGGCAGCAAATCTCTTTAAACACTATTAAGCAAAAATAAAACCGGGCTTGGTTACATGGTAAATTGTGAAAAAGTGATAAGTGGCTGGCTCGTCACCTATACATTTGCATACCCAAAACCGAATATAACATTAGTCGCCATTTACGATATGCTATGCAAGGAACACAGTTGGAACATTAATTTTAAGTCCCAGAGCAATATAGGAGCATAGGTAAATAATTAGGAATAAAGAGATAGATCATTACGTAACCATACTGTTCTCCACTACACTGTACCATCGCACCAGAATTCGTGCCAATTATTGTCATTAGCGAATGGTTTCCATTTCGGCCCCAATCGGGGTCTACATTCTCGAACTCTCCGCAAACTAACAGTCACTCATTATGTGCGAATTGCATGCGGTATATTTTGAACATTGCGCTAAAACTGGAAGCTATTTCTTTCAATTAGATTACAGTTGACATTCTGCCATTGTATTTTTATATTATCCTAAACTCAAATCTCAAATGAATTTGTTATTTTTGGAAAACAAATATTCGATAAGTGGAAGAAGATAAATTGCTAAGTGATTTTCCTCAAAGAATCAAATACTTGTTAGGACTTGGAATCTAATATGCTTTAATTAAATATTAGTTAAGTAATTGTTTAGCCATTTTGTATTGGACTTTCACTTTAATTTGGTTAAGCTACAGGCTGGAACATTTTCAAATATTTCCCACTTTTTGGACTAAGCTAAGAATGTTAAACTAGCTTGTTAGTTGCACAATTCCTAGGTCTTTAGTCAGCGATGTAAACATAAAAATTCCTAACTCTAGTGCAGTCACGTAGATCCCAATCAATACTACTTTCACAAATTACTTACATTTTACTTATAAACAAAAGCCACGTGCCCTAGAAGAGAAAACCGCTGCTAAGATAGTAGATAACAGGTACAACGACTAATGTAACTAATTGCCTCTTATCTGATCGATGGCGGGAAAGTGGTAGCTAGTACTGAGGTGCTTTCTCCGTGAAGTATAACGGTCAGTCCGTACCCGGAGATAATGCAAGAAAGCTAGATTGCTATCGGGGTCTTTGAGCTGCTCTGGGCGCTATTGAAAACATTGCAATCTCGTTTGTATGGAGATACGATGTCGGTAAGCCCCTCTTTCTCATAAGGCAATCTTGGCACGTGCTCAGGGCCCTGATGTTGAGAAGGCTGCCTAGGCTACCAATGTATCACCGATATTTATCATCGAAAAACATTAATTTTCTGCCCTGTCTGCCCTGGCCCTGGGCCTCCAATCGATTAAAAAAAAATTTACAACAAAATCAAAATCTTTCCATCATCGTGACTGTACCATGTAAATTGTGGGTACAATAGGTATGTTAAAATTGGTTGGCACTACGTATAGATACCATACGCTCGGTGACGATTAAAACGCTAGAAATATCACTCAAAATAATGTCATAATACTATGTTTAAAAAAAATGCATTTATCAACAAAACATTCAACTTTTAATCGACTGGTCCACGTCCTGATCTTGTACTAATAATAAATACTCAATGGAAGGGCAGATGTCGTCAACCGTTTAATCTGTAAGCGTCTCCGAAGGCGATCCGCTGTTCGACACATTAATTGATCGATCTCTCGTCGAGGAGTTTAAACTACCAAGCCCACATGTGCACCCCTGATTGTTTGCCCGCGTAACCACATGGTTTAATTATTTGTCTAATGACGCCTATGGGAACGGATTTGTATATTCTAACAGAGAAAAAAAATGGAATAATAACAATCGCTCCTGGTTCGAAGAAACGTTTGTAAAACTAGAATTCCCTTTATGTTTTTATACATCGCGTGAGGAAATCTTTGTAATCGTATGTATCTTAAGATTAATGAGTGAATTCTTGGGATTCGTTCACTCAAATGTGTTGGTTTAATTGAGAAGTAATCTGTCCGCGGAATATGTTTTATTTGACCATTCTTAACTATGTAGGAGATAAAATATGTTTCCACATAAGAAGTAGGTACTCAGGTACAATAAATTGTCTCTAATACTTATATCTCTCAAAATATTTTTTAACAATCCAAACTTAAAAAACATTAAGACAAAATAATTTAATGCATTCAAAATATGTTTAATTAATGCTTAGGAATGTGTTTATTTAGAACTACAATACATTATTTAAAATTAAGCTTGATGAAATCTTTAGATACGAAATATTTTAAAACAATTGCAAAAACGCTGTTGCTAATCAATTTCAAATCATATTTATCAAACACAGGACTTTTAAAGCGAAACCAAAACCGGTCACAACCAACTATATAGCAATCAAGATATACCCGATGCAAAGAAAATAACAAAAAAACGTAACTCCCGCGATCGCTCGGTCACTCGTGTTAATTGGTGCATGCTGATACAGCCCTTATAAACGACATAAACACCGTATCGTAAATATTGTTATGGCTGCCTTTTATCATTTACGAGGACGATAAAAAATCGAATTAATGATCTGCCGATGACCTGTTCTCGACAGATAAGATTTGAACAATCATTGCTGTATCCCACTTAGCGATAAAATTTAAAAAATCGTTGTCATAAATATAAATAATGATCTTCTCTCATCCTAATATTTCGTCGCGTTTTTGAGTCAAGGTAGGTACACTTTGAACATTACCCTGTATAATGTAAAACCTGTTAATGTTATACACAGGTCAAAATTTCCCAAACCAATCAGTACCCAACAGCAGCATTTTTAGTAGGTACATATAGGTTCAAAAATAATATTTTCTAATACTCATATAAAAAATAATAACACCTATCGAATCAACATGTGGGCCTTCCTTCCTCCAAAATTAAGCACTCCTGCCACGGAGAAACGATGCGACGAAATATATGTCATCTCAAATTGCCTTCAGATAACTACAGCATATTCTTGCTGCAATTGTCACAGGTATTTACAAAACCGGACGTAAATAAGAGAGAGCTATCCAGTATATATGTTTACTAAAAGGCTGGACTAGAGTGTAATTATATCGGAACGTCTGTAAAGCCACTTACCTGCCAGGCTTGAAGAGAAAATCTATTCCTGTACATAATAACCAAACAAGGGCTGCCACTGTTAGTGACAGTATTTATTAGAGAATTTTGTTTTTCATAAAATATTTGGTGACCATTTTCACTTTATAAATATACTATATACTAACCGATCAACAATTGAAATTGATTCTCTAAACTATTTATACGTAAATGGATGTTACAATAAATCTGAATAGATTTTTTTATTATTGTAGGAGAAATGGCGAGTTGGCTACTAAAATACAGCACCCGTTATGCCTACCCCTCGACCATTGTTGATTCGGGTTCGATCATAATATATCTTAGTGTTTTGTGATTTGTTACCTGTATTCTTCAATATTTCTTTCTTTTTTCACCTTATATGGAGATGTAAAGTCGTATGGGTTATTGTTTACTAGATGAAAACCCGGCTTCGCTCGGGTAAAATGTGATAATACACATGTAGGTAGATATTTCTGTAGTTATCGGTTCTCAAGGAATATTATAGGCAAAGCAAGGCATTGTTATCGATACTATTGCTTATGCCCAACTATCGATAGTCTATCGATAGGACTATCGAGCGGCAACACTACTTATCATCCTTTCGTGCATCGATTCATCATTATTCATTTATTATTAAGGGCATCGTTCATTGTGTTTAATAAATATAGTAGATTAAAACTGCAAAAGTTCTTACGAAAATAATTTTAATTTTAAATCAACTTTCAAAATAAACTAACTAAATTAACAAAACAAATAGCTTTTATGGTTTATTTTCTGTAAACCTCTCTGTTTTAAGCACTCAGGCTTTTTCTTAACTTTGGTAGGTAGGTTTGGTTTATTACTTGGCTTACTATTATTTAAAAAAAAAGATCTTTTCTCTCTGTTATACAAACTGGCTAAATCAATAATGATGTTGAGAAACCAAGTAAAACCATTGCAATTTTTCAATGAGTACTCATCCGAGAAGTTGGCAAAGGTACTTATTATGAAAATCATAAATATTCTCTATTTTCACAGGTTAATTTTCATAAAATGTTTCTATATACAACATTTTTTCACATCCATTTTATGAAATACTTACGATTTTCGGCATGATATCCATTTAGTTATTATATCCATTTAGCTATTATGATATATATTTAGTGATTTACTTTGTATATCCATCATCTTCCTAGCGTTATGTCCCGTTCTTAGACGGGGTCCGCTTAGACCATGATCCAGGATTTAGCGAGTCTGGTAATTACATTTAAGCGACTGCCGATCTGACCTTCGTAACCCTAAGATAGGGGAACCAGACAATTTTTGGATCATGGTTACAAATTCAAAGTTGTTTGAATTTGTAGGTTTCATCACGATGTTTTCCCTCACCGTCGAGCTAGTGGTATAAATATGTACATAGATTTGAAAAATCTAGAGGTACATGCCCGGGTTTGAACCCGCACTCCTCGGTTAAGAGGCGCGTGTCCTTACCATTGAGCTACCACCGCTCCTTACTTGTATATCCATACAAAGTAAATCACTATGCAAAACTAAATGGATACTGAAACATGTAGAATAACATTCGAAAAGAACTTCAACTTAAAAAATTTTAGGGTTAAGGACAGTATTATTTATTTAATGTTATGGCAATTGGCCAATCTCAGGTTTTAAGAAAAAACACTTAACCAGAGTACCTACGTTAATAGCTAAAACGGAACGTATGTACTCAAAATGTCATCCGGTGTGAGTGACGTTTATGAATATGGCGACTGCGATTTGTCTGTCAGCACCATTAGAATTTAACAAAATACTCGACAAACCGAATTTTGCGGATATATGTTGCCGACTCGAAATTTTTATTTTTTTATGTTTTATTATTCCTGTAAGGTTTCGATCGAGTCTACCGTACCCCTGCACGAAATTATTAATATAGACTTGCTCGATTTCCTAACGGACTCAATGAAACATTTGGTAGTAACCCCGTCCTATGCGTAAAGAATAGGGATGTTGACTAATTCTTGGAATTTATTTTGTTTCATAAATAGACCCTATTTAAATACTACATAAACCTTTCATGAAAAATCACGTCAAATTTCAATAAAAAAATGCGTACTTAAAATTTGTTTTTAGAATTCCCGCCAAAACGCTCCAAACTGTCACGTGACTATATTACGTCACAGACCGATAAATAATCCCGCGCTCTGTCAAAGTTAACCTGATCTTGTGTGAGTTCTTACGAATATGTCAGCTTGTATGCCGGTCAGTGAACGTCATCGCGCTTTGATAGCGTTCGCAGTCACGTGATAATGGATATCAAATAACGCAATTTAAGTTAATGTTCTTTAATTTATTTTAAATACTGTCTTTTATGTGTAAAACTTAACTTTACATGGATTGATAACATGTGTCAACATCCCTATTGTGGGTTCGATCCCCACCCTAAACAAACATTTACGCGATAAATACTTGTGTTTGTTCTGTGTCTGGGTGTTAACATATGATACTTAAGGCCCCCTCTATCATGGGGGGAAAGTCCCACATATCCACTTTACCCCTGGGTGGAGTGGTATGCGTAAGGCATTTCCCAGGAAGAAAAAAAACTAAAAACAAAAAAAGGTTGGTATGTATGGGCCGGCTCTGGTTTCGGCCAAAGGTGGTAGTGTTATTGACTGGATTTACAAGGAACATAGTAAGTCCATTATTTTTTTAGTCCACATCTATAAAAATAAAAAATTAAACGTCTTCGCCTTGTATATTGTTTATATCCATATAATGCATTTGAATGTGTTTTTCAAATTCTCAACTATTTTAGTAAAGCAAGTACAAGAATAAAATTTACGGAATCCAAAATTCTTTCGGCCAAAGGTGGTAGTGGCCAGGGTACATACCCGCTATTCCCGTCTGGATGCAGTTAGCAGCCCTAGCGTAAACTGTCCGACAGTAATCTCTGTCTCCCTGTAATTAAACGAACACTGGAGAAGCAATAAGGATGCCATGGATTAGATGCAACTCAACTCCTGCGCGGATTAAATGCTAATAGCAGTCACGTAATATTGCTACGATCGACTAAAGCGCTATTTATGTTTTGTTATCGTGTTCGTAACGTCTATTCGTAAATCGTCAAGCGGCTTGTTGGTTCAAGACTCTGGCCGCAAGTACCTACGAGTTTGAATCCTGCTAGAGGCAAACGTTTGCGTTAGAAACATAGTCATTTGTTGTCTTAACATTAATGTTTGAGAAGGAGTTAGTATATTTATTATCCTAACACAAACAGACGTACTTATTTTTAAGTTGGATAAAAGCCTAAAAAAACCGTCGATCCACAAATAAACATGTGTAAGTCAGAGATTCTAGATCTCTGGTGTAAGTAGGTTGTTTTTGGATGTGTTGCAGATTAGTTGAAATATGCTACCATACACCGAATACACAATAACTCGTCAAAAAATACGTACACACCCAACCATTTGCCGTGCTTCGTCTTCATTTCCCCAAGTAAAACCATGATAACGCCTAGTGATTTCTCCCCGGCAATAACACACCAAACAAACAGAAAATATGATCAGGCGTATGTATCAACACAACTTTTCCATGTCCTCAAAGGCGTGTCAAGAGAGATAGCCCGGAATCAGTCACGGTGTTTGGCATTATGTATCCTTTGATATGTAAATGTCAATCCAGCCAATCAGACCCATTTGACTCGTTACTGTAAAGAAATGATGGAAAAATCTTATGGGTTTGTTTACCTATTTGAACATGTGGTAGGTATATTATTTTCAGATAACTTTTAGATACAGATATACAAACACATTATTATAAAATACGTAATAACTACTCTAAACGATTTTTAATTACTTAGATGGACTAAAGTGACAACTGCCGGCGCACTTTATTTTTTTAAAATGTTGCCAACTGAAGAGCGAAGTGTTGTGATGCGAGTGATTATACCGATAAATTGAATTATTGTGTCATCGACATGATTGTTAATAAGTATTTAGTCAATAAAATATTAATTAAAAGTACGTATAACTCGCCAGTATACGTAATAAAAAATAAGTTTTTAATTAATTTACATGCAAAGAAACTACAGATTTTACTGATAACGCATACGGCGACCATTGTCGATGACCAAGTGGCGTACGCATCATTTTTCTTCCTTTCCTTTCATCACGCATTTATTCTCTTTATCATGAAAACAATTATTTAAACCTAGGTGGTCACTGTATCATTCGATTGATTCTCAATTACAAGTATTTTGGCACGAAATCTATCAAACAAAATCGAATTAAACAAATGAAATTAATTTGAACCAATTCTGATTCTGAAAATTATTTTTCTAAAATTAATATTAAGAAGATAACGATAAAAAAGGTTTTATTTATGTTTCCTAATTATGCAGCTTTTTAACAAAATAACATACTTAGTTCGAATGGTTTGCTTTGCTTTGAATTGAACAAATAATTGATTTTCAATTGGGTAATGGTAAAACCCTATTAATTTAAAAGACATATTATTAAAGCTCTTCGGATCGTTATAGTAAGAAAAACTTATTAATAAATGATAAAATACATTTTGCACTTAGGCGCGTTTTTTGCGAAAACTATCGCACTTATGCAAAATGTTAACTGACCCTTTTTGTAGGAAATTTAATTATCTACCACCTTTTTCCTTTAAATATTTTTCATTCACGAGTAATTTTCATTATTTTTTCGAGCTTTCCCATTTTCTTTTACTATCCTAATGGTGCAGAGACCTAACTTTTTAGAATATAAAGTATCTAGTATTCACACAAATTTTCCCGTTGGTCCTATCCTTGCACCTCAAAATGGCAAAGTTAAAGATTTATTGACTGGACTTACAAGGAACATAGTAAGTCCATTATTTTTTTAGTCCACATCTATAAAAAAAAAAAATTAAACGTCTTCGCCTTGTATATTGTTTATATCCATATAATGCATTTGAATGTGTTTTTCAAATTCTCAACTATTTTAGTAAAGCAAGTACAAGAATAAAATTTACGTAATCCATAATTCTTTTTTCGATTCTTGCTCGATTCAATAAGTAGTTAATAGATAATAAGAGGTATACTAAATATAGTCCTGTTCATATCTTATATCCTCGCGATTCGAGAACGTCATTAATTCAACGATACCTACCTAATAAGAATCTTATTTACCGACAGATGGTTGGTGCAAACTACTAATCAGTCGGGATTAAAGCCCCATCCGCCATCAAGGTCAGAAGTTTATAAAATACTGAAGGGGTTATTACTTTGATCAAACCGCCAATTAAAATGCCGGGCGGGCAGCGGGCGAGCAAAACCGCGGCAGTAAACATGTATAAAAGGAACAAGACGCTAACCCCTATTAGGGCGCAGCTGGAACTGTGATGTTGGGGAATCGTATTATGACATCGGCGAAAGGAATGTCGGAAGTTGGGTCCAACAGAAATCTTAGTCATATTATCAACACAAAAGTGTGTGATGTATACAGAAATAATACAATTGAAATTATATATAAGACAGCCCTGTTGGTGCAATGGTTCTCACTACGCGTAGATCGCAAGGGGCGTTCGATTCCAGCTGTGGACCAAAAGTGTTGTCAAAACAAGTAGTTATTTGTCTTGCGCTGCGTGCTATACGTCCAATTATTCTGATTTTCAAAACACAAGTGCTTCGGCTATTCACTTACTTTGGAATTGAAGCAATATATGTAAGTACTGTTTTTCGATATTTATTTCAACTTTTCCCTAACTTTTCTTACGGCTTCACTTGCGTCATAAGATTACATTTTTCTATCTCTCGCCACCAATGCTGTTTAATATTTGTTTGACATCCTATATTATTTTCTGTATATAAACTTCTATACTGTGCTGATTATAAAGCTGAAGAGTTTGTTTGTTTGTTTCCTTGCACGCGCTAATCTGAGGAACTACTGGTCCGATATAAAAATAATTTCGTGCTAGATAGCCCATTTATCGAGGAAGGTTAGCTATATAAGATCAAGATTTTAACTTGAAAACTATGCCCCAAATAGCGCTTATACATATATATACTTGATAATAATACGCGGCTTTACTCAGGTAGAATTGGATCCCTTACAGAGGAACTTACGGATTAATATTACCTATGGTAATAGCGACTGACCCGTTGGTCGAGTGGTTAGAGACCCTGGCCACGAAACCAAAGGGTCGCGGGTTCCAATCCCGCTAGGGGCAAATGTTTTGTGTGATGAAAATGGACATTTGTACTGAAGTCATGGATGTTTATAAACGTACTTAAGTATGTCTATCTGATGACCTAGTATCCATAGCACAAGCATAAGCTTTGTTTGAGACTAGGGTACTGGTGTGTCAGTCTGAAGAATTTGTAATTAATTTATTATTTGTGTGGTAAAGTATTTGTTCACGGCTTAAATACTTTTTCGACTAGCTTGACATTTTGCACATAGTTATGAAGGAGTAGCTGTGCCCACAGTTTCACCCGCGTTTATGGTTAATGTTATATAGCCTTTCTCGATAAATGGGCTATCTAGCACTAAAATATTTTTTCAAATCGGACCAGTAGTTCCTGAGATTAGCGCGTTCAAGCAAACAAACTCTTTTGCTTTATTATATATATATATATATTAGTATAGTATAGAAGTATAGATACAGAAAATAATATAGGATGTCAAACATCTATTAAAAATAATTGGTTGCGAGCACGGAGTATATAGAAAAATCGAATCTTATTACGCAAGAGAAGCCGTGAGAAAAGTTAGGAAAAAGACTTCTAACTACAATCCTTTCAGTTAACTTGACTACTCGCAACAAAGAGAAAAATTAAATAACTATGTATGTACATAAATATTTACAAAAAATTACTTCAATAAACTTCATAATCTGATCTTCCTAATCTAATTAGCATCTATCCGTCTACTTGAATAGTAATGTGTATTGTAAAACGAGCTAATATCTGACCTTTATCGCTCCCCTTCGTCTGTCGGCGGTCACATAACTCCAGAGACCATAAATTCTCATTAACGTTACTATAGTTTTGAAGTTCCTTTTTTCGCGTCAAAGTGGTCCAATTTAATCCTTTCGGAACACTTTCGATTCGTCGCTGGTTCTGGAATGTGATGGGAAGTTTAGGCCCCTCCCGACTTAGGTATTTAAGGATTTTGTTTTTTAAATAGCTAGCTGATCGACACATGTACCTAACTATGTCTATACGTAATGAAAAAGGAATTATACAGTTTAACAGTAAAGCTAATTTTGTTGTAACAAGTTTAAAAAAATCTGTAGTACCTATAAATTAAAACCTATGTGACAAAATGCTGTATTCTCCAAATTCAAGAAAAACAAATGGTATTAATAAAAGAACCAATTTATATGTAAATAGTAGAAGCCGTAATTAATCGTCGTAAATAATATTAATGTGGTAAAAAAATAAAAAAAAGTCGTAAATAATATTAACGTGGTAAAAAATTTACTAATGTTATGAGAGCGGTGGCAGCTCAATGGTAAGGACACTCGCCTCATAACCGAGGGGTGCGAGTCCAACCAGAACACGTACCTCTGGATTTTTCAAATCTATGTACATATTTATTTGTACTATTAGCTCGGCGGTAAGAGAAATCGTGATGAAAACTGTAAATTCAAACAACTTTGAATTTGCAACCATGTTCCAAAAATCTACTGGTTCCCCTATCTTAGGGTTACGAAAATCAGATCGGCAGTCGCTTCAATGTAATTACCACGTTACACGACTCGCTTAATCCTGGATCACGGTCTAAGCGGATCCCGTCTTAGCACGGGACATGACGAAGATGAAGATTAATAAAATACTCAACTTAGAAACAGGTACTTCAAATCTTTCTCTATCAGGTAGATCAATTAAAAGCCTTTAAATATTACCTCTACCTCATCTAAGGAATACTTAATGTGGCCACTAGATGTTCTGAATATTTAAATATACTAATGTTAATCCTCTAAAGAGCTCCGCAAACCTAGATTTAGTTTATCAAACATTCAACCGAACTCATTAGGGGTTGCTAACTAAAATTTCAGCCACGGTATTCTAACTTTTCAATCATAACCATTAAGAGATAAAAGCTGGCGTGCTGTCGGCGCTGTCTCGTCTCGCTGGTATCTGCGCATTATGCGGGCGAGGCGCTGCATACTGAATGAGCCGAGGATTTGAGCCATTAAGCAGATCTGAACAAACCTGATTTCCATTGCTGTGCAGTTTCGTGCGTCCAAACCTCGGCGAAGTTTTGCTTTTATGCCTGCTTTTTAGCAGCTTAATGAAGGAGACTTAAGCGAATCCCTCTTTCTTTTTTTGGAATATATTTACCACTGTGTGACCTGCTGATAAAAGGAAATTTAGGTATAGTGGTATCTGTTTAGCGAGAGCATAGTCAAACACACATGCAAACTAAAAATGTACCTAGATGTCAAAAGTCAAAAACTTCTATAGTTAACCAAGTTTCAAAGAAACACTTCTAAATCGCCAAAATCAGTGAATGAGATATGATTCTACCACCGGTTCGGAGTGTTGCATCTACCGCGAAGAATCCAGCAAGAAACTTGGTACCTACTCTTTTCAACAACAGTATTAACAAAGTTGTATGAATCATATTTAACTTTGAACCATTTGAACCTTTGACAAGCTCGATGGCGCATTCGGTAGTGACCCTGCCCCATGCCCCGAGTTGTGGGTTCAATCCCCACCAAGGACAAATATTCGTATGATGAATACTTGTGTTTGTTCTGTGTCTGGGTATTATAACCCAGACACAGAACAAACACAAGTATTCAATATTTAAGTATATATTTGTAATACCACTGTTGATTCTGATATCCGTAACACAAATGCCTAAGTTACATACCTTGGAGTCAGATCAATGTATCTGATGTAGTCTGATATATGTTACACGTTGTAACTAATAACAAACCTAGTCATCATTACCACTAGAAGTTATTAACCGACCTACGCACAAGAATAAGCTAAAAATAAAAATAAAAATGGTTAGTAAATTCGTGGTATTCATACCACGAATGTTTGTCCTGGGTGGGGATCGAACCCACAACTCTTGGCGCATGAGGCAGGGTCACCACCGAATGCGACATCGAGCCAGGTAAATATATAATTAACAAATATGATAACATCACTGGAACATTAATGTAACGTAGTTATAATCAGCATTGCATGTTTATTATCAAATCTAGATCAGTAACAATAAATCATTGCCCACAATTTATGCAACATATAATTTAGGAAGCGTTCTTTCGTAATTATAACACTAATTATTGCCATACATTGTTAGTCGTTTTTTCACATAACTAAAAATGGCTTCAGTAAAGTCGCACATCTTAACATCACTTTTGATACATGTGATTTTAAAAATACCTCTAACCACCTCAAATGGCTTTGAATTAACGAACGATAATGCAAGTTTTAATCAATTTACGGCTAATATACATGAGTTTGACGAATGTTTGTCACATATAATGAGACAAAACATGCCTTGTAATGCATTCGGAAGCTTAACCTACTCAACAGCAAATGTTCCAGAAATAGTGGGTTTTATTAGCAAAAATCAATGCTATAGTATCACTGTAAGAACGTTCGATCATCAGAATTGGATAATGTGGAACGATTTCTATATTATATTCGCAGACAGTCACACTGAACTCATAATTGGTCTATTGGAAATGAGAAGAGATGTGCTTTGGAACACGAAAGCAAAATTTATTGTTGTAGTAAAAAATATTGCCGATTTTCTAATGAAAGAAATATTTCAGGAGTTTTTAAATCTTAAACTCTACGATGTATTATTCCTAAACCACGTAGAAGACAATAACACATTCATATACACATACAACCCATTTCAAAATGGTAAATGTGGTGACGATATTAATGACATTATTTATCTCGGAAAATGTCTAGAAATTACCAGTTCAAGAAACAATCCCAATAAAGAAATCCTTAAACCACAAAACTGTGTAATAAAGGCAGTGAAGTTTCTAGACAGACCACGCCAACTAGTCCAAGGTAAAGAAGTTGTTATTTCTATCGTTGAACAATACGTCTTAGATACCTACGCACAGCATTCCAACTTTACCGTTGATTATAATGTTATCAAAACAGAAAGAGATTTTGGAATTGTTTACCCGAATGGCACAGTTACAGGGCTCTTAAGCTATTTACACAGAAACATTGCTGATCTAGCTGTAGGATCAACTGTTATAATTATGAATCGAGCAAGCTTATTTGACTACATTTATGGTTTTAACTACGCTTCTTTCAAATTGTACACTTCTGCATTAGGCAGTGAAATGTGGAAAAAGGTTTATAAGGAATTTGATTTAACAACATACTTAATTATTCTATTGTTTTATTTTGTCATAATAGTGGTGTGTATATTGATCCTGAAGATGGCGCCGAAAATTCCGCATAGCCGTATATACGTAATAGTGAAGTTGTGGGGGTTCTTCTATCTAGGGAACGGAACTGAACCTTATCCGAAAACTAAAAGATTAAGGTCGGTGATACTTTGCTGGATTTGGTTTACGTTTTTCATCAGCAGCTTCTATAACTCGGATATGTATAGCTTGATAACTGGGCACGTACAACGTGTCCGTCAAATTGAACCGAACAAGCTGAACTCTATACCTTACAAACCGTGCATTCCCAAGGTCATACGGACATTTTTCTACTTCGCTTACAACGAAGCCCTGCCAGAAAGTTTCGACACAGTAGCTTGTTACTCAATAGACGGAGCATTAGATACGACTGCTAATGGCAATGATTTATTTACTGTGCAAATGAAGCCATCGTATGTTGAAAGAGAAATAGATTTCATAGACGATGAAGGCAATCGCAAATTAGATTCTTGGGATTTTGGAAGTGATATTGTACTAGGATTCTACATAGCTAGAGGATTCCCGTTCAAGGCACAACTTCAGGCACACGCGCAGTATATGTTCGAGTCAGGACTAGTGGACCATTATAAACAATACATGTATCCCCCAAAAGGTGCGATCCCTCGTCGCAAGAAAGGCATGTCAAAGCCTTTTGTTATAGGTGATTTCAGAGTACATTTTGCAGTTCTTTGTATAGGTGTTTTTGTATCAACGTTGACCTTCATCGTTGAAATAATTTACTATAGGAGAACAAAGCAAAGCAAACGATTTTCCTATCCTTGATATTATGTCATGATGGATTAATACAAATACGGTAGATTGGCTTGTTAAAATATACACGGTAATTTGAGTATACAAATATTTTTATTTTATTTAAAGAATCAGTATAAAAAAATAAATATCTACAGATAGCGCGCGAGTTGAATGCAGTCGGGGCCTGAGATGAGACATACCTGAGCTCTGCATTCTACTTGCGCACTATCTGTAATGGTATTTAAAAAAAACTCACAAAGTTGAAAGCTTTTTATGTTGCTTCGTTGTCCTCACGGCATTAAACGACCTTGTGACCTTTGCGACAAGCTATAATGTCCACGCCTGAATAAAGTTAAACATTTCAATAGATTATTTAAGGTTTTGTCAATATTATTTGGTCAAAATACAACATGGTATAAAAACTATTGCAATCGATTCTATTAACGATTCTGTACAAACAGATTTTAGGTTTCAATCTACTTAGATGCTATGAGGTATTTTGAAACATGTTCCCATTTTGTCAAATTAGTACCTACTAGATATTGCATGATAAAAAAACGAATAGATCATAACATATTAAAAGTTTTAGATTATGGATACGGACATAAACATGTTGTTTAATGTAATTCATTGTTTTTGCACTTTTATGTTAGTAGTATTAATAAAAATATTCAATAGGAAATAATATCAACATATGTTTCATTTTCGATCACCCCTTATATAAAAAATCATTATAATATTCCTTATTATTTATGCCGAATAATAATGTCGAGTTATTCGACTATTCGCCAAAGCGAATAGCGATTAATCGATACCTATTCGCTATAACCATTATTTGCGGCATCTCTAATATTAAGTAGATACATAAACAATAAAAAAGTAGAATAAAATCAAATTAAACAGATCTGACACATTAAATAATGCATTTCTCAATAACAAAGTGAGATACATACATTTTAAAATTAAATATAGATAATTGTAAAAGGACATTACAAACAGATACTTCAATTTTTTTTTTTTTTTTTTATTCTGATATAAATGACTAAAGTGATTGACGGCGCTCTCTCCTTGAGTATAAGTCCTTAAACTCTACATCTTCGTATGTACATTAGCCAATAAGAAAAGTACTCAATACTTTGCGGTATCGATACTTTTGTCCTGATACTTTTATGAGTATGATACTTTGTTTTCGATACCGTGTACCTACATATTATAACAACACATGCATCTCTAAACACAATTAAAATATTAATCCTTAAGAAAAAAATACATATATTTTTGGTTAAAGTCTATAGAAGTCTATATGTCAAGTGTACTTAGTACTAAGTATACTTAGTGATGACATTTCTGGTAGGTAGTAGTTACGATAACAAACGTAATTCTTAATAATTATGGTGACACAAGCTGAGTATACCTACACATTTTCTACTCACGTATTCTCATTTGTGAAGATGTTTTTGTCGAAGCTGGCACTGACAAAATTACTTATTATAGTTAGTTTGACAATAGATTCCTTTACAAAAAGTCATATTTTATCTTCAGGTGTACTTAATAATGTGAACGACAACGGGTCTCCAGAAAAGTGCATCTTAAAAATAGTGCAAAAATATTTTCCTTGCCACAATTTGGTCAATGTGATCTTTTCGAAACGCGAAATTGATTCTTTAACTAAGGATATTAATAAGGACGTCTGCTATAGTATTGTACTGAGATCAGTCGGAAAGTTTAATGATAATCTTAATTGGACAAATTACTACATACTCGTGTTTCAAGATCTATTTGGATTTATAGATGGCATGACTGAACTGATAAGAGATACGTATTGGAATCCAAGAGCGCACTTTATTGTTTACGTAGAAAACGTTACAGCAGCAGAAACTCAACACATTTTTGAAATACTCCTGAAATACAATATATTTAATATTGTTGTACTGACAGACTCAGAAGATACTTCAATTTACACATATTTCCCTTTTAACAAAGGAGCTTGCGGAAAAACGGTTAAAGAAATAAAGTTTCTAGGCAACTGTAACGACATTTCAAGTGCCGACGACTGTTTTCCAAACAAGTTAATCAATAGACTTAGAAACTGTACTATTACTGTGGTATTACAAGAACATATTCCAAATGTCATATATAGATCGACCAACTATACCGTCAATGGGAAATATGTATCTGGAACGGAGCAGTACGTTTTAGAAAGTATTGCAGCTTCAGAAGGGATCACTTTTAACTACATAAACACTAGAAGAATACCAGCTGGGAATATATTACCAAATCGTACAGCAACAGGACTATTAGGTTATTTAGAAAATGGTACAGCAAATATTATCGGAGGAGCTATACGGTTGTATAAAAATCGAGCTGATGTGTTCGACCATATATGGGGTTCAAATTACGCACAGTATAACTTATTCACTTCGGCTTCACACATGCAGAGTTGGGAAAAAGTGTACAAGGAATTCGACGCTCGTACGTGGATACTTATTATTACATGTTATTGTATTTTTATATTCACTTGTGTATTGTTCCTTAGTTTGTCACTAAAAAAACTCAACAATTATTTTTATATGTTATTTAATTTGTCAGGATTCTTCTTTCAAGGAAACGGTAGCAAAGTTCTATTAAGAAACAAAAAGTTAAGGTCGGTTCTAGCATGCTGGATTTGGTTTACATTTTTCATGAGCAATATTTACATCACAAATTTGTTCAGTTTTATGTCAACTCACGTGAAAAAAATGCGATCAATTCCTATTACCAATTTGGAAATTCTACCTTTTGAACCGTGTCTAAGTGACGTTGCTAGAACTATGTTGAAATATATCCATAACGTTTCTTTGCCTGAAAATACCATCAATGAATGCTATTCAGCCAGTAAAACACTTGATGTGGTTGCTGCAAATACAAATTTATTTACATTAGACGCCTCAGAGAATTATATTTTGAATGAATATCGATACATAGACGACGATGGAAATCACAAGCTTGATACTTGGGATTTTTCCGGAGATCACATTAATGTTTTCTATGTGAACCGTGGTTTCCCCATGAGAGATATATTCCACAAATATGCCCTTAATATATTTGAAAGTGGGAATCTTGCCTACCGTATGAATATTTTAACAATTCGAAGTAAAATTTTATCACTAAGAAAATCCAAACGTTTTAAAAAAGGTAAGTTGAGTGACCTAAGAATTCATTTTGGCGTTCTAATTTTTATCTCAGGCGTAGCTATAATAATATTTATAATCGAAATGCTGAGTAAACATTTTTATTTTAGGCCAAAAGTAAATAAATAAAAATACAAAAGATAATGTATAACAGCTCAGGTCTTTTGACATTGCTTTAACATTAAACCATTTGCAATTGGAGAAAGTATCTAAGTATGTATCTTAATCTTGATCTTACACTATGTTTTGAAATTAATAAAAACCGAACCATTGTACCGAACCGAGCATGGTAAAGAAATATGGAATTCAATGATGGCATATGCAATTACCAGTGTCCAAATCCTAATTATTTAGGATTTTTCCAAATCCAAATCCTAATTATTTAGTTAACTTAATCACATATTAGAACCGAACAGACATTTGTCTTCGTCGCTGTCTTTGGAACTCAGAACAATAAATAAAGCCGAAATTACGACCCCATTGTCACTGTCAATATCCAATTCCATTGGTTGATGCTATGCGACATTGTATACATACTTACTTTCGTTGATAAATGTATCTAATTTAGTTGGATCTAATGGAGATCCCAATAATATGTAAATGCTGTGAATAATTTCACTGAACATACAATATATATTTTTCGTCATTTGAAAAACATTCTTAAGGGTCTTCTGGATGAAAATACCATTATAAGTTTGCCTTTGTTATTAGTTATTAAATAAATAATAAACAAATACATTTTTACAATTTTCTACCTGAACTACCTCATTTTGGCGTAAAAGTGTTTTCATCCTGCGCCATGCAGGAGGGGCTCCGAATACTCCTGAGGTATCCCTGCCTGTCGTTACCTCCTAGGCGATTAATTAAAAGGGCCTTTGGGGCAGCAGCAGCAAGGAGCCCCGGAGAAAACGACACGTGGATCCCCGTCCACTAAATAAGATGGGGTGACACTGTGGTCCGTGCCTTCATAAGCACCTGCGAGCGTGTTCTGGAGAGAAGTTGCCTTACTCTCGAGATGGGCCGCATGGATCGGCTGCGGCATGTAGCGTAGATTCCGCAAAGAGTCCTGTAGTGGGGAGCCCTAAATCTGCGCCACGCCCGAAAAATGACCACTGTAAGGTTTAGTAGATGTCTACCCATTGAGTAGCTGTGGACATGATAACCTAAAATCAGGTAAAATATACCATGATTCTACAAGAAGTAAAAATAAATTTTAATAAAAGTTTCCTTCCTTACATTCCGCTTAACTAAGATTTTTTCTATAAATTCAGTTTTTCACTCTCTTTGGTGCGTTTCTGTTGAAAATCGGTCATAGTTCTATGTTACAAACACAAAAATTACAATATGTACATCCTTATTCATTACTTTTTGGACAATCAATCACGGACACCGTAAAATTTAAATAATAGGGTAGTTGAAATCGCTCTAAATTCTTTTTTGTTTTCGCTTTCACTTACAAATATGTCGTCTTTAAGGTCGAATCTTTCATTAAAAATTGTGCTTTGTGTTTTAGGTTTTTATAATTTCTACGCAATGTCCAGCGGTTCCTCTGAAATGTTGATAGACGACAGCGAAAACAACTTTGTGGCAAATTGCATATTAAAAATTGCAAAAAAATACTTGGCTTGTAATGAAATTATGTTAATCATAGTTTCGTCAAATAATGATTGCGATGTAATGAAAAAAATAAACGAAGATACATGTTACAGCGTTAAATTGAAATCATCAGATGAAAAGGATTCGTTAATATGGACTGAAATTTACATAGTTCTTGGCGTGAGCGGGGATGATCTGGTGACAATCCTAGCACACCTATCTAACCATTCATACTGGAATCCAAGAGCTCGCTTCATCATATACACAAACGAAACGGAAAAAGATGAAATTAAATATATGTTTAAGGTTTTACTAGCATATTACATCTACAATGTTGTTATGTTAAATTTGAAAGGCAATAACGTTTTGATTCACACATATTTTCCTTTCGGTGACGGCAGGTGTGGACATAGTTTTAAAGACATCATAAATCATGGAATATGCGCACACGCTGTCGATTCATCTATTCTATTCAGAAATGTTTATGCGGGTGATAACATGAAGAATTGTACCGTAGCAATAACCTTTCACGAAGATGTTCCTAATGTTGTAGCTAAATCAAGTAATATGACAGTATTTGGTCATTTTGTACCGGGTACGGAGCAGTATATACTAGATAATATTGGGTACCGTGAGAACTTCACTTACAGAAAAAAACTGTTATTTGCTGAAGTAGATCTAGGTATAGTATACTGGAACCGTACTGCGACAGGAGTGTTTAAAGACCTGGAAACTGGAGTTTCAGACATGGCGGTTGGAGGCTTCATGCTGTCGAGAAATAGAGCAGCGGTCTTTGACTATATATGGGGTTACAATTATCTACGTCTAAGCATGTTCACCCCAGTATTAGACAGTAAATCTTGGAAGAATATATTCAAAGAGTTCGGATACGTATCTTGGATAGTAATAATATTATGTTACTGTCTCATTACCGCGATAGCGATATCAATCGCTACGCTATATCCGAAAATCATTAGGATGCGATTCCTATTAACCTTGAAACTATTAGGGTTTTTCTTTCAAGGAAACGCTGACCTGTCCTTATTAAATGTGAAGAAACTGAGAATATTAATGTGTTGTTGGATGTGGTTTACATTTTTCATCACTAGTTTCTACAACACGTCTCTGTACAGTATGGTCACTTCGCAAGTTAGTACTAAGGTGTCTTATGATGTCTATTGGGATGATTGGGGTCATATGCCATTCAAACCTTGTATAAGTTTTGGTATAAGGAATTTACTTTTGACTGCTTACAACCAAACCTTGCCTGAGAGTATCTCCTTGCCTGGATGTCAGTACACTCAAGATGCCATAACTGAAGTAGGTCGGAGTGCCAGAAAAGATCTGTTTACGATTGGTAATATGGAAAGATATTTAGTGAGACAATATGAATTCACTAATTTTAGGGGCGAGAAAACGCTGGAAGTATGGGATCATTCTCTTTATATCCCTGTATTTTACTTAAGAAAGGGCAATCCTCTGAAAGATAAAATAGAAAAATATTCGAGACAAATGTACGAAACTGGGCTGGTGGCGAGGCAATTTGAGATATTATGTCTGACAACCCGATCTGAGATGATAAGTAAGTCGAAGAAGTTTGTTCAAGTGCAGTTGATATATTTGGAGTTACATTTCATTGTACTCGGCGTGGGAATGTTGGTATCAACAGTGGTGTTCCTAATCGAAATACTGGTGAAAAAGTTTTCCGAAAACAAGATATCATGTAAACGACCTAGGCAGCGATAAATACCGTATAATAATTAAGATGGTTTCAATAATAAAAAATGTTGTTCCATGTAATTTTTAAGGATCATGTTAATACAAAGGTGTTAAAGTATATTATCCTGTACTTTAACTAGTAATTCGCTCACTTATTAATACTAGTAAAAGCAACAAATCTTGTATATTTTTAAAACTGTTTAGCGCGATTGCTATGACATATAAATAATATGTATAGAGAGATTGTGTATTATTAGAAATATTAATTTTCCATAACATTATAATAAGTAAGTAGCTATATGATTTACAAGTAGAATCTATCACTTATTTTCCTGAAAAGCAATAAAGTGTAATTATCTAATACTGTTTTTTTTTTCGATGTGCCCCGCTCTATTCTGAATCGTTTTGTCTTCTGTCGTCAATCAGACAGAAGCAACATGCACATTTACTTACTCTATCAGCACTTAAAAAGATTGTGCTGCACCTGTGTTTCTTGCCAAGCATGTCGTCAATGGCGTCTAATGGTATATCGAGTTTTGGGTATACGATTTTATAGGCGACGAGCTAGCCACTTGTCCCTACTTTTCACAATTTTCCACCTAACCCAGCCCAGTTTAAATTTTTGGCTAACTAACTAAAGGTGGTTAAATGAGCCTGCTGCCCCGTTGACTCTGCCTACCTCTGCGGGGATTATACGAGTATATAGGCGTGATGTAATGTGTATTCATAACCAATACCCATCTTCCATCGCTCTCTATCGACGGGACTCTCTAATAACGGGTCGACACCATCAGGTTGCACATAATAGGGAGGCAGGCGTTAGAAAGTCCTTCTATCGAAGTCTAGCAGCAAACAGGACTACGGGCAGACATTTTTGGGCAAATAAATCATACTTCGATCAATGAGAGATCGCAACATGCTTATTCACATTAAGTGCGTTATTAGCTCATTCAATTTAAAGTAAGAGTACAATTTTGGGAAACTGGCGCAGGTTAAAATATGAGCAAGTATCTCTAAAAAAAAATACCTACTAATATTTATACTAGCTAGGCGCCCAGGAAAAACATTGTGGTAAAACCTGCACACTCAGATAAATGTGGATTGTAAGAATAATCCGATTTGAGGGCCTACATGGACACGGTATATGAATCATATGCCTACATGGACAAATCAAGAAAAAATATGCGGAAGGTAAATACATAAATATTAAATATTATAAATTACGTAAAATATCTGTTATTTCTTTTAATACCTAATGAACTTGAACAACAGTCCCATTAATGATGTTTTAGAAACAGACATGGGAATGTTTCCACAATTTAAATCGCATCATCATTTAAAAATTCATACGTTTCAAGTGAGAAACATGGAAAATATCAACGCGTGTGTTCATATTCATTATTATTATGACAAACAATCACGGATACCTTACGAATAATTACAGGTTTTCAACTAGAAACTATGAGCTGCATTCCGGCTTGTTTACTTCCGTTAACATTTAAAAACATGACGCTTTCGAAGTTAAATCCTTCCTTAATTTTTCTTTTTCTTTATCTATTAGTGTTTTGTAGTGTTTTCGTAATATCCAAAGGCTATCCTAAAATATTGGTAGAAATCAATGAAAACTGCCTTATGGCAACATGTATAATGAAAATGGTACAAAAGTACGTTGCATGCAGTGATCTGATATCAACAGTAATTTCAGGGGACTACAGATGTGACGTGATAAAAAAACATCAACGAAGACACATGCTATAGCGTAATACTAAAATCGTCAGATGGAAATCGATGGGAGTTGTGGACTGAAATTTACATTTAAGCTAAAATGAACTAAAGACAATAGTATCACAGTTATCAAATGATTCTAGCTGGAATCCTAGGGCTCGCTTTATCATACAAACAAATGAACCCAGAAAGGCTGAAATCTGTTATATGTTTAAGATTTTGTTAGCTTACTATGTATATTTATAACGTTGTCATGTTGATATCGAATGGAAGTGAAGTATTGGTTCACTTTTATTTTCCTTTTGAAGATGACAGGTGTAGTCACAAATTTGAAGATACTATAAATCACGGAATGTGTAAACATGCTGTCGACACATCAAAATTCTACCTTCAAAAATAAATATTGAGGATAACATAAAAATTGGACCGTAACAATGTTGATACATGAGTCAATACCAAATCTCTTACTTGAATCAAGTAATATAACAATCTTAGATAAATGTGTACCAAGAATGGAACAATACATGCTAGAAATGATTGCTTCTCGTGAAAACTTCACCATTACAGATACAAATTTTCAACTGTTAAGGAAGATGTAGGTAAAGTTATGCCAGCGGTACGGAAATAGGTATGTTTGCTGATGTAAAAACTGGGGTGGCAGACATGGCCTACGGAGATCTCATTTTGACGATAAATAAAGCAAGCATCTGTGACTACATTTGGGATTATAATTTTGAATGTTTATGCTTGTTCACTCCAGTTTCTGATAGTAAGCCGTGGATGAATTCGGCTATATATCATGGATATTAACAATATCTTGCACACTACATCCGAAAATTTCTCGAGAGCGGGTCCTGATAACATTCAAAATATTTAGTTAGGTATTTCTTTGATGGAAATGGCGACACCTCTTTGTTGAAAGTGAAGAAAGAGGTTGAGATTGTTACTATGTTGCTGAATGTGGTTTACTTTTTTTTAAACTAGTTTCTACAACACTGCTCTGTACAGTATGATCACAACGCAGCACAGAGCCTAAAGTGTCTTACAATATTTATGATTGTGATCATTTGCCATTCAAACCTTGTATAGGTGATAATATAAGAAATGTAATATTGTCAGCGGTTAATCATATTTTGCCTAAAAGTGTTTCCTTGCATGAATGTCGATACATTTATAGTTCTCTTACGGATGTGAGTATGAGACAAGACCTTTACACGATTGTTATGAAACAAACCTATCAATTGGTAGCAAATGAATTCACTGACTTCAAATGTCAAAGTAAGATGGATGTTTGGGACCATTCTCACCATCTCCCGGTACTATATATGAAGAAAGGTAATCCATTAAAAGAAACGTATTCAAGGCAGATGTTCAAAACAGGGTTGATGAAGATTTTGAAGCATTTTGAAACCTTACGTCTTAGAAGCCAGTCAGCTGTCATGAAGTCAAAGGTACAAGTACGTTTGCACTATTTTAGACTGCATTTTATGGTACTTGGTGTTGGTATGATCATATCAACAGTGGTGTTCCTATTCTAATTAATGGTAAAGATGTTGTCCAAAATTGAAATATTTTGTAAACGACTTACCTATTAATTATAGTGTTCAAATACGTGTAATTCATTAAATATACTTATATAAAAACGGCATACTGAAGATGATCTGAAAATGGATTTATCTTGGTAATTGGAGAAATATTTCTATATAGGATTAAATAGAGATTATCATGACGAAAATAGTTATGAATGTCAAAAAAAGCAGGTGCAGTAAGAAAGGAAATAGTGATATGACGCTCAGTTCTCTTTGCCTATCCTGCTAGGGAAATGATGTGAAGTTAGTTAACTCTAAAAGGGATTTTTTTTTATTTAAGATGAAAAATTAGAAATAAAGCACATATATAGCGTATATAGCCTTGTGCCTAATATTATGTCAATTAGAAAATACTGTAATTGTGAGTAAATATTTAAAGCATAAGTCTTTCAGAAAAATAGAAAATATATAGGTAGTTCTAGAACTACCGACATATTTTGTAATGAGTATTGATTTTCAATACACCTGTTTTCCTTACAACTTTTACTACGATACGACTTCCAGCATTGCTAAAATGTGAGCATTGCTTCATATTTGTTAGGTAAATTAAGGATTACACCACTTGAGTTTATTGATCCGAGTTAATTAAGTCTCTAAATCTATATTAAAAAAAAAAAGCTTTTTGAAAAAATACAGATGCATAGTGGTTTTCAAGCATCCACCATTACACAATAATACATAACAACAAGTAATATCGATACTCTGGTCGGATTTTAATTCATTATCAGGTACGCAATCAATCAGTAAAACCTCACACTTCAAATTACAGGCCACTTTTAATCCAATTTGCATTCTCAGTGGATTAACTAATGTCCTTTTCATTGTCAAGCATGTTGTCTTCAAAGACGAATCCTTCTTTAAAATGTGTGTTGAATCTGCTAGTTTTGTATTGTTATTTTACAATATCTGAAGCTTATCCTAAAATTGCAGTTGAAGATAACGAAAACCCTATAGCAACATGCATATTAAAGATTTTACAAAAACATGTGCCTTGCAACAATTTTATATCAATCGTGCTTTTTGATGACTATAGTAATGATGTGATAAAACATATCAACGATGATTCATGTTATAGTGTTACACTAAAATCATCAGAAGTGAATAATTTGCTTATTTGGACTGAAACGTATGTAGTTTTTGCTGAAAGCAGAAATGATCTTACAACAATTTTGTCACAGTTATCAAATGACTCATACTGGAATCCAAGGGCTCGCTTTATCATACAAACGAATGAAACGAGGCAAGATGAAATGAAATATATGTTTAATTTCTTTCTAGAACACCATATTTACAACGTCTTAATGTTAAATTTGAAGGGTAATGACGTTATAATCCACTCATATTTCCCTTTTGGCGGAGGAAGATGTGGAAATCGTTTTGAAGATATAATAAATCTTGGTATATGTGCAGATACAGTTGATTCATCAGATCTATTCTCGAACAAGTACATTGATGATAATATAAAAAACTGTACTCTTACTATATTACTTCACGAAGATGTTCCAGGCGTCATACTTGAATCAAGTAATTTCACAGTATACGGTAAATATGTACCAGGAACAGAGCAATACATGCTGGCAAATATTGGACGTAGAGAAAACTTTACTTACCGATATAAAATGATAAATTCATACGAAAAGATTGGCAGCGTTTTTCCCAACCGCAGCGTAACAGGTGTGTTTGTGTATTTGCAAGATAGGACCGCAGATATAGCAGTTGGAGGATTAATTCTAACAAGGTACAGAGCTAATGTATTTGACTACATTTGGGGTTACAATTTTGAAGTTATAAGCTTATTGACTCCAGTTATAGATAATAAATTATGGAAGAACATTTTTAAGGAATTAAGCGTTATATCGTGGATTTTAATAGTGTTGTGTTATTGTCTAGTAAGTGCGATTAGTATACTGGTAGCTACCGTGTATCCGGGTCTTACTCGAGAACGCCCTGTTTTAACTTTAAAACTGTTGGGATTTTGCTTTCAAGGAAATGCTGATACATCTTTATTAAAAAAGAAGAGATTGAGAATATTACTGTGTTGTTGGATGTGGTTTACATTTTTCATCGTCAATTTTTACAACACTGCTTTGTACAGTATGGTCACGTCACAAATTGGAGCTAAAGGATCATTTGATATGGATGATTTATATCATTTGCCATTCAAGCCTTGCATAAGTGAAAATATGAGGACTTTATTTCTATCAGCATACGGTCAAACCTTGCCCCAAAGTATTTCGTTACCTAATTGTCAATATATTTTGAGTTCCTTAACTGAGGTGGGTGCCAGAAAAGACCTTTACACTATTGGTATTAAACAAAACTATAAATTGAGAGAATATGAATTCACTGATTTTAAAGGTCAGAGTACAATGGATGTTTGGGACTTTTCCAATGCCTGTGTCCCAGTATTGTACATAAAGAAAGGTAACCCTTTAAAAGATAAAATGGAGAAATATGCCAGATACACACACGAGGCCGGATTGATAAAGAAGCATTTTGAATGGTTGTGTCTCAGAAGCCGATCTGCTATTATGAGAAAGTCGAAGAGTTTCGTTCGAGTACGACTCAAATATTTGCAATTACATTTCATCGTATTAGGCGTTGGAATACTTGTATCAACAATGGTATTCCTTATTGAATTAATGGTGAAAATGTTTCGAGAAAAACAACACGATATGTAAAATTCGATATGTAATGGTATATCGGGTTTTGGGTGTGTAGGCGACAGGTTAGCCGCTTGACACTGCTTTTTCATAATTTTCCATCTAACCCAGCCGGCTTTATTTTTGGCTGAATGTGGTTGAAGGGGCATGCTGCCCCTTTGACTCTGCCTACCCTTTCGGGAATATGTGCGTGATCTTATGTATGTATGTATGTAAAATTCATGCTTGGCTGTGAGTCAAAATATAAATAAAAAAAAATATTGTATATGTGTACTAAGTACTATATTTCTATATTTTTTTTTATTTTTAAAGCATTTGTGAGATAGAAAAATTATGTGTTGTAGGTTACCTAACTTTTGATGGTAACATGCATGTTTAAAATATTACAAATACAAATACAAATACTAATTTGTTGTGTTTAAAATATTATTTTTATATATTATAGAATTTATATAAACTTAGAAGTTTAACATTTTAACTGTAGTGTATTTGTGACATTAAAGATATTTGCAAAAGTAATTGTTATGTTTATTATTTTATACGATCCTTTGGGTAAAAACCATCGTTATTAATGTATATTAACATTAGATATAAATAGTGCTACAAACTTGATGTTTTTTACTCATTAAGTCATCAATAAAATTTAAACCAATTTATACCAAGATATTATGCAAGGTTTCATAATGATTTGCGCCCGCTTCGTAGAAAATATGTATGTGTCTTTCAGACTAGTAAAACAAGTAGGACTCCACGCTGTCATACTATAGCGTGAAGCCATGTTGGCATGTGTGAGTGAGATACTTAAGGAGGCTAGATGTCGGATATCTGTAATTTGGAGCACTTATTTGGAGCACTGTCAATGTAGAACGTAAGTTGCATGTCAAGTTGAAGCACCTGAGGAGCTTCAACGTCTAATTAGCGGTGCGGAGTCCTTCTTTTTTTATTAGTCCGTGATGTGCCTGTAGATTTTATGCCTTATACAAGCTATCTAATACAAAAATATGTTTTAATTCACACTGTCAAATTCTGGCTTTATTGAGTTTAAAAAACGTACATACGATATATCATAATTAATAAACACTTATCATCCTTTCTCTCTTCTACTTAATAATGTACAAATAATCGTCAAGGTATATCATTGACCTATCAACTAAATGCGCAAATAATCGCTAGCTCTGAAACTATCCATCACATCTTTCAAACTACCAAACTATAATTTTTTTAAATTTAATTCACAGCTATTCCGATGACAGTAATAGCGACTGATGACAGCAGGATATTAAAAGGTTGTAAATCATCACTAAATGTAAATCACGTCAATTGATGGTTGTTTGAGCTGTGCTGAGTATTAACAATATTGATATTGTATGTATCGTTAGCAATGAGGGAATCATTCTGCTAGAAATGTACGTGAAAACGGTTTTATTTTGCATTGCCGGTGCATTACTCTGTAGCTCATTAAGTGCTACACTATTATCAGAAGCCCATTTCTTTTCTCTGATTACAGAACATGAGAACGCTGTCGCTATGAATTGTATTCTGAAAGTTATGAGGAAAGAAATTCCCTGTTCAACTGTTGTAACTTTGGTATATTCAAATGATGATGTCAACTATTTGGTCGAAACCATCAACAACTCTGAATGCTACACAGTGATTATAAGATCATTCAATGATTACAATTGGCTCATTAAAACCAGTGCATATGTTATAATAACTGAAAATGTGGAAGAACTGGCTAAGGGTATGGCACTCATAACCATGGATTCGTTCTGGAATCCTAGAGCCCGAATTATTGTTCACACACATTATATAACATACGAAGAAATAACCGAAGTATTCAATGTATTCATGAAATATCGAACCTACGACGTCATCTTCATAACTAATAAGGAAATAGAAGATAATGCTGAAGTTTTTTCATACTCCCCGTTTGAGAACGGGTACTGTGGAAAACAATTTGACGACGCGCAGTTCATTACTTATTGTAACGATTTCACTGGCGTGAAAGAATTCTTTCCCAATAAATTCAAAAATCGAATGAGAAACTGTACCATTAGAATAATGTTAAATGAAGCCAAACCAAATGTAATAATTAGACCTAAAGGCAACACCACAGCTATATCGGGATTAGAGTTGTACCTGTTAAAAAATATCGCCCGTGTAGAAGGACTCCGTTTAGAATATAACTTATCCTCAATTGAAGAAACTTTAGGGGTCGTATTACCTAATCACACAGCAATAGGGTCACTAGCGTCTTTGCAAAATAACAAAGTGGATATTGCAGTTGGCGGATATGTCTTAATCCAAAATCGGGCTAATATCTTCGACTTCATATACGGATTCAACTTCGCATCTTATAATGTTTACACAGCAGCACTAGACGAGCCTGTATGGAGGACACTTTATGAAGAATTTGATTCGATGACATGGGTTTCACTATCAATAACATTTTGCATCGTCATAGTGGTGTTCATGGTCGTCTTGAATTTCACACCAAGAATGCTCAGTCCCTCAGATTTGATATTGCAATTATGGGGATGCTTTTTTATCGGTAACAACAGTGTTACTTTATTAAAGACCTCTAAATTAAGGTTGCTATTGGTATGCTGGATTTGGTTTACGTTCTTCATTAGTAATTTTTACACTACTGCATTGTATAGTCTGATAACTGCATATGTAGAACCGTTGCATCATATTGGCCCGGAGAATTTAGGTTCGCTGCCTTTAAGACCTTGCGTTAGTAATCACATACGCGAGTTGTTCCAATACGCCTATAACCATACATTGCCGGACAATGAACCTATTCATGCTTGTTGTCATACTAATAGTGCATTAGCTACAGTTGCAACAAGAACCGATTTATACGCCATAGAAATGTCATACAGTTATGGAATCAGGGAATTTTTATACATCGATGATGATGGCAATCGAAAATTAGATACTTGGATCTTTTCAGCAGACAACATAATAACGATACATATGGCACGCGGATTTCCTTTGAGGGACAGGTTTCAGACACTTTCTTTAAAATTTTATGAAGGTGGTTTTTTGAAGCATCAATCAGATATGTACCTTCATAAATCGAAGTGTGCCATCAAGAGCAAGCCAAAGATTTTTAGAAACATTCAGTTGATGGATCTAAAGTATCATTACTTGGTGTTAATAGCTGGGTCGGGGGCATCGATGATTTGTCTTTTCGTGGAAATATTGGTGCAAAAACGAAATTTAAATTAGTATTTATATTTGGTATTTATGTTTTTTTCATGTATAAAACGCACATTTTAAAATGTAATACACAAGTACATCGAAGTTTAAGTACTGGAGTTAGTATCAATACCTACATTTGTAACAAAATAATATAATGTAATACACATGGAATCAGTTTTATTTGATATCCTAACCAGATTTATTTAGTGTTAATGTTATTATTGGAATCAGAATTTATTTACGTAGATTAAACATTACTGAATTGCGTTCAGTAATGTTTGAAACAACTAGGTAGATCATATGTCGGAGAGGATCTTTGTCTCAATACTGATGGCCATATTGTTCAAGAGCCGAGCATATCTTCGGAATAACCTTCGTTTCCGCGTTTATGATAGGCGTTCAGGAAAGACATACGACAATAAGTTCTCAAATATCTTTTTACTCGCACGATACTTCTTTACAAAGATAACAGTCACGTTAGGCCCTGTTGCTAAAGGATTTATATTATGTTTATTATATTATGTTTTTTATGGAAGAAAATAAGAAAGTCATCCTAAATACAGGAATTCTCCAAAAAAGAATGTCTCTCTCCGTCTTTGATGTTAGCATATTCAACATCAGGGTTAACAAGTAGGTAAAAAAGCAAGAGAAATGAAAATAAAAACAAAATTAAAAAACAATTTATTTTAATAAAATTACAATTTTATACCTTACTACCTCTGAATTAAAATAAATCAATACTTTTAATAAAAATACAAAAATTACGAACATAGCAAATTTTGTAATTAAAGCAATTATGTTTTAATATTTTTTACTTGTGTTTTAATTTTTTTTTGTTGTGATAATTATTTCCACGCGTAAAATAACATTGTGAACAGCATCAACACGATTATCCCTAAAAGAACCTGGAACAAAGAGAAACCAATTAAAATGAAGCAATGAATATGGATACAATACAATATAATTTTTCATGATAGGTCAAAATTTTACGAAAAATCACATTTTTACGTTAATTGAATGCATTGTTTGAAAATTGTTTCATCTCAAAAGTGTCCAATATATAGAACAAATTTTGTTAAACTACATTAATTACTTGAATCAGAATCACAGATGAATATGAATAAGTTTATACTTTCTAAAGTATAATCTTAATTGGTTTACCTTATTTTGCCAACGACGGTTCTTAATACAGCGGCTGTACGGCATAGTGGTGAATGTGACGGAATTGTACAGAGGTACCCAGGCCTTAGGGAACAGCCAGAACATCATGTCATCGAAGCTCTTGCGAAGCCGGTACGATGGACGCGTCACCAGATCCCGCATCTATACACAAAGATTTTGGAGATAAATAAAACTTGAGTGTTTTTTTTTGTGATCCGGAAAAGTTCAAAAAACGAAAATTAATCTGGGTTAGATGAAAATTTCCATAAATGCGGTACAAGTGGCTAGCTAGTCGCCAATCACAAATCCTATACCCAATATACCATTAGTTCCTTTTACGACATGTTAGACGAGAAACACAGTTACCACATTTTTATAAAGTCCTAGATCAAATCAACACAGGACAAACATTAGAAAACCTAAGAAAAAATTGTAATTTCTGCTCTGGTAGGCATAAAACTACAACATTTGTATTATATAGAACGAAAAGCTGATGTGAATTGATTGAATGATGATAAATCTGCTGAATACAGTGGCGGACTAACCGGGGGGCGGAAAGGGCGGTCCACCCCGGGCCTCAGGTCTTGGGGGACCTCATATTATCTCCAAGTACTCATCATCCTAAATCAAACAGTAGACCCTGGCAAGCAACACTGCTCGTATCCCTATTAGGGGCCTAGTACAGCTCTTTGCTGCCCCAGGCCTAAAACAGGCTTAGTCCGCCACTGGATGAATATTTAAGGATTTTATGCGTAGCTTCTTAATACAGTTTGCGCACAATGCCAAGCAATATCATTAGAGGAAAAAAAAGAATTGTCAACACACCGCAGTTTTTAAGAAAATATTATTGAGTATCATCTCTGATATAATTTAACCAATTCTTACCTCGATGTAATTGTACATCGCCAAATCGCTTATAGCATAAGTATCCCTCCATCTGGTCTCAGAAAACTCGTCTAACACATCAGCTAAGTTGTCATTGTACTTCTGGAACAACTGGTCTAGAAGCGTGCAGTCTTCGAACCCAGCGTTCATGCCTTGGCCATAGAATGGGACGACGGCGTGAGCCGCGTCGCCTATGATGAGCGCTTTATCATTTACGTGGTATGGACGACACTGTAAATGGAATAAATTATAAGTGAAAAAATATATTATGTAAGCTGGCCATAGCTATAATGCCTTAAAATGTACTTTACTGATTCATATAAATATGAAGAACTAGCTTTTCCCGCAACTCCGTCTGTGTGTCTGTGTAATTGGGTCTGTCACGGAGATTCTATCGTGTGTCTTGTGTGTGGACAAAAAGTATGTACGTTCTTTAGGCAAAAGTTTATGTTTGACTTTAATCGCGATCGGTTAAATAGTTTAAATAACAGACCGGCAGAATTACTATCGTATTCAGAATATTACAATTAATAAAGACATTATTTACATTAGTAACTAAAATTTACCTTAACCGCAACCAGAGGCGACGGAGAACCACCGAAGAAATCCTCAATTAATTTTTTACGCCCGATCAAGGGTATTGAATCGGGAAAATATTTCTCAAAGAATTCCATCAATTTTGCTTCCGTATCCAATTTTTTGAAACTTTCAAATGGCATGAACAACGTCACGGTCCAGGAACAGTCTTGATTCGGTAGTGCTATCATCATGAAAGTACCCCTTGGCCAAATGTGCAAATAATTGGCTGGCATCTGAAACTATAAATTAAACATTTGTTTGAAACTATTGTCATTAAAAAAAAAACGTTTATCATCACTCTACAACGCTCACGGGCCTGTAATTGTCATTAAACGGTTACCAACGTATCTAAATCACGTTTTAATTATTGCTTTCATCACGCCTTTTGAAGAGTTATAATGAAACTTCTCTGTGTTGAATTTTAGTACCCACGCATTTGTTCAACGATGAACATTATAGCTATCACATTAAGTTTCATCTGCGCATTATCTTATTCAAATGCTACGATATCATCGGAAGAATACTTCTTTGCGGACTTCGAAGACCACGTAACAACGGTCGCTATTAAATGTATTTTGCATATCATGAAAAAGCAAATTCCATGTTCAACTGTCGTAACTCTTGTTTACACAAACGATGATGTAAATAATTTGATCGAAATAATCAACAACTCCGAATGCTATACCCTTATAGTAAGATCATTCAATGATTACAACTGGCTCATCAAGACTAATGCATACATTATTTTAACTGAAACAATAGAAGAACTGGAACATGGTATGGCTCTTATAACGATAGATTCATTTTGGAATCCAAGAGCTCGTATCATCGCCCACGCACATGATGTTGAAGATGATGATATCAAGAAAGCCTTCGAAGTATTTCTAAAGTATAGAGCATATAACGTCCTATTTATTACAAACATACATGACGATAATGCTGAAGTTTTTTCATACTTTCCCTTTGAAAATGGGTGGTGTGGAAAAAAGTTTGACAGTGCGCGTTCTATTGCATATTGCAGCGACTTTTCTAACGTAGACGATTTTTTCCCGAATAAATACATTAATCGTATGAAAAACTGCACTGTCAAAATTTTAGTTACAGAGGATATTCCAAATATCATAATACGGACAATAGGAAAGCATAAATTGGTTGATGGCATTGAACACAATATTATTAAGAGTGTAGCGCTACATGAAGGCCTAAATGTAGAATACGAGATAAGAGATGCAAAAGAAGGTTTAGGCGTTATATTACCAAACCACACAGCTACTGGACTACTGGCATTTTTACAAAATAATACCGCAGATATGGCAGCTGGCGGATATGTCCTGATCAAGAACCGCGCTGATATTTTCGACTACATATATGGATTTAATTTTGCAACTTATAATCTGTATATAGCTGCGCAAAATAGCCCTGTATGGAAGAAACTTTATGTAGAATTTGATGCAAATACGTGGGTGGTCCTGTTTGTGTTTTCCTGTATTATTATAATAGTAGCCATTATTACAATGAACCTAAAACCAAAAATAGAAAGTAGCACTTCAGATTTAATACTGAAATTGTGGGGATTCTTCTTCATAGGTAATAGTAGTAGACAATTATTAAAAATTCCTAGAATGAGATTGATATTAACTTCATGGATTTGGCTGACGTTTCTAATTAGTAATTTTTACACTACAGCTTTATACAGCTTAATAGCCGCTTCAGTAAAACCAGAACAGCATATTGATTCGGAAAATTTGGATTCCCTGCCGTTGAAACCATGTGTAAGTAAACAAATCCGGGAGTTGTTTCAATTCGCTTATAACCATACTTTACCACATAACGAACCTAACGCTAACTGTTCTTATACTGAAATTTCACTTGATACAGTTGCATCAAGAAACGATTTATACGCAATAGAAATGAAATATAGTTATGATACGAGAGAAAATAGATATATTAGTAAAAAAGGTACTCGAAAATTAGATTTCTGGAGCTTTTCAAGCGATAATATTCTTTCGATCCACATGGCTCGAGGGTACCCTCTAAGAGACAAGTTTCAGACTTATGCTCTACACATGTTTGAAAGCGGCTTTCTTAAATATCACGTAGATCATCTTCTCCACATGTACAGAAGTCAATTTACAAGCAAACCAAAATTTTTCAGAAGTCTTCATTTGTTGGATCTGAGAAATCACTATCTAGTACTAATAATTGGATCAATGATAGCCACGGTTTGTTTCTTAATAGAAATATATGTTCATAAAAGTCGTGTTATGAAGAAAACTACAAATAAACGTTTCAATTAAATTCCTGTAGTATTAAATAATTAATTTAATTCAAACCGCTTTAATTCATAAAGTGATGGATACATAATAGAATTGCAGACAATTTTACATAGAAACATGGTGGAATTTTTCGTTTCCAAAAGCAAAAAGCTAAAAAAGTACTCGTTTTGTCTCTTTTCACACACCTTGGTGGGTTAAAGTCCATATTGGTCACAAAATTAATAGATGTCTATCTTAAGAACTATGAATGCCAAAGAAGCAAGGGAAGTGCCTATGGGCCGTGGCAAATGGCGCACGGTTCCATCTGCTTCTCGGGCATTGGCATGAAGTTAATTAATTTAATTATAATAATAATAGAAACACTTTATTACTTACACTGCCATTTTCGTCTGCCGGAATACACAGTTCTAAGTAGCCATGTTCAATGTACTTCTGGCTATAGTCAAAAAGAGGCTGCTTCATCATAGCTTTGCGCACCGCTGAGAAGGCGCCGTCTGCGCCTATTACAAGATCTGCTTTCACTTTAATTTCTTCTTTGGTGTCAGTTCTATAACATATCAAAAGTAAATGTAAAGTCAACCACCCCAGGAAAGTTCTTAACAGGATCAACAGTAATCAAAAACAATTAAATATACAATAACTAGCTGACCCAGCAAACTTTGTTCCGCCATAGAGGAAAAAAAAATAAGCAGATTTTAGATGTTATTAAGTTAAACTTTTTATTAGGAAATAAAAATTTAAAAAATGATATAGGAATAAAAAGTATCCTATGTTAGATTCCTGGTTCTAAGCTACCTCTCCACCAATTTTCAGCTAAATCGGTTCAGCCGTTCTTGAGTTATAAATAGATAAATAACTAACACGCCTTTTTTATATATATAGATATGGATTTGAGTAAAACATTAATGTTTAAGCTTTTTTCAAATAGTATAAGTCTAATTGTTTTATGTATGTAAATGTCACTTATAACGTAAATAAACTGTTTGCATTTGTTGTTGTCATAAGTGGATATGTAAATTATATTCATTATTTTATTTGATAAGGAATGACTATGGAACATAACATAGAAATTAAATGTATAATTTCTTGCGTCTGTTTAATGTCCCATAATATAAATTTAAACATACTACGTTTACAATCTAATCATGCGTGTACTATACTTAGCATGATGATGTCCACGTAGTTCTGAAGTTACTTTTAGTAGGACCAATGTACCTATATTGCGTATTCCTGGCAACATTGAACGTCGTGTACTATTATAGCTTACTTTATCCATATATGATTGTATAAGGCCGGTTGCCAGGCCCGTTGGTCGAGTGGTCAGAGACCCAAGCCCCGAAACCGAGGATGGCGGGTCCGTATTCCGCTAAACGCTTCGTGTGATAAACATGGGAATCTGTACCTACTCAAATTATGTATTTTTATAAACATATTCAAGTATGTCTATCCGTTACCTAGTATCCATAGCACAAGCGTAGGTACATTCTTAGTTTGAAACAAGGGTATTGGGTGTCAGTCTAGTAAAAATTATTTTAGGTATTTATTTATAATACATATTTTTTGAATTAGATACGTAATGTTTGATTTATTAATACTTACTTAAGAAAACTAAGAGCACCCTTCTGCAAGTCAGCTTCAACTAGTTTGTGATTGAAATTCCTCTCAACATTATCGTACTTTTCAGACTCTGTAATGTATAATGTTTAACAATGTATAATAAACAATGGATAGCAATTGTTTCTTTTAATTAATTTTAACACGTCAAACTATAGCCTCATATATTTACCGATATGTAGGTACATAATTGTATTTTCAAGCATGATTTTTTTCAGTTGGTACTAAATATATATAAACATATGACTGGCTCGATGGCACATTCGGTAGTGACCCTGCCCCATGCGCCAAAAGTTGTGGGTTCGATCCCCACCCAGGACAAACATTCGTGTGATGAATACGTGTGTTTGTTTGTTCTGTGTCTGGATGTTAATATCCAATATTTAAGTAGGTATATATTTGTAATACCACTGTTGATTCTGATATCCGTAACACAAGTGCTTAAGCTACTTATCTCGGAGTCAGATCAATGTATGTGATGTAGTCTGATATTTATTTACTTATATGCGATTCTTAAGAACTTTTGTTTACTACATACCTACTAAAGTATCGGAGTTAAATATATCGTATAATTATAAGTATTAAACTAAACCTCCACACACGTTTTGACAGGCTGATATCAAGTTAAATTTATTTATAAGTCATTAATTTATTAGATCACGGTAAAAAAATTGTGTTATTTGTTTACATTGAGTTTACTTAAATCAACAAATAATAATTTTATCAATAATTGTTATTTTTTAATGTTATAAATATCATCTACACCAATGATATTACTATCATTGGGCATATACGTTACAAGCGCGCGATGTAAAGGCACGAAAACGTCCCAATTGGAACGTTTTTGTTTTCATTTACGCTAGACGATAGCTGTTTTTTTTTTAAATAATGTTTAATACTTTTTTAATTATTTGTCAATATCGTCAAATGTATCACTGGGATCCGATTTTTTTTTTGGGTGAAGTGTAAGCGTATAATACAGTGTATATACATTAGGTATATTTCTTCTAAAATTCCTACCTTGTAAAAGTAAACCATTGAGATAGTTGCGTCCGACGGAGTAGATGCACTGTAATGAAAAATAATAATAAAAAACCTTATTCCTCAAAAGTTAAAGTTTAATGTATAAATATGCTGTCTAAATGCTACATAGTTGCATATAAGTATTCTGAACAGATTTAATAGACGGAATTGGGCCCTTGTACGCCTCGACAGGGTTAAAAGACGATATAATGAACTCAATTTACAATGGTCAAGGCTTGACAATTATTAGTAATCGGTGGGGGATTTTAAAGGGCTATCTTCCCAGTGGACACAAGAATACGCACCTAAAATAAAAGAGGATGCCACCTTTCAAAGTAAATGTAATTACATCAACTTTACGCAGAAAAAAAAAAGAACGTGTTTGAATATAAAATTATATTGTCAAGATTTTATTTAAGACTCTTTTGTCAAAGATAACGCGGGAAAATTACCTACCTAAAAAAATACCTATCTGAATTAAGAATCATTCAATCAGAATAGATAAATCATCATATTAGATTACAAACAAAATATTATATTGGTGTAGGCACTTCCAAATTAACGTGACCTACTACTAAAAAGGAGTCAAGGGGCCTGCTGCCCCTTTGACTCTGCCTACCCCTTCGTGAATTATGGGCGTGATGTTATGTACTACTACTACTAGAAACGATTAGAAACATTTCTGAAAAGAAATGAAACGAAAACATTAAATTAAAATGCTAAATTACCTGATTGTTTGTAGCGTCGTACGGAATGTCGTATGTGCTTCCATCGAGCCGGTGGATCATCCTCCCCGCCATGGGTATACCATGGTTCTGGATCATGTGGTCCTCTAGACCGACGCCTTTCAGTGCAGTCCTCCCGCGAATCGACAAAGCCAGGTTAATAGACCTTCCCCTTGCCTGGGGGGTTTTCCTGATATCTGGAAAATCATATGAAGACCAGATGTTAGATTAATTATATCAATATCGATGGTATATTAGATATGTTTTTATGGTATTGTTGTTTTCTATGCCACTATGGTGTAATTATGTAACGACCATTATGTTTTAAAATCCAAAATATGTGAATCGATTTTTTTTAAGTCTCATCTCAGGGATCTCAATGTTAGGCGGAATAAATGTAAGATTTATCATTTTTAAACTTCTTTCGGCGAACCGAGCGGTCGGCAACAGCGAACAGTCATTACGACTTACTATTATATCGCTCAAGAGTTATTCTGCATACAGTTCGGAGCTCAAAAGAGGTACGCCGATAAACGTCTTGGTATACGCTTTCATCTAAGATACGGCAACACAGCATGAAATGCTAAACAATTATTGAAAAAAACTATCTCAAGTGAAGAATACCTCACTCATACTAGGAGGAGCGCTACCCATTTGACCGACAGCATCAAAGTTGACCGGCTGGGCCCGACACTGGAGGACAGAGAACTTGACAGAAACAGTTCGGTAGTTAATGACAATATGGCTGTACGGTTCACATTAAGGAAATATCAGTGTCTGTTCAGTGTTGACTTAGATCTTTTCCTTTAGAGAAACTACCGAAAGGACATTGATTCGGGTTTCACCAATAGATATAATAATTCAAGATTAAGGCAAAATTAAAGTTTATATGCATAGTTCCATATTGTTTTGTGCTCACTGCGCGAAGACGAAGCTGTTATGAATATAAATGTAAGTAAATCACGGACTAGTAAAAAACGAAGGACTCCGCGCCACTAACTGGACATTGAAGCTCCTCAGGTGCTCCAACTTGACACGCAACTACCTAACATCAGACATCAGATATTAAGCGCTCCAAATTACAGATATCCGATATTTGGTATCCTTAAGTATCTCACTCACACATGCATAAACGTGGCTTCAGGCTATAGCAGGACAGCGTGGAGTCCTTCTTTTTTTTACTAGTCCGTGAAGTAGATATAACTTTTGACTAGCTCGATGGCGCAGTAGTGACCCTGCCCTATGTGCCAAGAGTTGTGGGTTCGATCAAGAAACATTCGTGTGATGTAAACTTGTGTTTGTTCTGTGTCTGGGTGTTAATATCTAATATTCAAGTATATATTTGTAATGCCACTTTTGATTCTTATATCCGTAACACAAGTGCTTTAGCTACTTAGCTCGGAGTCAGAACAATGTGATCAGTATGTGATGTCGTCAGATATTTATTTATTTATTTATATAACACTGACGACGTACTCATTCATGTCAATATAGACACAAAACATTCAGATTCAGTGTTAGGTCAAGAACCCGAGTAATTTTTTTGTGTTATGACTACAATCAACACATAACGCCAAATGTTATTGTATGATACATACGTTTTTGTGTTTCTTGACAATTAAAATGACAATTAGCGGTGTAATACTATAGCATAATATACAATCGTCTTATGATAATACACAATCTTAGGTAAAAAGGTCAAGTCTAGTAGTATAGTATTACGTCTCCGATTGTATTAATCATGCCGTAGATTAGATAGTTGTAAATATAACCAAGAGCATGCGGTCTTCCGATAGTCTTTAAACAGTTAACCTTTTGAAGAGTTCCGCAGTCAACAATGAACCCGGATACACAGATGGTCATGCCGAAACTATCTGAGTGTCGCTTCGTCTGTTTATTTGTCCGCGGCGTAGATGAGAGACTTTTAATACTAGAAATCTATAATTTGGCGCATTAATCACGCTGTTAGATTGGTAAATGTGGTTAAAGGGTCCTGCTGCCTCTTTAACTCTGCCTACCCCTTTGGGGATTATGGGCGTGATGTTATGTTATGTTTAAAATTAGTAAAATCCTTTTTTCCCTTTAGCCCATGATGTCATTAAATTTATGTTTCAAAAATATTGTAGATGTATGAATACCATTTTCAATTCAGGATCCCGTGTGTGAAATACTAAGTACTCTTATATACCAATTTACTTACTTTTCTTGTGAACATTTTTGAGGGTCATGTATTATTATTTATTTGACATAAATTACTTTATTATAACTGATTTCCAGTTATAATAAAGTAAGCAAGAAGCACCTAAGAATTTATCTTCTAACTTAACCTAGAAGTTTTTGTTTTATTTTAATGATCACAATGACCATCCATATCTGATCTACTAATCTATTAAATTAAATTTTGTATTAACATACAAAATTTAATTTAATAGATCTACGAGGTAAAGGTATTATAGTTAAAAAACTGTTATGGACATATTTATAGTATTAAAATAAGACGAATATTTATTAGAATAATAAATACCTAATAGATAGTGCCCGGTGACCTTCACCAATAAGTTCAACAACGTTGACGTTGATAGACAACCAATTGCCATTAACAGATCTAAATTGGTCAATACCAGCTGCTACCCAATTCCATATATGTAGTCAGTCAACAACCACTGATCAGATCATATTGTAATAAAGAAATCATATTGTAATAAACAAAAGAAGCAACATTCCGACCGGTGGTAGATTCATACTATTAGTTTATTTTTTTGTTGAATTGACGATTTACAAGTGTTTGTTTCAAACCTATATATATAAAGAGTATTTTGATGATTATGAAAAAAATAGCCAAATGGTGAAATCCGATGAAATAGATCTTTGATCTTTGAAATTGACTGACTCGATGGCGCATTTGGTAGTGACCCTGCCCTATGCGCCAACCGTTGTGAGTTCGATCCCCACCCAGGACAAACTTTCGTGTGATGAATACTTGTGTTTGTTCGGTGTCTGGGTGTTAATATTTGATATTTAAGTATATATTTGTAATACCACTGTTGATTCCGATATCCGTAACACAAGTGCTTAAGCTCGGAGTCAGATCAATGTATGTGATTTTGTCGGATATTTATTTATTTATTATTTGATGAAATGGCTATTGCTGATCAGTGACTAGGAATTGCAATGCTGAATACAGCAATTCAGCTGGCTGGATAATTAGCTGTGCTGGATTCAGCGACATGTGCTGGTTCAATACCGCTGGATTTCAATCCCTACTAGAGATTAAAATGATAGATCAAGCACTCCAGCTGGGTCAAGCATAATTTTAGCTTTGCTGGACCCAGCACATGAGACCGGATTGTAATCCCCACCAGTGACGCGCCATACCTATGTATAATACATATACTCGTATCTACCTCTATATTTACTAGCAGCGCCCCGCGGTTTCACCCGCGTAGCTCCCGTTCCAGTGGGAATATGGGACCAAAATATAGCCTATGACACCCACAAATAATGTGATCCAGAGATTCTAAAAACCTCACAAACACACAATCTTAACCTCTTTATAAGTAATTTCACCCGCATAGTTCCCGTTCCTGTAGGAATATGGAAATAAAATATAGCCTATGTTACTTCCGGATAATGTAGCTTTTCAATGGTGAAAGATTTTTTGAAATCGGCACAGTAGCTTTTGAGTTTATTTATTACAAACATAAACAAAAATACAAAATCCAGCACAAGAGACGGGATTGTAATCCCTACCAGTGACTCGTCATATCTATGTATAGGTAATACATATAATCGTATCTACGTCTTTAAAGTTTAGGAGCTAACTAAGTAAAACTTCACTCCACTTTCCTAGCGGGGTAGGCAGAGATAAAACTACCAATTTATTTATTAAATACATGCGAATTAGGCTGTTTTAGCACAATTACTCATGAACCGAACAATAGAAACAACTTTTTGACTGTCATTATGTCGTCATGTATAACAGAACAATACATGTATTATTGTCCTGTTATACATGACGGAGACTGAATACAGCAATTCAGCTGGCTGGATAATCATCTCTGCTGGATCCAGCACATGAGACGGGATTATAATCTCCCAGTGACGCGCCATACCTATGTATAATACATATAATCATATCTACCTCTATATGTATAGTTTATGAGCTAACTAACTAAAACTATAACTAACTAAATTAATGTCGATAAAAATATATAACAAGTTACCCGATGCTATAATAATATATAACAAATAATAATATATTTAAAAATAAATTAAAACTATTTCTAATTAATAAAACATATTATACTATTAATGAATACCTTAACGAAAAATAATAATTCTACTGCAAGACAAGTAACGACATTAATAAACACCACATGCTAAATTCGTTCCCTAATATACATTTACATTACAGATAATATGTACATGAACTAATCAAATTTGCAATAATTATATACACTAAACCAAAGTCAACACAACTCCACAAATTTATAATAAACATCTAATATAATATTTTTAATATACAATAACTAATAATAGGAAAAGTTTAAATTATTGTATTCTCTTCTTCTCTCCTAATATTTTGCAGTGCCCGTCTGGGTCCATAATTTAATGTAATTACTGTACCTAAATTATGGAAGCAATAAATGATTTGATTTGATTTGATTTGATTTGAACTTCACGCCACACCACCACACAACAGGCAGAGAGAAAACTCCCTATTTTCTTTTTTTCTTTTCTTTTCTCCCATCATAATCATTATGGATTACATAGACATGTAGATATGTATAGATTTTTTTTATGGTATCAAGAACGTGGTAAAATCAATACCTATCTGCTAATTTCATTCAAATTCGTTTCGCTATTGAAACATAATAAAACAATTATCGTAACATCGCAATTTATAACATAACCAGGATAAGCTAGTAGTATATTAATAAAACAACATTGGTAAAAATAAACTAACTCACCTTCACGATATTCATAGAGGCGCACTCGGTGACCTCTTTTCGCCAGGTACAGGGCCTCTAAAGAACCAACCTACAAGTAAAGTTAATTATTTTAATTGGATTATTATTATCATAGACTATACTTAATCCATTGCAATTAAATGAAACGTTTAAAGCTTTATGGGAAGGTACTGATTCAATCCTATTTTAGGTTTTGTATACAATTTATGAAAATTTTGGAACATTGATGCAGCGGTTCTCAAACTTTTTTGGCTACGGAACCCTTTTGGGAAGCGGAGTATTTTACGGGACCCTAGAATAATTAAACAGTATCGAACCCGCGTAGTCATAGATACATAATATTGAACTTTTGACGGATTTTTCCCCTGGAGCGTTATATTAGGTTCCCCTTTAGTTTTCATTAATTATGATCAAGACCAATTTTCGTGGTCGCATCAGAAAGGCTTCGCGGAGCCCCAAGGCTTCGCGGAATACACTTTGAGTAAAGCTGCATTAATGATTAGGTCTCTGGTTAAGGTTAATTTGTACGAACAGCACAAAAAAAAATATTTGGTTAAGATGTGACTTATCATTAGGCATAGAGTCAAAAAGGATTGTTTAAACAATATCATATTGTTTTAATTAGTTTGATTAAAAATATATCTTTTTTTTTATGAGATTATACATACATTGACCTCATTAACTATAAAAATAGGTTATATTAAAGGTAAAATATAGGCATTTTTAAAAAGCACATAAATACATATAGGTAAGTAATAAACTGTACTATAACTAATAGATACGTTACACAACTAAAGAGATGTACCTAAACCTCAGTGCAATTTATAATTTATTATTTAAAAAAAACACGCCTTTTAACGGAAGTGTCATAAAACAGAACGTTTACTAAATATTATGCAATATTCCCTAAACTAAAACACGTAGGTACACCTACAGGTACATTAAATTGCACTACCTACATATCACTCTTGCACATGATTTAGTATATATATGTATTTAGTAGGGCCTATATTATATAACGCTTCCATCTTAAACTTATTAATAATTAATTTACATGACATATACGTATAAAAAAAAGTTGAAATAATTTGAACTTACAATTTAATAATTTAAATAAATACGAACATTAATTTCGATTGACTTTATTTCACCATGTTACTTTATGTAATTAAAACACAAAATGCCATTTCCCCACATAATATTGGCACGAACCATTATTTAGAGATTTTATAAGTTTCAATAATTTATCTAATCATTGTAGTCGGTTTCACTAAAGTTAATTTATTTTTTGTATGATTTAAAAATTAGAATAGCAGATTTCTTTACTTTGCATTTTTTTAAAGGGTATTTACTCACTCACGTTGACGAAGATATACACTAGTAGATGTTTCACAAATAATTGTATTCTTGACTACAATTTCAAAAAACCCAAAATATCGCACATAAATTTTTAAAAAGAATAAAAATACTTACCAATCCAGCGCCAACAACGGCCACATCCAACTTATTATTTGAATTCCCATTTGCTAGAACCGGCATTTTAAAATAAATTCACAAAACCAATCTTTAAGAAAAACCTTTCCGTAAAACGTATCTCTCCACTTCAATTAAATAAATTATTAACTACTGATACTTTTTAATTTTAACGAAGGTATTTCGCAAAATTAGAAGAGCGTAACATCTGTCCGTCGGCTAAAACAAAACTGAATGAGTCGTTTATTACGCGAGAATACCAGGGGCAGGGGTAGGTAGTGTAACGTAGCGAACGTTGGCAACCTATACCAAAATTACTCAAAAAAGGTCCCGATCATCTGTAGGCACAAACTTAGAAAAAGGGCATTAAAATGTAGCATAACCTTGCTGCTTTCAGGTAGTTATTAATACAAAATACAAAAATATAAAGATAATTGGTATAAGCAATACACCAATAATCTCGAAACTACATTATTAAATGTTTATAGATGGTCACATCGTTAATCTAACTTATTAGAATACTCTGGAACCACAAAATTGTATAGGAAAAATCAAGGTTTATTATAAGTACTCGTAATATCGTGTGTTGAGATTAACAGTTTTATATCGTGTAACTAACACGTGTAATTCATACAATGTCTCATATTACTTAGTAGTGAATAAATTTGTTATCTTATGGAAGTTGAAGTTATTTGTTTTATTTAAATTTTATAAAAAAAACATTATGTAATATCTATAGTTAGAATAATAATTATTGTAAAATAATCATTCCAATTATTCAAGTATATTTAAAATTAAAAGATTCATAATAAATTCCTATGTTAGTGCAATATTTAGATATATAATCCCATAATGCACTTTTCTACGTAAGGGTTCACGCGTAATCTGTTAAACAGTTACATTTTAATAAAATATAATATAGGTAACTACTTTACATAATAACTAACTGTTATAAATGTTTACATTGCATACAGGTGGACTATTAATCAGGTTGTTAGCTGAATTATAGGCTACAAATATTAGATTTGATTAAAACTGTTTACTCGCAGGATGAAATAACTAAGTTTCAACTTAACTTTGAGCATTTAGGAGGTTTCGGCTTATTTAAGAAAATATTGTATGGGATTACCTTGTATTGAAAATAAAAATTATTCAATATAAACATATTTTACACGAATTTCTAATAGAGTATGTACCTATATTAATAATGGATCCGCCGTCGATAACTTTAAACCGGCGGACGAAAGACTACCTACTGTTAACATGCTATTTAACTAACTAAACTTCACGCCACTTCCCTAGCGGGGTAGGCAGAGAGAACCGAACGCCATGTGGCACGATCCATATACAAAACGCTATTTAGTACTTAGTTATTACACACTACCTTGTGATACTGCACAACACCATTAGATAATATTATGACAATTAGATACTACTTCATTCAGGGAAGTGTACGACTATGCTTAGGTACCTGTTGTCAAACCAAATCTTTCCTCTTACTACGACCACACAAATTGAAAATGAAGATACTAATATTATAACATACTTAAATAATAATAATAATAGATAAGTCAGATAAGAGAATAATAGTCCAAGATCCCAGAGCCCCCAGACGTCACTCATTTTCTGATGGACAAAATATATACGAGTGAGTAGTGGTGGGGTGTACTATGATCATATGACTAGTTGCTACCTTGGCCAGACGGCCAATTTTCAGGTAGCAATTAATCAAGGTACATAAAAACACTGCTCACCTCACTTAAATTCTGATAGCTGATTTTAACATATATTTTACACTATATCGTTAAAAATCAGTATTCATTACTCCCAGACACATGCGGTCGGCGGTTTCACCTTACAGACGCTTCAAAACTCTGAGAAAAATTAATTTAGGTCACTTATTTTCTGATGCTTGATTTTTATATATGTTATTCAGACAACTATTCTAAAACGTTTTGCAAACGGACAGACCGATCCAAGGGGCCAAACATTCCCCAGACCCAATTTTAATGTCGCTGAGAGTATAAGCGTGTTATATTTATTGATTAAATATAATGAAGTGTAAGCAAGATACTCTAATTCGTTATAGATTCTAGTCCTAATCCTATCATGGATACTAGGAAATAAAGATAAAACAAAATTTCCATAATAATCTCATAATATTTATTCTCTAAATATATTGAAAAACACAACCACCGGTTCGGAAGGCAGATTCTATCGAAAGGAAGCCTACCCTCTGACCAGGAACTGGTCAGAAACTCGATAGTCAGTTTTTAAAATCACAATGTACGATTTTCACACTTTCAAATCAACAAAATATAGTTAGCATATGTTATCATCATATTATACCAAATATGTACGATCCTAACACAAAATATATTTTCTCAAAGTATCTAATATCACAACTATTACTGAGACAAATTACTTAGCTTGTATAGTCTCGTGGTCGATGAACAACTCGCATTATTTCTGTAAACACCTTATTTATACGATTGGATTCCCGCCATTTTGAACACAAAATATTTGCACAATATTTGTTAATATTGTGCAGTTTCTAAAATACATTTTAAGTTCTACTTGTTATACATCTATTAATTAGAACTTGTGTTAAAACCATTTGCCCAATGATTAATGCCTATAAATACTTTTGGACAATATCCTACGGATTTCTACAACATGTTTTACAAACTCACATTTAGAACGTCGCGCAACATGATGATACGATGTTAAAAAATGTTGCTATAATAATAAATATTTTACAAAATAATCTTTAAAATCTATTTGAAAAATTGTTATACATTTTAGTTATTTATTAATGATTTACGAATAATCTGTCAAGCGCGGGCATTATCCATGCGCATGAGAGTGCGAGTGAGACATACCTGAGTGTTATTGCGCTCTCTCTTTCTCTCCTTCGGTTTACTCTTACTCACTAGTCAATGTATGGCGTCTGTTGTATAAAATATTTGTCCGATTTTTTAGAGTTTTGTAAGGTTCGTTAGCAATAAATAATTATTTGAAAAGATTAATTAACAAAATTATATAATAAAAATATTTGTCCGATTTGTTTGAGTTTTGTAAGGTTTGTTAGCAATAAATAATTATTTGAAAAGATTGCTGTTATTTAATTAAATTATTAATACTTTGTAAACCTCTTGATATTTACTTTAAAAAATTAAAATTAATTCGATTAAAAAAAATGAAAATTCATAAAACAGTTTGTAAGGCACAATTCTATGATTATTGCGGTCAGACGAGCACTTTTCTCAAAGTTAATCTTTGATTATTTACGTGATTTTCTAATTATTCTTTTTAAAAATTAATTCTCTATTAAATAAAACAAATATGAAAAAGCAAATTTTAAACTGACAGGCGTTAATTACTAATAGGTATGCATTTTTATTTACATTTCAACATTAATTCCGACTTCTACATACACGCATAATACGCACGGATAATGCCCGCGCTCATACACTCAGCGACATTAAAATTGGGTCTGGGGAATGTTTGGCCCCTTGGATCGGTCTGTCCGTTTGCAAAACGTTTTAGAATAGTTGTCTGAATAACATATATGAAAATCAAGCATCAGAAAATAAGTGACCTAAATTAATTTTTCTCAGAGCTTTGAAGCGTCTGTAAGGTAAAACCGCCGACCGCATGTGTCTGGGAGTAATGAATACTGATTTTTAACGATATAGTGTAAAATATATGTTAAAATCAGCTATCAGAATTTAAGTGAGGTGAGCAGTGTTTTTATGTACCTTGATTAATTGCTACCTGAAAATTGGCCGTCTGGCCAAGGTAGCAACTAGTCATATGATCATAGTACACCCCACCACTACTCACTCGTATATATTTTGTCCATCAGAAAATGAGTGACGTCTGGGGGCTCTGGGATCTTCCTCTATAAATAGTCCAGAGATATAATGACATTGCCCTACATTAATGTTTTTATATGTTATTATAAATAAGTTTAACTAACGAAACTTCGAGCCACTTCCCTACTAGGTAGGTATAAATAAGTAAAAGTTTTTGACTTAATATTAAACAAAGTCACCGTCGCCGCTCCTGTCTATTCGCTTAGATCTTTTGAACTACGGAAGGAATGTTGATACGGTTTTCACCAATAGATAGTGATTCAAGAGCAAGGTTTGTATGCAGTTTCATATTATTTTGTGTTCACCGTGCGAAGCCGGGGCGGGTCGCTAGTTTCTTATATACCTAAATTTATAATAAGTGCTCATACGAGTTTAAGTAAAGTATCCATAAGACATGTATTGATTATTTGGGACACAATAGAAATTGGATCTATCGACATTTGATCCTAAGCCACAGTTTCGTGTTACTGCAATGAGTGGCATGCGACAAGGTACAGGCGTTACAAAAAGTGATGTTACATATTAAAAGGGATTTTCTTTCAACCATAACCATCTGAAAATAAAAATTGATATCTAACATATTTTGATAGATAGATGGATGTTATCCACTTCGAAAAGGGGCAAATTAAATACTTTAATAATTAAATAATACCTACTATTATTAGTACATAGTAGGTACTATATAATTATAAAATGTGATTGCAGAAGAAAAAATAGAAAGACAAATATTTTTAAAATGTAAATTTAAAAAAATACATTATAAATTATGAACTATGAGTTGTAGAGTGTATTATTTACCTTTTAGGGCAGATATTTTAAATAGTCAGTTAAAAAAACAGAGAAATGTCTATAAATCTTCTCAAGTGAAACGTTTTATAATACATATGTATCAAAACGTTTGTAGATGATTGTCCCCGCATACTAATAGTGAAGTTTCACAACTAATAATAAAGTAGTTTTCGATTACATTCGCATAATAAGTAGATAAGATACATAGTTTTTACAAACAATTTCTATGGATTGTTTTAATGTTATGAAACTGCGCCTCGCGTAGTTCCCGTTCCCGTGGGAGTACGGAAATAAAATATGTTACTTGCCAATATAGTAGCTTTCCATTGGTGAAATAATTATTCAAATAGGTCTAGTAGTTTTCGAGTCTATTCAATGCAAACAAACAAACGATAAAATATTTCCTCTTTATAACATTAGTGTAGATAACAGCATTGCCTACACCAATGGTTCTCAAAGTTGTCTGGGCTACGACCCATGTAATACAAGTTTACAAACTCTGGACCCACAAACCGTTATGAATATGAATAAAGCAAGGAAAGATGGAGTGGTCGGTTGGTGTGTCCTTCTATAGGCAGGGCCCACTCAGTATGCGCTCGACCCATAGTTTGCGAAACCCTGGCCTACACCATTTCCGAATAAAAAGAGGTGATTTAATGCATTAAAAGCTAAGGGTATTCAATTAACAAAAACAAAGTAGTTATTCTGATTTTTAATCATTAACTTTATAATATCGTCTTTCGCTTACGAGTCTAATAAATTTATACAGTCTATAAAAATAATCATACAGGTTTTGAATTAAAAACTCATGTTGCTCGGCATTGTGGATATGTCCTCAGATGGGCTCTGACTTGAACTGAACGAGCTGAGCGTCTCCCGAGTCTCCTCTTTGATTTTGAGGTGCTCCGTGCTGGAGGGAGGCCGGGGTAAGAGGGTCCGGTCCTTATGCTCTTTGTCTTTCGACGATTTGTCTTTGCTGCTGTGTTTGTGCTTATGTTTGTGCTTGTGTTTTTTCTTATCCTTCTTCTTTTTCTTTGCCTAAAACAAAAATAATAACTTTTAAAATACGCAAACATACGGACATAAATCTCTGAATAGTTACATGACCCTAAAATGCTCTCTATTTCGTAATAGATTATTTTTTTTATTTACACAACTCAACATCGAAACAGGTATATTACCGGTTTGGGCCGGCCCGATCCGGTACAGTGCTTCAAAAAAAGTAATATAAATTTATAATTCACAACATTTTCAACAATTTGGAAACTATAATCTTTGATTTCGACAGATGACGGTTTGATATAATTTTAACAAAATCGACTGAATAATTTTCGTACTCCGACCATTAGGATTTTTTTTATAGTGATGTTAATGACATAACGACAAGCCCAAGGGCATTTAATTAAAATACGACACAATGAGGAGATAAACTAATAGATTGCTATCTAATCAGCAAACTGGTTTTTAATGAGAAAAAAAAATTAGGAACATGTATACTAATTAACTAGCTGCTTTAGTAATGCGTATCAATATTACCAAGAGATATATTTGTTTATAATAAAAAGTACCTTATGTAGTAGTGATGTGCTAGTTATGCATTGCACAAACATACATATACATATCCGCGGATATGCAAAGCTCTTGAACGAATGTTTTAAATTTATTATGTTTATTTAGTAATATTTAAAAAATAGATTACTATTAAAATTGCCTTACGCACTGTAATAACTTACATGGTGGTGATATATTCACCACCATGTAAGTTATTACAGTATTATATGTTGTATGTCATAAGTACAAGCTTATATCAATTTCTCAACGGTGGGGGTAAACATTGTGATGAAACCTGCACATCCAAATCAACTAATGATGTGTAACCATGATCCAATTTGTCTGGTTCTAAGGGTAGCAATGGTCATATAATCACTCCAATGTAACCAGGCTCACTCCAATGTAACCAGGCTCACTCCAATGTAACCCCGAATAAACGCTGGGAAAATGATGATGTCGTAATTATATGTAATACATACCTTAGGAGCACCCATGTCATCCTTGTCAAGTGCGTGGTGGAACATGCCCGGCTCAAAGCCGATCGGTCCCGACGTGCCCGGTATCCCTGGCAGGGGCACTGCGTTGTCCGAATTGAACTCGCGTTTCGTGTCCTTAAGAAAAAAACAATTCGCGTATTTTTTTATTTGTTATAAATATGAGTAATTACCTTTTTTGAAATGTAGTAAACAATAAAATATAAGCAATAATAAATACTTGTGTGCCGGATATCCGAAGCAACAATTGCCTTACTAATATATACTTAAATATTAGATATTAAAACGGAGACACATAACAAAGACAGTATTCACCACGTGAATGTTCAACCTGGAAATGGAGAATCGAACCCACAACTCTTGGCACATAGGGCACTACCGAATGCCCCACCGGATCCGTCACTAATAACCGTACCCTAATGACGTCACTTTACACTCACCCCGTAATCACCAGGCACATCGTGCACCGTGGTGATGTCTATCTTTACATCCTCCTCCTTGATGCTGGAGAGCGGCACCGGTAGCAAGTCGTCCTTGCGGTCCAGTTCCATAGGAAGCACTTGGGACACGGTCTCCGTCAGGGGACCTACTTCAGTCTCGAACTTCATCTGAACAAAATATATAACAGGTAATCATACATGACCTTAGTAAGCACGAATAAATGATATGATATGAAAGCTAAAACGACGACGATGCTGAACTACCATCTCCATCGTCATTGCTGACTACATAAGCATAGGTGGTATTTGATATTTAAATTAAATGCAAAATCAAATAATTTCATGTAGACTAAAATTAATTGACAATGTTACCTAAAAATTAAAGTAAACAGGAACCTATTTAAGTAAGTAATTCCGAATCTTAATTAAGTATTAGGTGATAAAACATAAAAATCATTAGTCTTTTTTTTATATGAATGTCTGTTGAAAAATAATACCAAATACTGCTTACAATTACACAAAACAGGACGCAAGAACCAATCTAGCGACTAATCTGCGAGGATCTGTTGATTGCCCTTACGAAATTATTTGCTTTTAAAAAGGTAACTAACATTTATTAAACTATTTTACTCACATCTACCACCTCCTGCTTTATAACCGGCTTCATATCCAACTCCTTCTGTCTCTCTTTCTCTTTCTCCCTCTCCCGCTCCCTCTCTAGCCGCTCACGCTCTTTGTGGTGCATCTGTTTCAGCATCGCCTGCACTTCCGGTAGGGGCACGCATATCGGCCGCTTGGACCCGTATAATGTGTAGTACAGGTCTACCAGGTCGCAACGCAAGCGAGCGTCGTTTGAGAGCAGGCTATTCATGTTATTCCATAACCTGGAATGCACGTATCAGTTAGACCGTATTCAATTACCTGATCTCTAAATAAATATCAATTATTAAACAAGATTTATAATTTCGATTCATTACAAACATCTCGCAGCAGTAACGCAATGTTTACCAACCATTTTAATATGGAGGAATTCCCTTTTTCTTGCGTTCGATGCGTCAGAATCCGCAATGTAACGATTTCTTAGATCGATTGACTTACTTGACTTAAGATAAATACGTCCCTGGACGGTCCAGAAAGCCTCCACAGTACATCGCCATCCCGAATGATAAGAGCTAGCTATCATATGACGTAAATACATTTTGGACGTAAATATATCATGTTTAAGTTTATATTCTTTTTTGTATATTGACTATTTATAAGTGATTTCTTGAAGCCTATATAAATAAAGATATTTTGAATTTGAATTTGAATAAGCAATTACCATGCCAAACTTTTCCCCAGACTTTATTATCATCACTTTTTTAAATTGCCTCCCGCAATAGAACCAAATTTAAAGGTTCATTCACAGTACAAAACCCCTACTTGACCTACGAGATATTCCGTATCGGTGTTGAATTTTAATATATCTATAGAAGAAATCGTAACAGTATTATAATTCACTATACCTATGGACCACAGCCTCTGTATCTAGTCTGTGCCTCGCCGCTCGCTCGAAAGGCGGATTGTTGATGAGGAGTCTGGCGAGGCCGTGCCGCACGCATGGGTCGGGGTCGCTTTCCACCGCTGTCAGCAATGAAGACAGATCTTCAGGCTTGCCGTCTACGCGGACGAAGTCCACCAGACACTCGAAAGCAGCAAGTCGCACGTCTGAGGGATAAATAATCATGCAAATGTTACAGGAAGTTTGAGTTGAAAAGTGGGAGTAGAGAGAAATTTGTTTTTGAAGGATGGATAAAAAAAAGATATCCAGTTTCTTCGCGCACTTCACAAAAATGTGACTTCCCAAGCCTGATATATGTTATATTGAAGTATACCTAACGTTTTGTGATTTTTAAAAATTAATTTTACTAATAGGACAAATCAATCGAAATCTAGAATTCATGCTGCGCATACTCCAGGGATTAATTTGGTATGCTGGGCAGGTAGAAACACTGTTACCGTCACCTGATGACACGGTAGCAGCTTACCGTCATAGTTTCTTTTGCTTTAGACATTATACATACTTAAAAACTGCACTGTTACAAAACCAAGTTTCAAGTGGTCCCAAGTTTATTAAACACTTACCAATATACAATCCATACTGCGCATACGCCCGGAATATAGTCGGTATACTGGGCAAGTGGCCGCACTGCTGCAGCCGCCGGATGGCGCGCAGGCAGCTCACCGACACAGTATTCTTGTAGCACGGGAGCACCTTCTCCAAGTTGAGCACACGCGTGATCTCCTCCAGCACCAGTTTGGTGTCCGCTGAGAGGGAGTCCGCTGTTATGGGAGCACCCTGTGACATGTCATTAGAAATATATTTGTACTAAGATATCTTTGGATACAAAAATTCATTGTATATTAGACTGCTGACTAAAATATCTATGTATCTATGTTTTTTTGTCAATATCAGCAATGATATGAACACACTAAAGGTCGTTGAGCCATCAAAGCCAAAAAAATGCATATATTCAACATACAGATAAACGATTTATAAGTTTACATAACATCACGCCCATAATGCCCGAAGGGGTAGGCAGAGTCAAAGGGGCAGCAAGCCCCTTCAACCACATTCAGCCAAAAATAGAGCCGGGCTGGGTGAGATGAAAAATTGTGAAAAAGCAGTGACAAGCGGCAAACCTGTCGCCTACACAGTCACACACCCAAAACCCGATATACCATTAGTCGCCTTTTACGACATGCTAGGCAAGAACCACAGTTGGCACATTCTTTTGAAGTCCCAGACCAACATGGGACATTGGGCTGGGTTGGATGGAAAGCTGTGAAAAAGGAGTGACAAGTGGCTAGCTCGTCGCCTACTTAGACAAATTTATAAGTTTCTTACATGTAAAATATCTTTAATGTGGTTCAAGGAGCTTATCGTTCTTTGTCATCTGCCCTTAGAGGATTGCCTTGAAGCTATATATGTACAATAGAATATAAAATTTGTATAAATAATTATACTTACGGGCTGCAGAACAGATATAACAGGAGTGATTGTCGCCGCTAAGGCGTCCACTAGAGCCGCCTTGTAGTAATTATCCGAGAAGTGATTCTTCGAATTATCGTTATACTTGAAGAGATCTAGAAGAAACCTCACGACCTCCGGCGGGCAGATACCGTGAATGTTTCGCAAACCTATAAACAAAGCAAAGAGCTTAGCACAAATATCAAATCTTTCACCTTTCATTTCGATACTTTCATCGTCCATAGCATTTAGGCTGAAGTGTTAAAAGGCAAGCTTGTAGACAACCTTTTTAAAAACTTACATAAAAAAAAAATAAGCACGCACACTTTTAATTTCTTTTGTTAGATTTTAATTGTAAGTGTAAAGTATTAATAAAAGATCTGGTAAGGGTCCCCTCAACCGACGAGTGTATATGAACAGACTTATGAATTTAGAAGAAGCGAAAGGTGTGTGTCTGCATCGTAGCAAATGAAAGGATGTGATCTCTGCCTACGCCCACGGAAAAAGGCGTGACATTATCTATGTATTCCTTTATTAAATAACCGCAGGGTCACCGAAAGCATGGGACAAGTAGAATAAGCTGCCTTATGCTACAACATTATCCGGCCATACAAACATATAATAACACATAATAACACAACATATTTGACTGGCTCGAGCCAGTCTATGCGCCAAGAGTTGTGGGTTCGATCCCCACCCCGAACAAACATTCGTGTGATGAATACTTGTGTCTGTTCTGTATCTGGGTGTTAATATCCAATATTTAAGTATATATTTGTAATACCACTATTGTTTCTGATATCCGTAACATAAGTTCCTAAGCTGCTTACCTCGGAGTCAGTTCAATGTATGTGATGTAGTCTGATATTTATTTAATTATATTAATTCCAATCTCACCTGCCATGGCGACCGGGATGGTCTTCTGTAAGTAGTAATGCTGCAGATTGTCGAAGTTGTTCTGCTTGATGATGTGAGGGGCCGAGAACGAGCCGAACATCTTGCGGAAAATCGTCAACATCGCCGGCGGGCCCGCCCACGCGCTGATCATTGCGTTGGCCACCTGACAAATGGAAAGTCATTAAAATTTTATCAAACCAATTCCAAAGCAACGATATAAAAGCAGTCTATAAAAGACCTAACATACATACATACATAACACCAAACCCGTAATCCCCGAAGGGGTAGGCAGTGTCAAAGGGGCAGCAAGCCCCTTTAACCACATTCAACCAGTAATAAAACAGGGCTGGGCTAAATTAAAAATTGTAAAAGAGTAGTGACAAATGGCTAGCTCGTCGCTTACACAATCACATACGTAAGACCAGATAGACCAATAGTCGCCTTTTAGGCAAGGAACACTGTTGGCGCATTCTTGTTAAGTCCCAGACCAACATGGGACAAGACCTAACACAGTATAACATAGACCTAATATAGTTTTAATTTATCAATATCAATTTAATTGACTCAATTCACTTTTAACAGTAATAAAATCATATTAAACCCCCGTCACAAAAAGGTTTAGAACCACTGTATTATACTAATAACTAACTAAACTTTACACCACTTCCCTAGCAGGGTAGGCAGAGAATAGTCCCGTGATAATCTAGGACTTTAAAAGAATACAATAAAAATCTTACAATATTTACACTAATCAGTAAAGTTGGTTATGGACTAGGAACGAATATACCAAATGTGTCTCTTTGCATTCATAACGGACTTAGTCAAAATTTAGCTATCAAATTTGTATTATGTCCAAAAGATTAATTATGTATTTATAACATATTTATATAATACGGTATTTATCTAAAAATACTAGCTGTGCCTGCGGTTTCACCCGCGTTTATGGTTATTGTTATATTGCCTTATAGCCTTCCTCGATAAATCTAACACTGAAATCATTTTTCAAATCAGACCAGTAGTTCCTGTGATTAGCGCGTTCAAGCTAACAAACGAACAAACTCTTTAGCTTTATAATATTAGTGTAGATATACAACAAAAACTACTACAACACCATTAAAACATTTAAAGTCGTCTCACTCGAAGTATATAAATAAAACATAATAAATAAAACATTGCGAATTTAATGCATATTAATGTATAAATAAAATAAATACTTGTTATCTGATTCTGTCGCCGAAGCCGAAGTTGTTTCTACCGGAAACGCACCGGCCGAAACCAGATTGATGCTCTTTAATAATGTCACGACAATTACCATACTGGTGTTGTGTTCACAGTTGGTTTCTATCATAAGTTAAATTAAGCGAAAAAATAAAAGCGATTGAGCAACAAACATCAAAATTTTTAAACATACAAAAGTTCCATATAAGACAAACAGGATTATTTGACTGGCTCGATGGCGCATTTGGTAGTGACCCTGCCCTTGCGCCAAGTGTTGTGGGTTCGATCCATATGGCACTATCCTTACACACCTCACTCGCCTCTTCAACATTCATGACCCTTTTCATACAAGCTCTACGGTTTTTATGACTCCTGACATCACCTTCTATTAATACACAACCAATCTGGCCGTGGCAAGTGAGCCTGGGTCTTCCGCAGCTCCCACATCCTTTCACTTTCTACGTTTAGTCAATCTTTCGTCATCCATTCTTTCCACATGTCCGAACCACCGGAGCATTTATCTATCTTGCTATTACTATAATTAACGATCTTCAAGTCTCACGATTTGTGCATAGTATACTCATCTTGCCATCTTTGTCTAGTTTAATATTGGAGCCTATTCTGCGTAAGTAAAATGGCATCTTATGTCATCGTTTTCACATACATACAAATGTACATATCGTGATGGGACTTAAAAAAAATTGATTGCTCTCATTACTATATTGTGTACATGATATTGTCCTTGCATGTCGTAAAATGCGACGAATGGTAGGTACATCAGGTATTCAGCATTGTGTAGGCGACGAGCTAGCCACTTTTTCAGTATCTTTTTTATTAATTTATTCAGACCTACCGAAATCTGATTACAATAATAAATTATTATGATATATAGTTTGTTCTTAAAACTAATTGTAACAGATACTCAAAAGTCAGTTCCGCATGTTTTTTACAATAATCCATTCAAACCCAGTTTTATTTTTAACTATAAGTTAAACACAAACCGCGTTTCGGATATTTCTGGCATAATTATAATACATATTTAGCTAGTTGCATACTAAGAATATAATCTCTTCTTTTGGTTAAAAACCCAGCAATAAGTTCAAGCAAACTCACCTTCGTCAAACAATGCGCAGCCCGGCACCTAATCTTATAGAAGGTCTGCTCATTCTCTATGGTGTCCGTGAGGGCCTTCCTCGTCGCCGCCTCAGGGTAGTTGTGGAGTGCATCGATGGCCTCGCTCTGCGCCGTGACGTCACGCTCGTGCCGCAGCTGGTACTGCCACTGGTAGTCCGGCTGGGATATCACCGTGCTCCGCAAGAGCGACATCTCGGGGTCGAGACGGATCCACAGCACGGGCGAGTCGCTACACAAGTATTAATAGTCAGCGATTGTCTTCTTCGCTTCTTAATCAAAAATATTCATAATAACATGGCTGTTTATAAGGATAGGAGAGGTATGGAGTCCGGACATCCACTTTGGCATACGATGAAAAAAAATATGAGATTTATTTTATATTTTTGTACCCTAGCGTTTTAGCAACAATTAGACAGATTTCGCGTTGAAGGCAAGTGGCGCGGGTGCGACTGCCGCACTGGAACACAAACAGTTGTTGATTTAACAGGTATGTGTCTAAGATCTTGGTAAGTATTTGTGGTAACCTCAATGATTCTAATTCACAAATCAAACTGTCATTATACTCAAGTACTGGCTTAAAAAAATTTCAAGTTGGAAAAAAAATATGTTGTCAATTTCAAATCTTAAGTTTTTTGTCGTTCCGCGAATAAGGTAGAAATTTAGGTACATTCTGCGTAGTTTACTCTTTAATTTTACTGAAATAGCGTTTGCACATCAGTGAAAATAATAATATATTTATTTTTATGGGCTATATGATATACAGCGTTACCACGGTTCTTAAATATTGTGAATGGACTCGTTATAAGGCCCCATTTAACCTCCTTTCAGCTTTACGGGTAGTTTTGTAACACCCTGTATTAAATGTTCACTCATATTTATATTATAATTATTCATTAGACAAAATCACATACACTGATCACATTCCAAAGTTAGTATCTCAATCACTGTAAATATAAGAATCACTACGAAGAAACCTCTAAACTAAACTCGGACTCAAGACAAATATGTCGTCCGTTTCACCAACAACGGTTTTTTGCAGTGCGGGGTACGAACACATGCGCCACCGCGACACATGCTGAGCGGAGACCTTTTAGGTACTACATATATCACTCCTTTTTATTTTGTTCTGTAATTTAAAGTATTTGTCATGTGTGTGTTAAAAGAAAAAAAGAAAGAAAAATGTTTATTAGGTAACAAATAAACATTTTTCTTTCTTTTTTTCTTTTAACCCAAAGTCTGCTGCATAAAATATTTCTTCAGTAAACGGTTAAACTCACTCCATAGCCGACAGATCCATATCGACCTCCTCCCCAGTGCACAGGGGGATCTTCTTCTTCTTGTTCCGCCTGCTCTTGCTGTGGCACGTGATGTCCGCCTTCACGATCGTGTTCTCGATCTGCAGCGTGTGCTTGAACGTGCCGTCCAACTCCTGCAGTTGGACTAGCAACGGGCCCACGTACTTCCTGATGCCGCGGTCGTGCACCGCGTCTTGACGTATCTCTAGTTCCACTGTGTTTCTGTGGACAAATAACGGTTTCAAATTTGGAACGTGAGGGCATTTTTTTTAAGCCTAATAATTGTAAAAACAGTTTGCTTTCTTAAAAATGTACTGTTCCTCCCATCAAGGGTGAATAAATGACGTTATTATAAAATGTAAAAAAAAAAAAGTTTAATGATACAGTGTAAACATTTACTGACATAACTGTTCCTGTACTAAAAAAAAACTTTTTTGAATATTGATGCCTAATGGCGTTATTACGTTAAACATGCTAATGTTAATGCAACTGAATGGAATTCACTTTTAACTGCACGCTGTAAAATACAAAATCAAACAAACCTCTTTCGATTAAACACAGAAGTGATGTGGTACTCCAACTGTAAGCGTAATCTATGTAAAAGTCACTTATACTTAGCTAAAAAATCCTAGGCACTAACCTCTTGCGATTGAAGACAGAGGTGAGTTGGAACTTAGCGTGACCCCCAGTACGGACCCACTGATCTACGAACACCGCCATGTGTTTTCCGGTGACGGTGAATATCGCTCTGACGAACGAGTTAGTTGACAGCAGGAGTTGCCCCCACAGGCCACTGCCGATCTTGGTGTTGGCCGCAGTAGTGGCCAGCGAAAGCTGCTTGTTAAACACTTGCAGGAGCAGCTCCTGGCCGATGCGTTGCTCCAACATGCGGAGGACCAGGTGGGACTTCTTCCGCATCACCTGAAATCATTCAAAATTAATATCTCATACTTGCTTACTGCAATTGAAAATATGTAACAAAACTACTACAGAACCTCATTGCGGCATGCTGAGTGGCTAGACTGAATGTGCATCTAAGATAAACCCCGTGTGATGCAAAAAGCTATAGGTTATAGTGATTGCTTATGAACACGCTTGTTTGGCACATTCGCAATATAAAATACAAATTTATCCGACAGAAAATATACCTATGACATGGTAAAAAACCTTATGTATTTTACTGCTATCATTGACAAAAATCTAAATTCCTTATTCGCATCCTCCTCTCACGATATTTAAAATTTAAGAAAGATATTTCTTCACCTAAGATTTCGATTTATATTCTACTTACACCTTCACAGAAATTCATAGCTCGGAATTTCGGATAAGAATCAACGTTAATGTTTTACATATTCACCTCTATGTATCTCGGGGACATGGTTTGCACATTCCGCACAGGGAAGTAGAACATGTCTTTAGGATCGGGCACGCGCTGCCCGGTCGCGGGCGGCTGCCACGGATCCAGGACTATGCCCCCATATTGTTCTTCGTAACTCACCACCTATATAGTAATATAAATAATGAACACATTGTATTACACATCCGAAATTTAAAAGGAGAACTTGACTAATACATAAGTCTATAGCTGCAACAAAAAGTTTATTTTATTTTATTTCAAAATACATACATATGAATAAATGAATACTTTCTTGAAAGTTTTATTGTCCCATGGTTCTTATTTTTTTTTATTTAACTTAGCTTTTTTTTATAAAACTATCTAACTTTACTAACTTTATTCCCTAGCTAAGCTTTATATTTAAAAAAAATTACTAACCTCTTGGAGCTCCTGATGAATCCAATATCTATACTCATTATTTCCAAAACACTTCTTAGAGTATAGCCCACACATGTAATCTGGTATCCCCTTAGCTAACCACAGATCTGACCAATTCTGCATGGTGATGAAACAGCCAAAGAACTGCTCGGCTACAGCCTGAGCCATGGCCTTCCGGCTTATGTACGTCTGGTCAATTATAGCGATGGAATGGAGAAGGTGTGTATTCAATATTGACATTGTTGTATATGCTGTTACGTCATCTTCAGTCTGCAATAAAGTACTTTTTATACATATGGAGATAATTTTATAATAATACTACAATTGCAAGCTATTTTAACAAAAGAGCAATGACTAATATGAAACAAGACGACTGCACAAAAGTTGCTCTAGTATAATTTTAAATAATTTTGTAATATTTTAAGAACAAGAAAAAATTTCATGAATTTTTTACTAAATAATAAATTAAATAGAACATTTACTTACTTCATCCACAAACACTTGCTTGTAACATGGATAAGGATATCTGGTACTCAAAGTCTCTTCATAGAACTCAAAAGCCTCATGTAAGTATCTCACAGTATTCTTCAGTATCTGCATTAAGTTGGGCAGGCAGTAATGCGTCACCTCATTCATGAATGGATCTACATATGTTTCAAAAGGTCTGTAATACATGAGATATTTCAATATCACATATTATTATTTATTAAGGGTTTTGAAAATGTTTTCATATATGATAATTTGCCATTTATTTATATTTTTCACAGCTTTCCATCCAACCCAGCCCACTGTCCCGTGTTGGTCTGGGACTTAAAAAGAATATGCCAACTGTGGTTCTTGTCTAGCATGTCGTAAAAGGCGACTAATGGTATATCGGATTTTGGGTGTGTGATTGTGTAGGCAACAAGTTAGCCGCTTGTCACTACTTTTTCACAATTTTCCATCTAACCCAGCCCGGCTTTATTTTTGGCTGAATGTGGTTAAAGGGGCATGCCGCCCCTTTGACTCTGCCTACCCTTTGGGGATTATGGGCGTGATGTTATGTATGTATTTATATTTAATTCCTTTTTAGAAATACATCATAACTAATGGTTACATGTGATATTTTAATTTAAGTAAAAACAAAATATACTTTTACAAAAACTCTAATCTAAACTGTTATTAATTATATCGTCTTACCCAATAGCCAATGCAATATTGGGAGCACAAGCCGGAGTGTTCACAACATAGTGGAAAGTCTTCCTCCTATGGTCCGGTGTGTACACCACATCAATTAGCTCTCCGCAGGATATAGCTGTCAAGCTCTCATCCACAGTGAATTCTAGCTTCCATGTGCAAGGTTCAGCATAGCTGTCCACACAGGGGAACCATAGGCGGGCGGAGTGGCCATATGTGAACATATGAGCTGATTTCTAGAAGATAAATAATTTATATATTTTATTTGTATATTATATACTATAGTATATTAGTTTATAACATTATTCCAAAATTTATGCAAAAGAAAGTGTAAATAATGTTAGTATAAGTATAAACAAACATTAAAACATATAAAATGTTTATCTTTGAAGTCCATACAAGAGATTATTGCTCTTACAAATATACAAAATTGATTTTATTATATATACGATAATCCCTCCTTACCTCAACTAAAGTGCCTTCGCCTTCTGGAACAACAAAGTGAATTCCCCCTTGTGGGGACTCCAATGAGAACTCAATTCCGATACGAAGTCCACGTCCTTCCCCAACAAGATGAACTGCTTCATCTGGAACTTGAATGTGCAGTTCTCCCGAGTTATGGTCTGGGTCAATTTTCTGGGCAGCTGCCAAGTGAAACTGGGAAAATCCTTCCAAAGATCTCCTGTAAAATTAGATGTACTTATATGTTATACATTCCTTTTCTTCTTCAGACAAATCTCCTTTTGAAGAGATCCTTGGAGAGAGAGAATTTGAGGTAAAAATTCTTGGGAGTTTCCTAAATAATAATAATAATAAGTAAATTCTCCAAACTGACACACCAATTCCTTAGTCCCAAACTAAGCTTATGCTTGTGCTATGGATACTAGGGGAATGGATTGACATACTTACTTAAATAAGTTTAGTTAAACATCCATGACTTGAGTACAAATGTCCATGTTCATCACACAAGACATTTGCTCCTAGAGGATTAGAACCCGTATCCCTTGGTGTCGTGGCCAGGTTCTCTGACCACTCAACCAACGGGCCAGTCAAATAGATTAATAGTAAATAGATTAATGAAACAAGGAAAACGTGACTAAGAATGTAGCCTAGCAGGTCAAAAGAGCCATTGCTCAAAGGGAAGGTGTAACAGGTTTGCACATTATATACCAGAGATATTACATTGTGTGTGATCATGATTATTCTACTTGCTGTGAAAAGTTTCAATATAATAAGCAGACTCCATTAAACCTAGCATTGTAGTCCAGATGTATCCAGGCTTAATATTAACATGTTTTGGCTTAATAGATCTTGTACATTTATGAATAAGAAAATATAGTAAGAAATGATTTACCTACAGTTATTACAGCACACAATGTTATAAAAGCATAATCTATCACTATGTATATCACTCACGTGTTAGGATCGGCCTGACAAATGTCCAGGAATGGATCACAATACTGAAAGTTGGCTTCATACTGGTCATTCAAGCAGACTCGGTAAATACGGCATTGCTTTCCATTGAGACGGATGTAGCGCAAGTTGTCTTTCAGTGGCACAATGGTCAGTTCCACGAACCCCTAAATCAAAGAGGTGCAATTCAATGCCAAAACATTCTTTAGAAAAGACACTTAGGAAAATAGGTACAATTTCATAACTCACTATTATACTTCTTCTCTCAAAACTAATACCGGTTAAACTTAGAATCTGATGAGCTGTAAAGGAAGAAAATCAAAGATAAAGGTTAATCATTTCATTTGCAATATTATTCATCTTTACACAAGGAAACTGTATTGATACTTATAATTTAAACGGACGACATTTGTCGCCCGTGCGTTCTTTCTTTATTTTATTAGTGTTAGACATTATTACGAATTAATCCATCCTTCTATTCACGACATTTTACTGTTTTGCATTTTGTTGCAATATTCTCAATAACCAGAAGCAGAGCGTCCTATTTATTTTTTGACCGACATTTGTTGACTTTTGTTGTTTTTTTACAGGCTGACTTTCTTACTTTTTTTAACCGTATCTCTAGCAACAATTTATTTATTTTAGCTTGGTAGTTTTTGGATAGACCCACTATCTTTTAACATTTATATTTTTATAAATTTTTAGTGACTACGTTTTTTAATTTCTTTCACCGCTATATGTATTATGTTCTGAGACAAAATCATATTCCATATATTTTTTAAATAAAGCACATTACTATATATTGTAACGTAATTATCACTTGATTCTGTTATTACAGTACGCTGAATCGCATCACTATTTATGTCAAAATATCGCGAAGCAAAAGAAAAGGAAAGGGAAGGAAGAGCAAAGCAACGAAGACCCATTGCGTACGATTATTGTAAAATTGTTACTGGTGAATACTGTGTCATAACAATATTTATGTGAAAGTTGTTATAAAAATTGTATGAAAGCTGTTTTCATGTTTTTTCGCGACTTGAGTGATCAAAATGTGGGACTCTCCGTATCTGACTTGTTTACTTCTGTACATATTTTCATTCCAAATTATTGTGACCAATTCTCGTACTTCTAACATTTGGAAACTAAACGCCGATGAAGATCTAATTGTTGACGGAACTACTTTGCCCCAGGTCAGTTATAATTGTTTAATAAGGTTTCAAAACATTTATATAATCAAGTTACTATACATATTGATACAAGTACTTTTCACATACAATAATTCTGATGGTTTTACCTTGAATTTAAATTAATTCTATGTCTTGAAAACTGTACGTTATAGTACAGTAATTTGAATGAAAATATGTATGTGTTTCATTTATTATGTGTTTGTTGTAGGATGAATCTGATAAGTCAAAAATTACAGAAGAAGATTCTATCTTCAATATCATAACATCAACAGTATATTATGGAAACACATGGACTAAACATGGCTTTGATATGTTTTGCACAGACTGTCAGATATATGAACAGCAGAGGTAAATATTTTTTTATATTTGATAATATGTCTCATTATTATATTTATGAGTGTTATAAATGTCTATTGCCTGGGTTATAAATAAGATAATGTAAAGTATTTTTCATGTGATGTTATTGCCTTTAAATTTTGATTTTGCAATAAGTATCTACATTTTGTATTATTAAAAAATATATATATTATTTTATCTGTTTTACTGGATAAATCATACAGTTAATTTGTTTTATTGTTATTATTCAACATCTTTGACCACAGTTTATTAGGAAAAATGTGGTTATAGTTATAGATATTATTGACCTACTTTTGGCTTATAAAAAATAATAATGTGTTAAATACATACATACATACATAACTACGCCCATAATCCCCAAAGGGGTAGGCAGAGTCAAAGGGGCAGCATGCCCCTTCAACCACATTCAGCCAAAAATAAAGCCGGGCTGGGTTAGATGGAAAATTGTGAAAAAGTAGTGACAAGTGGCTAGCTCGTGGCCTACTCAGTCACATACCCAAAAGCCCGTAAACCATTAGTCACCTTTTACGACATGCTAGGCAAGAACCACAATTGGCAAATTCTTTTTTTTTTGTCCCAGATCAACATGGGCCAAGTCCCAGACCAACATGGGACATGACATGTTAAATAAATATACATTTTGTAACTATAAAGGTTACTTTAAATAAAATCTGTGTTTATACAGGGCTGGTAGTGAAAACAATGATGAAAGTACACCTGCGGAAACAAATGGAGATGTGGATGATGAGTATTTAGATTGTGGCAAAGCTGTTAATTTCACTTACTATGACAACTTGGTCGGAGTGGCCAGACGCCATAGACACCCTAATGTACCTGAACCACAGGTAAGTTTATGCATACTAATTTTTTTTTTTATTTAAATAGATAATTAATGTCGAGATATGCTGGCAAAAAGCCTAATTATTATAAATGATAAAAAATATTAAAATTCTAACAACTTGAAAGGTAAAAGTAAAGTCTATATATTGTCTACTTCTTTATGTTTTAATACCAATTACTGTTATTTTGAATATGCATAGCAGTTATGTGTCAGTTAATAAATAAAATTAATTTACTTGATTATTTTCTAAAGAAGACTTAAAAATATAAGTAAGTCAGATTTTTTTTTTGTAAATTAAAACCTCATTTTAATCTTTCTCAATCTATTTCATAAATCTAAAATAATGACAGGTCATCAAACAGCACTATTAATATGCAAGAGTCCTTTATAGTATGCCACATAAAGTAACTTAAAAATGCATTACTTTCAATATTTTTAATTCCAGGTTGCTCTTATATTTACAAAGAAGAAGTCATACAAGAATGGTGTGACAGAGTTAGATATAAATGCTTTGGAGAAGCGTTTAAAGAAAGCCAAAAGAGAGAAACCAAAGTCAGTCCAGCTGTACAACCAAATAGGTAACTTCTGGAGAATCAAGGGCGACACTCGACAGTCCATAGAGTGTTTCAGACGCGCCCTTGCGGTTTCACCTTACAATGCAGAGGTGAGGCTTAAAGAACACTAGTTACTACCACTGTGCCTATGTGCATTTCGAATTTCGAATTATCGAATTAATAAACATACTATTGTAAACTGAACTCTGGTAATTTGTATAGTAATCATTTTAGGATGTATCAAATATTGACAAAAAACTACAATGTTTTACAACTTAGTTAAGCCCACAAAATAAAATAGTATTAGTTGTTTCATAGTACTACCAACTAATAATACCTAAAGAGATAAAATAGTACCTAACTAACTAACTAAATCTTCATGCCGCTTCCCTAGCGGGGTAGGCAGAGAGAACCTACCTACCTACTATGAAAAAAGGATGAGTGATGGACCCAAGGGCTTCCTGCCCTTGAACCTGTAGGATTTGTTAACAAATAATCCCTGTTTATTTCGCATTTTAATGTGTGTACACCATCCTTGTGCCAAATCTCATTTATATTAACAGGATGGTTAGATGAGTTGAAAAATTTAACTAAAATTTAGTTTTATGTAGGTATGTTATTATCTTTATGAATACATTCACTTGCGCACGCTAGTTTAGTTTGGAAGTATGTATTTGAATTTATGCTCACAGCAAATATTTTACTAAAACAGTCACATAATTAATTAAGCTAGGCACTAATATTGTACTAAATATGCGCATTTGTAATGTTATTACGTAACAATGTCCTAATATGTAAGTGCATATTTACTATCATTGAAACAGATTCGTTTTGTGTAAATAAGGATAATTTTTGTTTGATTTTAATAAATATTAACACTGTACCATAGGATAAGGCAGTAATATACTTCTTATCTTTTAAATGGTACACTTTGTTTCTAAGAGCCTAATTTATTTTTAGAAATGCACTCACAAACGCAAATTAAGCATATGTATAACTAATTAAGCCTTTTTATGATAAATTAAACCTTTTACATAATGCCAAGGTGAAATAGCAAACACGGAAACACACTTTTTTTTTTAATTCTATTAATCATTATTATTTGTTGACGCGATATCGCGTGAATATAATTACGTTAAATGATCAATATGGAGTCAGAGACAGTCCGACTGGTCAATATGAGTCATGATAATAACAGTAGGTATAAACATCTTTCGTTATGTATGCTTCAGTTAACGGCTGGATCAATAGTGTGCCTGGATTTAAGATTCTTCAATGATCGTCACGTTGTCCGCACCTTGATTGAAACCATGATATGAATGGCAATATAATAATAAATAAATTCTTCAGACTGGCACACCAATTCCCTGGTCCCAAACTACTTATAAGCTTGTGCTATGGATACTAGGTGAACGGATAGACATACTTAAATACGTTTTTAAACATCCATGACTCGAGTACAAATATCCATGTTCATCACACGAAATATTTGCCCCTAGCGGGATTCGAACCCGCGACCCTTGGTTTCGTGGCCAGGGTCTCTGACCACTCGACCAACATGCCAGTCAATATATTAATAAATTATTCATATTAGCATTAAATTATCTATCCCCAAACAAACAAATGCACAGGTATCATGAAGTTAACGGAAAGATGTTCTTAAATACCTACATAATAACACGACTGGAGTACAAATAACCCAAGTTTACCACAGGGGCATTTTCCTTAAGAATTATTTCAATAAGCGGCCAGTAACTAAGGCTTTTAACCACAAGTTCGTTTATAAAGTTCATGCGTAAGATTTATAGCGGTAGATCATAAAGGGTCGGCTTTGAATCTTAGTTGCCTCTTTTTATAAGTCTGACGCCTCGGTAACCACTCCGGCAGCCAGTGTCGTAACTAAACGGTCTGAACTCTGAAGCCCGTGCCAATTTCATCTCGCGAGGGATCCACGTTCAAAGACAGCATTGGAACTAAATGTTTAAGTAAAGGGGGTCCCCCGTAGTCAAGGGCTCCCGGGCGGGGGCCAATCCTGCTACCCGATAGTTACACTATTGCCAGCAGCCCTCCTCTAAATCTGGCACTGACTGAGGTACTGACTAAACTTAACGGACTGTACTGACTGACTGAACTGTCAAGTTTATCATCACGTTTGTCATCCAGGTGCTGCTGAACTTAGCGCGGGTGCTGTTCACCCTGCAGTACCTGGACGACGCGATCTACCTCACGAGGCGCTCGCTCGAGGTCCAGCCGCCGGACCGCAGCGCGTGGCAGCAGTATTTCACGCTCGGCGAGATATTTAAAGCATATGGACATTATCAGGTAAGGATAAGACGGCTGTTGCTAGCGATGTACCTAATATGCACAACACGGAGTATGTATATTAGTAAAAAAAAATAAGGATACTACAATAAGCAAAAGTGACAATTGTTTTCGCGATGATTGATGATAAATGACGATCGGCGTCAAAATCGTAATCGTACCTACTTGATATGTTTAATAAAATACTGTGCAATTAAAGGCCTTCATCGTCCTAATTTTAATTATTAAATGCAAATAATAGAATGCGTTTATTTTTACGTTTTAACTACTAAAACTAATAATCATGAGATTTGCACAGAAAATAAATTCATACAGGAAACAAGTACCATTATTTATAGATTTTTATATTAAAAGAAATCCGCAATTGATTCATCTTGTTTTTTCCAAGTAAATTAAAATAGTAACTAAATTATTTCAATACCCTTTGATACATTGTCTTTGTTCTGTCTAATGCAGAACAATTAAAGCATACCCTTCTCATTGTTTCAACAGTAGACACAATGTAACTACGCCAATTGTCCCAGCCGCATCGATACACAACCGCGGGCCTGGCTGCGGTTCATTTACGCAACATATCGACGAGACTACCGTAATGGGTGTCGCTTACATTACGCCGTATCTGTGTGCGCCCAATAAATGTTATGTAATTACATGCAGTATCTGATATTGTTTATCGACAAATAATAACTCGTCGGCCTTGAGTTTGGTCTTAATATCTATTGGAAATTTCAGGGTTTTTGGTACCTAGTGTATGGTTATGAATATACAGTTTTAAATATGTTAAAAATTAACTTTTGAATTTGTATTACTGTCGAGTTGACGTTTTCGGATTTTTGGGTCGGATTTTGGGCATTTGTCTGATAGTTTCGGGCACAAGCAGGGTGGAGGGGGTCCCTATTGCTTACCAAAACAATACAGTAGTGGTGGCAGTTTAGTTTAATGGAAGATACACTTTTTGGACCAGTCAAAAATAAGTATATCCTACTAATTGCCAACAACAAAATTTTGCGGAAAAAAAACTACTACCTAAACTGACATCAATTAAACAGATACTCTCGTTTCCGATTTTTGAATTATTAGCCCTATCTGATACCTATCATGTGAGACCGTATGTAACGAATAAAATACTAGATATATATTTTATCCCCATATTCCCACGAACGGGAACTACACGGGTGAAACCGCGGGGTGCTGCTAGTATGAGTCACATGTATAGATGCCAAAAGGCAATATTTCAAGAAATTGGAACAAAATAAAGGCTGCTAAGATTGCATTTTTTGTATGTCGATTATAATTACGAAGTTTTATATTCAAAAAAATAAATTTTTGATGTTTATTTTAATGTAAGATATAAATAATTAAATACATGTTACAATACCAACCAATATTATATTACTTGAGCATTAAACATACAAAACAGTGGGACTTTGTTTCATTACCCAGGCAAACTTACACGCACACTAGGATACAATGTTCCTACAGTGTGTCACGCACTCATAGCTTAATTCTTGCCTCACATCTTTGTTACGAGCGGTCCATCTGCCTTTGTTCTCCAATCTGAGTCTATGACTTAAGAAAATATTTTTTATGACCAGGGTTTATAGACTCAATATAATATTGAGCCCCTACATAAACAATGATTTGTTTACTGTATTGTTACGTCACTTCCCAGGAAGCGGCGGTGCACTTAAAGCACGCTCTCGACTTGCGGCCAGACTTCGAGCCGGCGCTGACGGCGCTCAAAGACATCGAGAACATACCGGAGGCTTCGGTACACGTCTACACACTACTAATCATTGTGTGTTTGGTAAGTGTGAAGCGATAACTTGTACCTATAAAATAAAAATAAAATATATAGTGTAGAACCTCCGACCGCGTCTTGTGTGTGAGTGGTTCTGGTTCCAACAGAGGCTCGAACCACTTTATTTCTTCAATCTATATATTTATCCTATCCGGTGACCATCTGCCGCAATTTGAAATTTGATACGCCTGTCATGCACTTTGTGTGTGAGGTCGCTTCGCAGCCAAAATAAGGTCTCGTGACAGGCGCGGGTTATTTATACCAGCTAGACGGTGACAGAAAAAAAATGCAGGGAAACCTCCACATTCACGTAACTGGATATTAAATGATGGACCAGTTTGTCGTCTATCTAAGATGGCAGTCATTTCCACCAGATTGGACTTACTAAATTTAGGGATAGTGATTCGCAACCAGCGGTCAGCGGACCATCAGTATTCCGCAAAGCCGGTCCGCGGCAGAACTAATGTTTTTATTTGATTTAAGTATATCAAAGAACGTTATTTATTTTAACAACGTATTAGGGCCGTCACATTTGCCTGTTTACTAACACGTTATCATGCTCCCGCGCCAGGTGATGGGAGTGCTCCTAGTGATCCTGTCGTCAGTAGACAGCGGCGGCGACGTCGAGGAGCACAAAACGCAGCGGCACTTCAACCGCGCGATGGCGATGCGCTCGCTGCGCGGCGTCGCGCTGCCCGGCGCGCGCGGCCGCAAGAAGGGCGGCAACTAAGCCGCCTGCGCCTGAGTTGACATCTCTGCAAGTACTTTCCATTTAAATTTGCCGCAGTTACTTAATATTTCTGGTGTCAGGACGGGTTGGCAACGTGATTTGTAACGTTCGGTTTAATAAAATTGGTAAACGCTATTCGTCGGAAACCTGACAATTAGTACACAACGCCACTAAAAGAATATCATTGAACATTCTCTTGAAGACATGAAAAGTATAAAGTCACAATACTTACGCTTTAAAAAAAACCATCACCCCCAAGGTAAGCACAGTTCAAGAAGCAATAACCTCATTCTAAAACTATATTTAAGTAGCTAAAAATAAAATTTAATTGGGTTAGATGGATAATCGTGAAAAAGTAGTGACAAGCGGCTAGCTCGTATATTTTATAGTGTTCATGTCTTCCCCATTTTGGCGTTCCAAATACGGCAATTTATATTTTGAAATTTGAGAATGCTAAATTGTGATAATGATACATTCTCTCAGCGGTCCCTAATTATTAAACTTCACTTTCATGTGATTGTGTTGCATTTGTATTTACCTTAACTTTTTGAGACTAACATCAATGGCTTTAATTAAGATTGTGGCTTTAAAATATTAAGTTGTTAAGAGTGGGCAGTTCATATTTTGCCACTATATTTATTGTTAACACAAATGACAAGAGACCCACCGTAGTGAAGCGGCTAGCTTCATGAATGTTGTCATATAAATTACTTATAAAACTGAACGTTAGTATTTCACGTTGTAAATATCTGTGTTCACTGATTCTGTCACTATGAAAAAATATTTTGAGTGTAACTTTTAACATAAATCTAGGCGCTAACAATGACTCAGGTTTGTTTGTTTATTATTATATAAAACGTGTTATGTTTATTTATAAGATGTTAACGTAAACTAAAAGTACTATGACTCGATAGTTGTTTAACTGCGAGATTTTAAACTCAGGCTCGAATGTATGAACAACAAACATTTTATCGCTTGAAGAAATGCAAATTACGCGTAATGCCAGTACATCTTATGGTTTTCGTGTATTCGCTGTTAGTGGCACTTTTTCAATTAATCAATATCATCAAATTCATCATAAATTCCAGCCATCAGAATCATCGATGGTTAAATAAGCTAGCCTATCACAAAATAAACGACTGTTATACAATAATGGCTATATCGATTGCCCCTGAAAACGAATTGAGGATTGTGTTTAAGAAATCAAAACGATATCATAATAGAACAAAACAACAAATAGGGCAGTCGGCTGTGACGACCTCCTGCTTACTATATCTAAAGAATTTTAATTTAAACTTTTTCATTGTAGGTCTTTTATTAACAAAATGTCCCATAAAACGTTAGACGTTAATAATAATTTATTCTATAACTATAACTAAGCAAGCTGCAACTGTATCTAGAGATTAATATAATTGAGTCTTCCCTTCTTAAATCTTCCAAGCTACAAAATTTGTGGATGTCTTAGTGAACCGATAACTTTTACAACACCTATGTAGTATCAAAAATGCTTTTAATAGGTGGATATTATGGTACCTAATATTTCATGCCTCTTCTACATTTCCTATAGGTACTATTGACATAGCACAGGTACTTCCAATGTTTCGGAATACCTAATACCTAAATCAAATGAAAAACAACCGATTGCATTGGTCTTTCATAATTCAGAGTAATGAAAATGTTACATACATCCTTCACTACAATTATTACATACTATGTGTATCTGATCTACATCTACTTATATCTTAGAAAAAATGTCATTAGTTTTTTTATAAGTAGATACTTTTTTGTTTTCTTTCCGTTGTGTGACGAGAAACAAATGGAGCCGTGAAATTTTTTTAATGAAATGCAATTTTGTTTTAACCGCACTGTCCACAAAGAACAAGTTTTGCTAACCATAGATAATGTTATTTGAAAATGCATATTTTTTATTAATTTATTAGTCAAAGATCTCAATAATGTGAATAAACTTGTAGGTAGCATAGTAAGTTCTTGACGTGTTGTGATTTAATCATTCTAATTTTGCCATATCTCACTTGAGATTCTTCTTTGGTTGTGTGAGAAATGTTAAATTAACCTTTGATTAATTGAAACAGTGCCACCAATATGAGGCTAATGTACAAATATTGTTTGTGTAAAAGTGACCATTTCGGTCTTGCCATGTCTTATTTGATCTCTGCTTTGTAGTCTTCTTCACCTCGTGATAGTCATACCTACCTAATATGTGGATCCTTTAGCAGTTTGGAAATTGTAAGGAAAGGCTTTTCAAATATATTTACATTTTTTAAAAGTGATCTAAAATAAAAGTAATTTGTTCCGGTCTTGTTTTCTGTATTTGTAATTTAAGATAAGGTTCTAATTTTAACTGAAAGTGCTTGTGACGAGCAATAGGAGGGAGAAAAACAAAAGTAAATCTATTCGATAGGTGGTGAATTAACTCGAATAGGAATTAAAATGTTGCAATGGTAACATGGCTGGCCCATAATGTTTGCTCCATAGAATATAAATATTACTTATCATTTATTGGGAGATTCTTAGTACATCACTGACTAGAGATTATATGGTTTTTATTACATCAGTTGAAATTATTTTATCATTACATACTGATCAAACAAAAAGATTTACTTAGAATGTTTTAATGTTATAAACAATTACAATCAGGTAAAATGAGATGATAGCAATAAATCTCAAATGGATTCCAACCTGTACTTATTGAATTCTTCAAGCAATCATCATTAAGTTTCATAAATAACGACATACTACAAGTCATCCATATTGACTACAAGTAACAATAGTTTCAATGAATCGTTTTACAAGTCCACACTGAAGAGATTTAGTATTATGGACTCGATGTTTCAAGTATTCCATGGAACAAAATAGTAGACATGTGTAACGAAGCGCTGCGCTCCAAAATTGCGCAAAACTCACTGCGCAGGACCGGGAATATTTAAAGTTTTTAGAGCTTCACTCAGCGCGTTTAATTTCTCTGGCGCAGTGAGCTTCACCTAAGTTGCTATGTTGCGCAAGATTTATGCTTAGTACCCATGTCTAACGTTAGGGCTGGCCCTGATTACGTAAATTAAAAAGCTGCTAAACGTAGGGGGTGGACACAAAGTAAATTGGGAGACTCGAGTCGGTTACGCGTGCCAGCCTCGCCTCGCATCGATTGTATCACTTTTGCAACCTAGTCATTCACTTAGACAAGTTGGCCACAGTCGTGGTTTGGTGTGTATTTCGTATAGTAGTGCATGCAGGATAACTTGTTAAGTGTTCGTAGCGTCGTAAGGATTTAAAGGGAGGCAAGTCTTAAATTTTTGAGATTGGTAAAAAATGTACCTGTTTTCAATGGTTCTTTTGTTAATTTTTGACTATTTATAACTTAATACATGATTGTCTTAGCATCTATTTTTGTGTATTTTTTACCCTGTATCAATCACATGGAGAGTGAAGTGAGACTTGTATTCTAAACTAAAATTTGTTGAAAAAAAAACTTAAAAGAAAAGAGTAGATCAAATTGCACTTATAATCACCTATTTAAACAAGCGTAATTTCACACTGCCACTAATTTTCTACGACACGCCGCACATATACCATCATTCAGTTCCAACCAAAATCACTTTTTATCAGCGCTAAAATAAATGAAGAATATAAATAACTGAACAAGTTGATAAAAAATTATATGTATTTATTATAAAATGTATACATGTAACTGAAAAGTCCGCCTTTGACTAAGCTATCTTAACGTGACCAAGCCAAAAACAATGCCAATTTTCGGAGTCCCAGCACAAAACATCAGTGATCAACTGCTATGTTAATAGACATGAGAAAAACCTGCATTTCAAAAGAAATATAGCATAATTCATAACGACTATATTATTTTATACAAATAATTGTGCTAGGGCCCTTTAGTACTTTCGTTTTGAATTTACAATTAGACAATAGATTGCATTGATTGCTTACACCTAGATAACCAAAACAAGAGTTACAGTGTGTTAACCGACTGTAGTATTTATTATTATGACCTTGTTCGACATTGAAAGGTGAGAGTACTAAGGAATTAAGCGACGTCGTGGATACCGAGGCGGAATATGTCGTGCTGGACAAAGAATGAGTCTCCAAGTGGCTTCAAGACGAATGTCTGCATATACGGGTGTGGAGGGTCGTCGTCACACTGAAATAATAATAAAAAAAAATTGTCACTGCACTGGTAAAGACTATAAAATAAAAATTGAGTGTTGGTAACTCAAAGGTAAGGAAGGACACGCACCTCACTTAACTACTCAAAATAAATCATATATATATTTTTTTTTTTTTCAAATAAAAGTAGACTGCTATAGCTAGGTAATATTGTAACATATGAGTGGACAAACAAATGCAAGTTGTTTTTAAGAATTAGTTTTCTACAACATGGTATACATTGCAAACAGTGGTATATCGCACATTATTCTCTTGACATATAAAAAATATGGTCTTATGTGAAAATAAAGACAATCATAAATATAAATATTAAATATTTATAATATTAAATTTGCATGCAAGTTATAAGTATTTTGAAGCATATTAACAAATCTATACATACTTAATATACTAAAATTAGAAGGATTAAAATTGGGATAGCAAGCACTACTGGCACTTCAGTTAAATTAATTACAGCGTGGATGAATGTGATAGTTTTCTCATTTTTAAAACTTCATCAAAAATAAATAACAAAAATTATTAAATGATACAACAATTTTGAAAAATAATTCAATTTATTTTCGCATCTAAATGTCGAAACATTATTTTTTATTACTTAAAATAATGTCTATATTTTTATTGAATATAATAATGATAATGAGACAATTATGCATATAAAGGTCAATAATACTCTTATCACTTAGTTTAGTATGGAAAATAGAAAGTGGGTAGGTACTTTAGTGTTAACAAAGTAAGGCATAAAATATTTAAATAGCATAAAATTTAGAATTTGGGGAAAACACTAAAACTATTGTTAGAAAACAAATGAGTAACAGATAAGTTAATATGACAAAATAATTGCTTCTGTCTATGTACCACTTGCAATGTTTGATATACACTTCATGTGCTTCCCTATTAAGTTACTGGGCTGTTAATTTTCTTAAAGTCTCAAGTTCTTCTCAAAGTAATGTTAGGTTGTAAACCCAGCAGAAAGAAAAGAACATTGGCAAACCCAAAGTGAAAGCATGATTATTTACAGTGCATATGACTCTCGACAAACTGGAGACAATCTCTGATGTATTTGGTGCTAATAAGGCCATGTAGATATCAATTAGTCACACTAACTCAACATACTACAGGTATTTCCCAGGAATTGGCATCAGTCTGACTAGAGCTAAATTATACAGTGAGCCAATATAAGTTGTTGATCAAAATTATGCATATATGAAAACCATTATACTATTGTAAACACATACTATTAGATTCAAACATGTCCATATTATACTTCTTGCACATGTTTAAATACCAGTCCTATGTTGGCCAACAACTTGTATTGATCACCATACATGCAACTATGCTTTCTTACTTTTGTCTTCGCAGATTAATTTACTTTAAACATCATGAAGTGCCAGCCTGAATATGTCATGTTCTACATAGAATGAATTCCCTATAGGCTTCAATACAAATGTTTGGAGGTATGCATGTGGCTGATCGTCATCTGTCTGTTACAAATGTAACAATAAATTAATAATAATATGTAAATCATACATTCATAAAAATTTATATTTAATATGGGCACTAACCTGCAACCTTCCAAGGACATTAATTAGGACTCCACCATCAAACATTGGTTGTGAATCAACTGATGTTATTAATCTACCAATTTTTTGAAATGTCAGGCTCTGGAAAAGAGTAAAAAGTATAGTAAAGTAATAAAATATAAAAATTGTTCCTACCGCTAGGGAAGTGGCGTGAAGTTTAGTTAGTTAGATTGTTCATAACAAGTACACACTTTGTAGTAAATGGTAAGATGGTAATGTAATGGATTACAGACTATTTGGTCCAGGAGCAGATTTGAATACTGTTACGGGGATAAGTTGCATACATACATACATTATGTATCATCATATCTGCAATTCTTATAGTTTTATAACAGTACCTAAATTCAAGTTGCATATGATTACCTTTATGAAACTTTATGCCCTGCAGTCAGGTAGAGAAGCTTAAAAATATTAGAAGTAGTATGATTATATGATTAGTTAAGTCTACCCTTTGGTATATATTAACAGGACAAGCAATATGTTTCAATTTGAACCATAGAATATAGTCTGAATGGTTTGTTTTTAAGACAAAATTCACATTCAATTCATTTAGTGTTACTTACATTTAATTTTTCCATAATTTGAACAGCACCTTTAATTTGGACTCCTTCAAAAGTCATAAACGATGTTTCGACCTGTAAAATTTTGGTAAAAAAGTATGACTCACATAATCACATTAGTTTCTTACTTTATTTTGATAGGCAAACTTAGGTCAGCTTAAAATTAGGGTAAATGAATAAGAAAGCGGGTTTCTTTAGGATCAAATTATTCAGTTACTCTAAACGATGCGCATAGTAAAATCTGTAGAAATTGACTACGAAATAGACTTGGCCAAGCACTACCAAACGTGGTCAAGTTTGGTAGTGCTTGGCCAAGTACCTTTAGGGCGAAACTAGCAAAGATAACCTATAAACTTCTAAGTATTATGGAGATGATTTTAAATTGAACAATTACTTAACAAGCCACAACGATAGCAGAGAAAGCTCTGGAGATGTAAAAACACTCACGTTGTACATATTCGCCAGAGTTGGTCGTTGTGCCGGATCGTCGAACAATGTGTAATATTGTTGAACAAATCCTTTTCCGATAGCATCATATTGTGGATTAAGTGCCATTTGGATAGTTTAAAAGTCTGAAATAGCACTAAAATGACCAGAAACCACTTGTTAAAAAATAATTCGGCCTTTTGTGGGCCTCAATAAAACCGTCACGAAAAAATAGCACGCTAGTGATGTACCTTCCTTTGGAGAATGAATTAGGGATGTAAAAAAATAATCGATTATGAAAATAATCGATTAAAATCGATTTTTTTTCAAGTAAAAATCGATTTTTATACGCGATTTTAATATTACAAATAATCGATTAATAATCGATTTTTTTTATAATAAAAAATCAATCATAGTCGATTTTTCATCTGCCACCCCACCATATTGTCTGGTCTTTTATAACCCGGAGCGCGAACTATAAGGTGCAATTTCATGGTGACGCTCGACGCTGGCGTCTAGCGTTAAACACGGTCACGTGGTACGTTTTTAACTACAACGTTATCTGGAAAAAATATAGCGTCAAAAGTAAAAGCTAAGCGTTGTTTAGCGTCGAGCGTCATCATGAAATCGCACCTTCAAAGAATATATACTATCTCCATGGAGATAATATTACATTAACGCCACCTGTGCGTCTACGATGGCAGCCCTTCTGTGCTTATGAAACTGTTTATTTTACCGACATTCGGCTGATATGTCATTCATTATTCGTTATTGAAACTTCATTTTTCAAACGATAATTTTGAAAGTTTTTCATGACAACAAGTGTTTAGTTTTTTAAAACGTCTTGTTTTTAACAATGTCAACAACCAAAAGGACAACAAGTAGTTGGCGTCAATATTTTCATGTTGACAATAAATCTGGCAATGCTAAATGTAAATATTGCCCTAAAATTTTAAAAACGTGTAGTAATACAACCAATTTAAAACAACACATGGAAAGGAAACACTCTGGTATCATAAGTAGTATTAAAAGTAAAGAGGTAAGTACCTACTATTTGGACTTAGTTAAAATTTCTATTTCTATTCTAAGAAAGTGGCCAATTTCTATGCACATATTGACCTGTCAATTTTTGTTAATGAATAATTATAATAAGAATACTATTGCTATATTATTATATACACAGACTATAAAGATAAATGTTTCGTTAGTTCGTCAGTTAGTGATTTATTTTGGAATTACAAACGATTGAAATACTCGGAGATATTGTTTCCATTAACCCATTCAGTCTGACCTGTCATTTTCGTTGCTATGAACCAACCAAATGATAAATCAGGGCACTATTTAAAATGCCCGAGCAATATGAATAATGTCAAGTCAAAGTTTCATTTTGACAGTTGTAGTTTAGGGTTGGGTGTTTACAAATCGGAAGATATACTTACCAATTCAGATAATAAACCAATTTACGATCCAAACAGTGGTTAATCGAGTCAAAATTTATTTTTATTGTAATTGGCTATTTATGATATATAATATTTTTTTAGTTTAGTGGCCATTTGCTAAAGGATCTTTTTAACCAATTTTAATTTTGTTGTAGGATCATGCAGCCAAGTCGGGAAACAATTCGCAGGAAGAATCAAAATCAGCTTTGTCTGCTAAGCCATCGACATCTACATATTCTGAAGACTTTATGATTATGATGCCGACCACTTCCGCATCTCAAATTGAAGATCCTGTAGGGCCTTCATCTTCTAAACGACAAAAAATGGGCATAGAAGCATCATTCTCAAAAATATTAGAATTTGGATCAGGGGGTTCAAAAAACAAACAGATTACAGACGCTATAGCTGAATTGATATACCGGGATAATCTTCCTTTCAGCGTGGTCGAAGGAGAAGGGTTTGGAAAATTGATTAAATTACTTGCACCATTGTATAAAATCCCATGTCGCAAAACGGTAAGCGACATGATTGATAGAAAATACGAAGAGAAAAAAGCTATTATAATCAACAAGTTACAATCCGTTACCGATATATGTTTAACGATTGACGAATGGAAAGATTTGCAAATGAAGAGCTATCTGGGAGTAACTATTCATTTTATCAAAAATTTTAAGATTGTTTCTTTCAATATAGCTTGTGAGCCGCTTTCAGAGAATCATACCGCCGAATACCTATCAACCACCATAAAAAATATTAGCGAAGAATGGGAAATACCAGAAATAAAAATTGTGGCTGTCACTACCGACAATGGTGCAAATATTGTAAAAGCCATTGAATTAGCATTTGGAAGAGCAAAGCATATTCGTTGCATAGCACACACATTAAACCTTGTTGTGCAAAATGCAGTCACGGTGATAGAAATAAAAATATTCATTGACAAAGTTCGCAAAATTGTACAATGGTTCCATCAGAGCGGAGTTGGTGCAGACCAATTGAGGAATTCTCAAAAGGCTGAAAATGTACCGAAAGGAAAAATTAAACACCTGATAGGCGATGTTTCAACACGGTGGAATTCTCAATTGCACATGCTTGAAAGATTTTTAGCTATGAGTGGGACAGTGGGTGGCATTTTGTTGAATCACCCTAATGCTCCGCCTATGATTCAAGCTAGTGAAATTGCTGTACTGAAAGAAGTCGTAAAAATGCTCAAACCGTTTGAAAAAGTAACCGAGGAGATGTGTAGTGAAAAATATGTCAGTGCAAGCAAAGCTATTCCCGTGATAAAGTGCTTGAAACAGTATTTGGAAAAAACAGATCCATCACATGATTTGGCCATCCAATTAAAAAGTTCATTATTAAATGAATTTAAGAAAAGATTTGAGCATATACAAAAAGTTCATTTATTTACTACTGCAACATTTTTAGATCCTCGTTTTAAAAAATTACACCTTGATGACGGAGCATCTTTGGCAAGAACTATAAACTACATTAGACGATCCATTGAAGAAAACCGCGAACCTGAGAATTGTGTACCGTCAATAACTTCGGCCGCTGATGATGTCAACAATAATGACATTTGGGAAACCCACAACAAGCTGTTCATGGAGACTATGAGAACCAGTCAAAGTTACAGCCAGACATCCGAATTAAGCTTGTACATAGCTGCGCCTCTAATAGGATTAAAAGAAGACGCTTTAGAATCCTGGAGAAGATATGAGGAAACTTATCCCCAACTGACACAGTTGGCGTGTAAGCACCTTTTGGTACCGGCTTCTTCGGCTCCAGCAGAGAGATTGTTTTCAAAAGCTGGCGCCATATTAACAAAGACCAGGAGCCGAATTTTATCTAAACGTCTACCTAAGCTGTTATTCCTCAACTCATTGCCAACGGATTTCTAGTTTTTTTGTTATTTAAATAGTTTAATTTCAATATTGATTTTTCTAAAAGTTTAATTTGTGTTGTTTATTTTTAATTAATAAAATCATTATAAATAAAATATTTTATGGCGTTTATTTTGAAATTAATTAAAAAATTAGGAAAAAATCGATTAATATAAAAAAATCGATTATTTTTTTAAGAAAAATTGATTATTTATTAATCGATTTTTCATGCTAAAAAAATAATCGATTAATTAAAAATCGATTTTTTATGTAGAATGTCACATCCCTAGAATGAATGAATGGGCTCTCGAATTATTTAGTATTTAAAAAAAATACTGAATCCAAAACGGAATAATGTTTATTATTTTATGATTTTATTCGTTCTTCATACAGCCCCTTTTTCAGAAATAATAAAAAATGAAAATAACTACGTAGGGTGTTAAATTAAAATAAAAAAGTGGACTATATTCAGTTATTTACATAGTCACACATAGATGTTAGAAGTACACATTTAGACCCATTATGGATATTATATCTTTATTTATTTATTCATTAGGTTTGTCTACTCGATTTGGACTGGTTGCTAAGATTTTTTTTAACCAGAAATCACTATAGCTTATAGTAGTAGTTGGTATTTTTTGTACTTGACATAAAAGTTTATAAAGTTCGGCAAACCCAGCTATTTTGCTGACTCGATTAAATAGTTTGGACAATGTTACAAACAACACTAGCTGTAAGTGTTGCCCTTAGTTCAAATAATGCGGCGGATATGTACCATTTAATGTAATTTTTTTTTTATCTTAGCGCAACTTTGTGGCGATTCACCATTTAAAAAAAAGTGTGGCTTACCATAGTAAATGTCAATTATTGTCACAGCATTTGTCAATGCATGTCAAAAAGTGAATCATTTTGACAATTCATAATTATTTACGACAGAAAAGAGAACGCGAATCGCGACTTTTGCCAATCTACGATTGCCGCATAGCCGCAATTCCTTATTTAAATTCCGATAAATAATAATACAATAATTTAAGGAACATGTCTCTCGCCGATGAACTATTGGCTGATTTGGAGGAAAATGATGATGGGGAGCTTGAGGCCGCAATTGAGAGCAAAACATCGACTGATGTATCCAATGATTTTGCAGTACCTTACCCTGTTATTCCAAAAGAAGAAGAAATAAAAAATGTTTCCATTAGGGAGCTTGCTAAATTAAGAGATTCTGATCGGCTGAAGCGGGTTAGTAAACTTAATCTTGCACATTATTATTTCTCATCATGAAATTATCATTTATTATTCATTTGCATAATAATGAAGTATTTATCTATTCTAAATTCATTTTCAATGTGTTTGTTGGTCTGCAGGTGATGGTTGAAGTAGAGCAAAATGTTGGCAATAATAGAAAGAAGATTGAAGTGACAGGCCTCATGGAATCCGACCCAGAATACCAGCTAATTGTGGAGGCCAACAACATAGCTGTTGAAATTGATGGAGAAATTGGTAAGCAAATAATTTTAAAACCTACATGCTTAGTATCTTAATAGTCATTTAACAAGTATTCAAACTGTTACTTTTTTATGTGAGTATATTAAAAAGTATATTTCCTTATACTTAAATGGATGGAAAAAGTAAGATGAAATTACATATTTAGATCTTACACAACTGTATATTTTTTTTGTTAGTGATGCTCGACTGGCCCGTTGGTCGAGTGGACAGAGACCCTTGCCACGAAACCAAGGGTTGCGGGTTCGAATCCCGCTAGGGGCAAATATTTCGTTTGATGAACATGGATATTTGTACTCGAGTCATGGATGTTTATAAACGTATTTAAGTATGTCTATCCGTTCACCTAGTATCCATAGCACAAGCTTATAAGCTTAGTTTGAGACTAGGAAATTGGTGTGCCAGTCTGAAGAATTTATTATTATTATTATAGTACTTAATAGTTTTTGTTTCATCTTTAATGCAATTGTAAACTAACTAAAATTATGCTATCAAATGTCATCCATTATTTAATTAGTTAGATTAGTGTTTAAACTTGTGTAATATGAAATTATTGAAATTGATTTCTGAATCTGGTCAGTTAGGTAAGTCATAAACAAGTACCTTAACTGTCATTTTCCAGCTATTATCCACAGATTTGTTCGCGACAAATACCAGAAACGGTTTCCGGAGCTTGATTCCCTCATCGTCACTCCACTAGAATACATACGTTCCGTTAAAGAGCTGGGAAATGACTTGGACAAAGCAAAGAATAATGAAACACTACAGAGCTTCTTGACTCAAGCTACAATTATGATTGTGTCTGTTACGGCATCTACCACTCAAGGGTAAGAAGTGTTCGTTTTTATTTATTTTTATTATGGTATAATCTTAAATAATTAATGAAGACTACTATTGTATCTTACTTAACCTATCATTTTAATTAATTCATATACATAATGTCACGCCTTAGTCCCTTGGGGGTAGGCAGAGATCAGGCACTTTAATTAAATTGTACAAAAATGGCCTATTGATCATAATCATATCAGATATACTATTTTAAGGATAGATGGTCTGCGATCAGTGTTGGTTAAACCCTTGCTGATACCATTAGGCTTGAAAAAGTGCTGACCTTGCTTAAACTTAATGTGTATACTAATTTAAATTTTGAGTTTGAGTCAGTTTGTATTAAAATTAAAATTTTGATTGCAGGAAAGTATTGACTGACCATGAATTGGCAGAGATCTATGAAGCATGTGATATGGCTGCAGAGCTTAACAATTTCAAATCTAAGATCTATGAATATGTTGAAAGCAGGATGACGTTTATTGCACCAAACATAACTGCTATTGTCGGTAAGTATTGCTTTTTTACCATTTGTTTTATATAAAATGTCTGTCTTCCTACATTTTGTAAAAGTTTAAATAACCATAAGTGGTGCTCATAGATTAATTATGCATTAGTCGCCAATGTCAAAGAAAATGTAATGAAAGCAAATAATAAAATGAAGCCTGATCTATAATTGGTCAGATAAAAAATTTACCAACATCATAGTTGAGTAAAGTATTAAGTCACCAGTTTGTAGATATTATTTAGTATTTTGTTTAGAAAGCAGGTTATTAAAATCATTTATATTGTAATTTATTGGGAAACTGTTTTTTATCTGAATGATATATGAAAACGGTGGCGCATGTACTCCTCGAGTGCACCGGCGTCGCCCAGATCCGCAAGGAAACCCTGGGTTCCCCAGGTTCACTCGCGGATGCCCTGAGAAGACTGGGAAGACTAATCTGCTTTTGGAGGGAGGTGGGCTGGCTGGAATAACCAGCCTACACGGCTTACGTACAATGGTCCACTTTAAGGACTAAGTGCGGAAACCATCCCCGTTAACATATATGAAAAATCAGGGCTTTAAGTACAGAGTTGCACAAATATGTATTTTCTTTCCTTATTCTATACAATATATATTATTGTGTGATAAAAATATTTTCTTAAGTAGTTAGAAGGTGATATAAATTTATTCTTATTTTATGTCACATAGGTGCATCTACTGCTGCAAAAATATTAGGTGTTGCTGGTGGCCTGTCTAAGTTGTCCAAAATGCCTGCCTGTAATGTGCTACCTCTCGGCCAACAAAAGAAAACCCTGTCAGGATTCTCGCAGGCTGCAGCCCTCCCTCATACTGGCTTCATCTACTTCTCACAGATAGTGCAGGACACCACACCGGTCAGTATAGAAATCTGAAACATGTAGATTTTTGAATTTTTTATTGTGTTCTTATACATAGTAATATTTCTCTTATTTATATATTTTATTACACTCAAAGTTTAAATTTTAATTCGTATATTGTAAGAGATCAAAATACCTTTATTATTGGGTACATTTATAGTTCATAAACTATTACTAGCTGACCCGGCGCACTTCGTAACGCACCATTCTCAGATTTTCAATACCCATTTTTTTTTTTACCATGCAACTTTTTAAATTTTTTTCTTTCTTAAGAACCTTCATTTGACAATAACAAAAAACTAAAAAAGAATTCGCGAAATCGGTAAAGCCTTTTTAAGTTATTGCTTATAGGTGGACCACCCTTATCATTCAGGGGTATGAAAAATAGATTACGACCGATACCGATACATATCAAATTTCATAAAAATCGGTCAAGCCGTTTCAGACGAGTTTGTTAACAAACACTGCGACGCGAGAATTTTATATATTAGATTTTTTCTTTGAGACTGCCTATCACGCAAGAGAAATAGCCTGAAGTTAGTTGCAATACTTGCAAATTGTTACCAACTTAATGTAAGGGACAATCTAATACATTCTTTATTTATAGGAATTGCGGTACAAAGCAGCCAAATTGGTTTCGACAAAGCTGACCCTCGCTGCCAGGGTGGACGCGTGTCACGACGCCACTGACGGACGCATCGGCAGGCAGTTGCGCGAGGGGATCGAGAAGAAACTGGATAAACTACAGGTACCTATATAAATAATAATAAACTCTCCAGACTTACACATCAATTCCATAGTTCCAAACTAAGCATGTATGTTTAGTTTGAAACCAGGCAGGCCTGCAGTTCCGTGTTGGGGTATAATAGGAGAGGTATGACAAAAGTTTTCCGTTTGTCTCAAATACCTACCCAAATATTGGTGCCAGCTCTCCCGCTATATGGATACTGGGTCACGGATAGACACACTTAATTGAGTTTATAAACATCCATGACTCGAGTACAAATGTCCATGTTTATCACACCAAACAGCGGGATCCTAATCCGCGACCCTTAGATTCATGACCAGGGTCTCCTACTGCTCGACCAATGGGCCTGCCTTATAACATCGTGGTACGACACATTAACCATAAACGCGGGTGAAACCGCGCTAATGACTGATACAAGTTTTAATGCTTTTTAAGTGCCATATTGCTGGGACTTAAAAATAATGTGCCAACTATGTTCCTTGTTTAACATGTCATAAAAGGCGACTAATGGTATATTAGGTTTTGGGTTTGTGACTGCGTAGGCGACTTTCAAGCTACTTGTCACTACGTGTTCACAATTTTCCATTTATCCCAACCTAGTTTTGGCTGAATGAGGTTACAGGTGCTTGTTGCCCCTTTGGCTCTGGATTACTGCCTCTAACATATCATAAATATTGCCAGGAACCACCGCCAGTGAAGTTTGTGAAGCCCCTCCCGAAGCCGATTGAGCAGAGCCGCAAGAAGCGCGGCGGCAAGCGCGTCCGGAAGATGAAGGAGCGCTACGCCATGACCGAGTTCAGGAAGAACGCCAACAGGCTCAACTTCGCCGACGTGAGTGTAACGTTCGACGTTTTGTTTTGTACGCACGCTTATATGAAAGTGCTGACGTGAACAACAAGATATTTGGAGTTTGGTCTTCCTCCGTCCCATGTTGGTCTGAGACTTGGCCCATGTTGATCTGGGACAAAAAAAAAAGAATGTGCCAACTGTGGTTCTTGCCTAGCATGTCGTAAAAGGCGACTAATGGTTTACGGGCTTTTGGGTATGTGATTGAATAGGCGACGAGCTAGCCACTGGTTACTCCTTTTTCACAGCTTTCCATCCAACCCAGTCCACTGTCCCATGTTTGTTCTGGGACTTAAAAAGAATATGCCAACTGTGGTTCTTGCCTAGCATGTCGTAAAAGGCGACTAATGGTATTTCGGGTTTTGGGTGTGTGATTGTGTAGGCGACAGGTTAGCCGCTTGTCACTGCTTTTTTACAATTTTCCATCTAACCCAGCCCGGCTTTATTTTTGACTGAATGTGGTTGAAGGGGGGGGGGGAGGGGGGCTTTGACTCTGCCTTCCCCTTGGGGATTATGGGCGTGATATTATGTATGTATGTATGTATGTATGTATGGTCTTCCTTATTTTTTGTCTCCCGAGTTCCGTCTCTGCTTGGTTTATATATAAACTTGTTATGAGTCGTACTATGTTTTTAACGTAGGTACATTCGAATAAAATAAATGCTTCCCAACTAGAAGTTCCATTCCTGGCAAAAGGGGCACAAATAGACAGTAAGATCGTTGTCGGTTTCCCCAAAAAAAATAATCAATTAATAAATCATAAAAAAGTTTATAAATCCATGTTAAATAATTATGACAACCTTCAACACCCGACCATTATAAGTTGTGCAAGTAAGCATATCTAACTTTGTCACTTCTCCATCTTTAGCGGCAGAGATGGAAAATAACAAGATGGGTTATAGCCGGTAAGAGTCCGACATACGTCACTTTATGGCGAGATGTGTATCCAAGAGAACAAAAATATAACATAATTTATGTATAACCAAAAATCTGACCTGGTTTAGTTTTGCACACCAAATTCAGCGAGCTCGCTAAATTTTATTGGCAGCTCAATTTCGCTAATGCGCGTAACATTTCAAGTGTTCATCGCATGCGGGTTGAAGAATAAAGTGTCTATTAGGAGTAGTGAGATTAACCGTTTTTTCGTCCATTTATTTATCCAGTCAGATGCATCGTTCATAATTATCGGCAATAACAATTACGAATGATATCGGGATCTCGATGAAAGTTCCGCAATTCGAATAGTTCTAATTGCCGCTGCGGTTGTGTGCTAGAGTAACGTTAATAAGCGCGGTTTGTAGACGAGAGATGATAAATTCTCGATATCTGCTCGTAATTTATGGTAGGATTATGCTGTGATCCAATTTGCTCGCTGTTGTTTGTGCTTTAGGTGTATTAGGTGTACCGTTACTTTCTTAGCATCCCCTGCTAGTCGGAAAGGCCGCAGCGAATTTCTGCATCGGTTTGGTGACGCGTTTAAAGCCACTAAGGCTTTTCATGATGGCATTTAAATGTGTAGTATCACGAGCGTAGTGATATAAGCGTGTTTTTAACCGTGTTTACTACTCGACCCGCACCCGTACGATATGGACCTGCAATATGGATTGAAATATTATCCAAACATTTTGACACAGTGGAATAAAATGCTTCACTTCGAAATGTTTCGCACATGATATATCGGGTACAACTAAATCATGATACGAATTTAATTGCTATTACTATCTAAATAAATATTTTATTGTAATTATCTGCGTGTGCACGGTAGCAACTTATTGGTTGTTTTAATAATCTTAACTGTATAAGAATTTCATCGAATTCTTTTTTTATGTATCTCTCCATCTTTAACTGTCCATTGTTAATTTCAACTTTTATAATTAAATTACCATATGCTTTCAAGGCCATAAGCCTTTAATTTAAAAAGTAATCAGCCTATCAGAATACTGATTTTCTTTTTCGTTAAACTCTAAGCTGTCACAGCTTACGTTTACGCAAGAACATAGTATGTCCCACGTATCATCTTCTGTAATTTTTATTTCGCTTCCATTGTTTTTTCTATTCCATTCCTGTTCATTTCCCATGTAGGTCTAACCGATACATGTTTCTTCCTTGCTATTCCACATTATTATTGTGTGCAAATTATGTCGTCGCCACCCTCACTACGAATGTGACGTGCAGCGCGGCGGGGCGCGGCGGACGCGATGAATTTCAAATCGCTCGCCGGAATAAGCGGCCCGGACTTTTTGCGTGTTCAAATAGACCGGAACTCGACCTATTAATTTAACTACTCTACACTGTTGAATAACCGGGGTCCATATAAAGATACATACGTAAATAAGAGCTTAGCATTAACATGTTTAAATAATACCTATATTAATATAGGTATGCGAAACATAGTCAGTGACATAATTCGATATAAATAGGTTAAAGAGGCCTGCTGCCCCTTTAAGTATGCCTACCCCTTCGAGAGAAGCAATTTTTCGGTGTTGTACTTAAAGGTGATGGCTGATACTAAGATCGGAATCTTATGCGTCTGTCTGTCAGTGCGTTGTACATTTTGACCTGTAATAGTTAGACCAGTGGTTCCTAACCTTTTTAGTATCATTAACCATATGACCTTTTGGGAAAACTGAATGCAATGTAATACGGCGATCTATCATTTTTAATTAGTACAAGAAATAAGTTTGCCGGCGTTTTTAGTTCAATCTTAATTTTACGGTGGTTTCGTGTACGAGTCAGACTCACTTTTCACACAATTTTGTTGTGGTGACTACAAACAATCAAACCCGAATTATGGACCAATTTAAGACAGCTATAGTGTATCCATTATTTGAAAAATTATTAATTAAAAAATAAACATCAATCAGTCTAGAAATGCCATGAGATATAGATCTTAACTATTTAGCGCGTCTTACATTCAATTCAGGATTTCGTGTTACTCATCTCATGTTTTCAGTTTTCACGGCCGATTTCCCATCTGATTGTAGTCAAGATATGGCTAGCCCAATTATCTGGATAATCAGACCAGCCAAGCACTCGATCTATGTGATTTAGTATTCAAATGTAAAAACTTTTTGCTTGAAAGACTACGCTTGTTGCATAGGCTCCTTTGACATAGACTAAAATCATATTTAGGTCTATCAAGATGTGGATATGTCATTGGCTGGTATTTTCATGTCTTCAAGTAAAAAAATGTGTCAAGGTTGTTTCTTGTCTAGCATGTCGTAAAAGGTGACAAATGATATATGGGGTATGTGATTGTGTAGGCTAGAAGGTAACCACTTGTTTTTTCACAATTTTTCATCTAACCTAGCCCAATTTTATTTTCGGCTGAATGTGGTTGAAGGGGCTTGCTGCCCCTTTGACTAAGGATTATGGGTGTAATGTGATGTATGTATGTTCAATGCACATTATGTTTTTTTTATTGTACTTACTTATTTTAATTGACTAGCGGACGCCTACGGTTTCGTCTCCGTTGTTAGCGTTTTAGCACAGGAAACTGCCTGTTTTCTAAGAAATAAATAATTTCTATCTTTAAAAATTATAGACTCATACACATTTTGAATTCCTAAATTCAGCCCTTGCAGGATGTATTTAATACTCACACTAAGAAGGGGTTGTTAAATTTATGCAAAAATAAGAACAACTCTGTTGTCTTTAAACGAGTGGTTTAGTCGTGTATCGAACATCAGTCAGTCAGGTTTCAGTTTTATTAAAACAGATTATTATAATGCTTACCCATATGCCATGCAAGCGCTTAACCATAAGTTAATCCATAACCGTTGTACCTAATCATCTGATCTCCGTAAATTGATATTATCAAACTCGTAAAGCGCCCGCGCGATACATAAGCCGAGAGGCGTAAAAATATAATTTCTGTTTACTTCTTAACTAGCTCGTTGCAGCGATTTATTGTACAGATCTAACTTATTGCGTTGAACGCACTTAGCTATTTAATAAAATACAAAGTAAAAAAACTACTAGAGAAAAATATTTCTTCATTTTGCAGCCTTATGACCGTTAGGTAAATAGTGTTGTAAGCTTTTTTTTAATATTGAATCGAGTTATTAGTGATACTGTAAGGTGATAAATATAAATTACAGTTAGCTTACAGCCTCTTTCGTGTTTGCAAATAGTTTTTATTATATTCGATAACGGATTTTTCGGCTTTTTGTATAAATGCTATATAAAATAACGTAAAGTTGGCTTGATAGATTGCTATGACTCAACTTCAATCGTAGAAACACACATTTACAGCTTTGAATAATATGACTGGGATTCACTTTTGTTTTGAATGAATGTAAAATAAACAAACTAGTTAATTAATTGAGAGACTAGTTAACTAGATAATTATTAGAAATGACTAAGGTCTTTTCTAATAATTATCTAGTTTGCTAGTCTCAACTAGTGCAAGTTCTGAAACTGGAGCTTTATGAAACTAACTAACAAGAAATTCGTTACTAGCCCTTCGGTGTTCGGTTAAATTTTAATGGGCGTCACAATATGTTTAATAATCTGTATACTCGTACATGTGAAATATACTTATAAATAAGATCCTAATACTGGTTTTAGTTTTGATCATATTGTCGTAACGGGGTTGTAATTTTTCTGATATCATCCGTCTTAGTTATTACATAAAACTAGTTTAGGAATCCTGGTTGTTGGTGTATAGCACTATATTAAAATATAACATTCTTCTAGATCGAAGACGACGCGTACCAAGAAGACTTGGGCTACACGCGCGGCACCATCGGCAAGTCGAGTACGGGCCGGGTACGGCTCCCGCAGATAGACGAGAAGACGAAGGTGCGCATCAGCAAGACGCTGCAGAAGAATCTGCAGAAGCAGAACCAGCAGTACGGCGGCGCGACCAGTATCAGACGGCAGGTGTCTGGTACTGCGTCGTCGGTGGCGTTCACGCCTTTGCAGGTTGGTGGTTTTTTGTATTATTTGTCTCTTTCTCACATAGATAGTGTACTCACAAAAGCATTTTAAATTAATGTATTTGGGAACGGGCCTTAATGAAGACATGTTATACGTGTATAACATTGCTCCACAATAGGGAATTCTCTAGTAAAAAAGTAGATAGTATTAAGTCCGTTAGTTTATTTATGAATAAAATATTGAGTACGTATTATTTGGTCGAATATTAATAATATCCCAGAGCCTAAAATTTTAAGGGTTTAGCAACGTCACTTTTTGGTTTTCTGGACACAAGATAAAATACGTGTATAATATTTTTTTAAGAGAACAGAGAGTCATTTTGTTAATAGTCGAATTGATAATAAAGTTGAATAAAGGTTTATCCCCTTTATCTGGCGTGATCCATATAATCTCTTTAACAAATCATATCAAGTAATACCTCCTGCCTGATATTCATTTGAAAACCGCAGTTTCTCTCTAATCGTTCAACAATTCTTCCTCGTTTCTAGAGCATAAGTGAGATATATGCTCTACTCATTCGACCATATTTCTTTCGCGCATCCTTTTTTCATTGTTGTCTCAATTATTTCATTCATCTGCCTCAGTCTTACGTTTCTTTCCACTTCTATAGCCACGGAAGTACATTCGTGCATTCTCACGTATCGATAAACTATGTCAGCCATAAATGCGTACCAGTTTAGTATCTAATTCAGTCTGACAGGTTGTGAGACTGATTGCAACTAGCTCTTTTACCTGTGTTTATGTAATCTTAAACAATTTAACACACATTATGCGTACAGAAACTGGTATTTACCGCGTACGAGATTCAATGGACTAGCATTGAATCTCGTACGCGGTAAATACCAGTTTCTGTACGCATAATGTGTGTTAAATTGTTTAAGATTACATAAACACAGGTTATGTGTTGTGAAAAAATTGTGTCGATGTACTTATTGCATTGTGTTTGTGTTTTTTGATCGCGACGGCGCCATATGTCGTCGCAAAAACTTCAATTAGATATACGTAGTACGTACGTCTACTTATAGCGGTTATAATTGCGTGGCATTTTTCAAGTTGACTGAACTCAAATTGTACTGGTCAAGTGTTCGTCTTCCAGCGTGATGTGATGATAGTGAATTTTCGTTTGCATCTCATCTAGGTAATTGTGGTTGAACAATAGACTCGTCTTTTGTAGCCAGTGTCGGCTCTAACAGTAAACAATAGAAGATTGCATGTGTTTAGGCGTAATAAGTTTTTTTACACTTAGTATATTGGATAATTGGTTTTGGACGTGTGTTTAAGATTGATCAAAACAAACAGAATGGTTTCTTCAATTCTGACCTCGTAATACGAATTAATTGATCACTTACATATAATCTTACATCATTGTAAACTTGACCCACACTGAAGTTTAATCTCATTTTACCATGGTTTTAGTTGTTCTCACGGTTTATAATAAAATAAGCCTTATAATGTATTATATGAATTCATCATAGATGTCTTTAAAGATTTATCATAATAGTCAGATAATTTATTTTAACCGAGTAAATTATTTTAATCGTGAAAAAAAATCATCAGCTTATAAGTTGCTCAAAAGTCTATATACCTGTCTTGTTTTAACATTAACTATTATGAAATGTTTTATATAACTTTACATGTTTAAATGTCTGTGATTTTTCATGTAACTAAGCGTATCACTTTGTCTGACCTTGCCTTAATCTCGATAAACTCAAAACAAATAACTCAATCCAACTTAATAAACTGCGCGGAGAGAGTTCTACTAATGTAATAAAGGCCATTTTTCATTTCCATAACTATAGAGAGTCGTTGCGCGTGCGATTTCCACTTTACGAGTGCAACGTTCATCCCACATTAACCGCCACGGTTGCGATACTTGTGATAATATTTATCCGCTCGTTATTCTGCGATCGGCTACGTTGTGCGCGTACGTGCGGTCTTTACCGTCGTATCTCGCGCCGATCGTGCCCTTGGCTGGTCTTGCTGGCCAGTATTAGGGCAGATGCGTGAAAAACATATCAGCATTCTATTGGTGGAAGAATGCAAAAACAAAAGAAGAGAGGCACATTCGAACGACGTTTGTTCGAATTCAGTTTCGAGCACGTCATGATGCTTGGTATTAATTAAAACTATAGTGGTCAGGTGGTAGTCGAAAAATTCATATAATTTTTCCTATTAATTTAATGTATTTATAAAGAATTCTTAATGAAAATATTAGCTTTCTGCACTCCTCGATATAAACTTTAACTGTGCCAAATTGCATTCTCCTCTGTCCGCGTTTTTTTTTTCTTTAAAAAGTGTTCAAAGTTTTTGCTTCACGTATTATAATGCATTGATAATGCAAAAAACAAAAGCAGACAATAACGTTTTTTTAATATAATGTATACCTAGTCTGCGGTTAGAGATGATATCGTCAAACTTACAGATTCGTACTACTTATTCACACTCGTTGCTGCTTAGTGCCTGAGTGAATAGTAAATAAGTGTTTCCCATGCTTAAAGACTACGAATTTCTGATCTATATCATATACCAATATATAAAGCTGAAAAGTTCGTCTGTTTGGTGGAACGGGCTAGTCCAGAAACTACTAGTCCAAATTTAAAAAAAATATTTTTGTTTCGAGGAAAGCCATAGGTTTTATAACATCACGCTACGAAACATTTACCATTAACGCAGGAAAACCGCCGGTACAGCTATTTTAATGTACAAGGTAACATTTTGTATATTTCTTATCGAACGGTTTAACCCCAGCCCTGTTTTGCACGGAGCTATAATGTTTTCATCGTGACCGCGGCTTATCGTATCATAACGGTTGATAAACGTCCAACTAATAGCGTTTTAATTTTGGATGCAGGATGAAGATTAGGACTCGATTAAACCGCATTAAATTGCGAGAATGTTCCTTAATTTGAGAGGTTGTTTTAAGTGATTTTTCCTGGTTACATTCTCGTAACATTTGATTTGATTACGTATTTGTTAGTACTAATGTTCGTAATTTGTGATTTCACTGTACCTATACTACTAACCCGCAGCAGGAGCAGATTTTATAGCTCGCATATTTCTTTAGTTCTTATTGTACACAAAACAAATAACCATTTCTAAGGGGTATTAGATAGTTAATTTTTGATTAAAGCAACCGATCGGCTTAGATATTATAGAAATAAATTTGTTTTGTTAAAAGGAGTTTCCTATTCTTATGAGGATAAACTGGTAGGAGATTTGAATCTGGAAATTACTAGGTTTACAATAACAATAGTCCGTTTATAAAGATATCTCCCTTTGTGTCATCGCGGTTTCACCCCCGTAGTTCACGTTCCCGTGGTAATACAGGGATAAAATATAGCGTATGTTGCTCGCTGATAAAATAGCTTTCCATTGGTGAAAGAATTTTTCAAATCGGCCCAGTAGTCTCGGAGCCTATTCGATTAAAAAAAAAAACAAATATTTCCTCTTTATAATATTACTAGCTTCTGCCCGCGGCTTCGCTCGCGTGGTACATCGTTGAATCATAACTTATATGTTATTCGGGTGTATGAGCTATATTATTCTAAAGTTTCATTAAAATCCATTCAGTGGTTTTTTTTTTTTTGTAAAAGAGTAACAAACATCCATCCATACATACAAACTTTGGCATTTATAATATTAGTAAGATAGTATGATAACTTAACGGAAAAGTTTACGCCCTGAGAATATTATTATTCCCTATGTATCAGAACCCGTCTTATCACTTATACATTCACTTATACCGCAATAAATAAAATTGTCCCTGAAAGCTCAATATATTGTATTGATATTGACGATCCGTGGTACCTGGAAGTGCTGGACAAGGGAATATTACGGCATCGTCATTCTGCGTACTTCTGTTACGAGATAACTCTAGTGAATGCTCTTTCCTGGTCATAAATACTATAAAGCCGTTCAAACCGATGAATTAATAAAGATTTACTGTCGCAAATTATTATTATCTGTTTATATAGATGGTGTATTTCTTATTAGCAATGCTATTCTCGTTGGCTAATGAAAGTAATTAAAGTTTTTTTTTGTGAATTATCATTATCCAAAGTAGATTGCTCTCCTTTTAATTTGCTAAATGTTGTACCGTAACCTTATTAATTATTAATGTAATTACTTTATATATGGAATGTATATTTATCTGATTGCAAGAATAATTGGAGTTGATGACATCTACAAAAGCATTGGCTCTTGTAATTAAAATGTGTCATATTGATTTTATTTTTATCCCCGTTAAAAGTGAAATTTCACGTTAATATAGGAAAACACAAGTTGAACTGAATGTTTATTCCTTACACGTAGATAAATCCTCATTTAATTAACAGTAATACTCTCCTAATAATATACGAGACACGCAACACGGTCAATCTGAAATTGTGTATTGTATTAAGTTACCCTATGTTATAGCAGTGCCAAGGGAAAGTAGAAACTTACGTCAAGTGTATCTGTCCCTATGGGGCTTTATTTTTAGTCCATTTGTGCTTGCCGGCATATATAGTACAGGAGATCACGATATTTTTCGTCTTTTTTTTATTTTTGCTCGCATGAATGATTATATTCTTGTTGTGCCTATGTATTTTTCTATACCCAGTTACAGATATTTTAAAACGCGGACGAAAATAGATAAATTAAGATCATTAATTATTTTTTTTAATTGCTTTATGTGTCTATCATAACAACATATTATGACGTAATATTAATGTCATATTTATAATTAATTAAATTAGGGAAATAAAAAAAGATCCTCAGACCCGCAAGTAAAACTAACCTGACTAACCAACACAATATTATATGAATCCTAATACTCGTACCTAAGTACTTTTATGTAGTTTTTAATGACACATCCGGCGCCTACAGGTATGAAGAACAAATCGTCGATTCATCAAACGAAATTATCTTATTCAAATTAAAATCGATGATTTGTTGTCGTGACCCCCTGTACTAATAATGCGTTGGTCATTTACAAGCCGCATGCAGGTAAGCAGTCACTGAGAAAATTACCTGATGGTATTTCAGTTGACTTTCACCGGTTTGATAGGACTATCGCGGTCGGTATTTGTGCTATGAGAGTGCAGACCCTTTTATGGCATGATGCTGGAAACATTTAGATGTTATGTTAGATACCGCACTGGGAATATCTATGGGCTGGGATTCATGTTTGTTTGAATGTTGCTTCTTTATCTTAACTAGCATTACGCGTGTCTGTATATTTATTGCCATTTGATGTTGAAAGTTTATAAACTAACGACGGTATGGGAATAAGCAAGAAATAACTTTATTAATATAAAATTTATTAACGCAATTTTGACAGAAAAGAAAAGCCAACGGCAAAGATTTCTCTTAATCCTTATGGATTTTGAAGTATGAAATTTATTATATCAATATGTCCCATATATAAAATATATATGTAAATTAGCTATAATTTATCATATATTATTTGTTAATTTTCACAAAAAGAAGCTAGACTTTATATGTACTTGTACATATGAAATACATGAAATGTTGTTAAATTTTCATTCTAAGGGTTGATTTTCTATGGTCAGATACAAATTAACCATTAAGAATATAATCTACCATTTGTGAATAATATACGGTCTTAACTTGGAAAACAGGCGATAACATTTTTAAATCATTCTTATGGTAATTTTTTCAACTGTTATCTTTTGTCTAACTAGGTAAAATCTGACTATTGTAAAATCTAAACCAAATAGATTAAAAATTCCATTTTCGTAACTAAAAATCTCTTATAGTCTACTGAAATCCATACAAAAGAAGTTACGAGCGGAAGCATGTACTTGTAAAGTTCGTTTAGATCATAGATAGCTTTGGTCGTTTATCGCCACATCGGGACTTATTGCCGTTTGATGACGGGGTCATTTTTTGCAAGACCTGCAAAGAAATATCTCTTGCGTTCCAGTTTTATAAGTATTTTGTCACGTTTCAAATCTAGAAACGCATTTCATGTTTTTGCCGCCCGTCCAAACACAGACAGGTGGTATTAGCGGGCAATGTAACCTAAAAACTTAATTATAACCTCAATTCCTTTATTACCTTTGTTTTATCTGTGGCATTCTCAGATAGGAACGTCTACCATAGAGAAGATTCTGATGATCTAGATACTTTAGCCGACTTTGAATCAAATTCGTCCCTCTAATAGGATTTTAAGATAGATTAACTAACATTCGGATCATTGTACGTCCAAGACATTCTGATCGAATCCAAAAACTATGGAGACACATCGGAAATTAAGTAGCGAGAGAGACTCAGATTTATGTATAAGTTTAAATATTTACAAGTATCTCATATTGAGAGTTATACAAATTTAATGTTAGTCAAGTAGTTGTAGCAACAAAATCACTAAATCTAGGGTCGTAGTCAAAGTGCACCCAAGAAATAAAAACAAAGAACCAGGTGTTTGGGAGGAGAGAGTTGATTGCCTGATACAATTGAAATGGTAAACATGATCAGTGTGAAAGAGCCTGCAAAACAGGGGTTATTACCGGTGTGCCGTCCCAGCAATCGGCGCTAAGTTGCCATGCCCGAGACCGTTAGCGTAAATAAGTGAGCAACAGTAAGGAAAATACCGCCGAAGTTCTTCTATGAAGGAAGAGAAAATAAATCATCATCTTCCTAGCGTTATGTCCCGTGCTTAGACGGGGTCCGCTTAGACCATGATCCAGGATTTAGCGAGTCTGGTAATTACATTGAAGCGACTGCTGATCTGACCTTCGTAACCCTAAGATAGGGGAACCAGACAACTTTTGGATCATGGTTACAAATCCAAAGTTGTTTGAATTTGCAGGTTTCATCACGATGTCCCTTTTCCCTCACCGTCGAGCTAGTGGCATGAATACGTACATAGATTTGAAAAATCCAGAGCTACGTGCCCGGGGTTGAACCCGCACTCCTCGGTTAAGAGGCGCGTGTCTTTACCGTTGAGCTACCACCGCTCTTAGAAAGAGAAAATAAATATAATACATAAATTAGCTTTTTAAGACGCTCTCTTTACGTATTAATTAAGTTATATATCTCGGATCACGGTCCAAGCGGACTTCGACTAAGCACGGGACATGACGCTAGGTAGATGATCTCGGAACACGAATTCTTTTATCTGAATTGGTCTCAACTGTATTTGACTGAAAGAGTAGCAAATTTCGAATTTCACAAACAATTTTTGACTATAGAATTTGTGCTAAATATAGCTTGTAATGAACGGAAGGTAATCTAGAGGGTTCAACATGCTATTTTAAAAAAAAGATAACGGGTAAACGCATCAAACAATCGTTTCAATATATATCTCTATCTGATCAATGTGTTGCCTTACCACTAAAGAAACATAACATAACATAACATAACATCACGCCCATAATTCCCGAAGGGGTAGGCAGAGTCAAAGGGACAGCTGGCCCCTTTTAAAACTAGGCTGGGTTAGATGGAAAATTGTGACAAAGCAGTGACAAGTGGCCTGCTTGTCGCCTACACAATCACATACCCAAAACCCGATGTGCCATTAGTCGCCTTTTACGACATGCTACGCAAGAAACACAATTGGCACATTCTTTTAAGTCCCAGACCAACACGAGACAATGGGACACTAAATAATACCACCTGTTTTTTGATGTAGAAAGCCAGTTACTATACTGTATTCCCTGTACTATTCCTCCGTCTATTAGATGGCAATCAGCGAGATTCCGCCCCGGTCGCCGCAAGCCTGACCTACGTACCACTAATGTTACTATAAATACTATGGTAAACGTATTTGGAGGTTTCATTGTGTACTACCAGCAGTACACACAATAGGTCAGTTTTATTTCAACTACAACTGTTCAAACAAAAGTTTGCTGGTTTGATAATATTGTTTTATAAAATAACGGTTTAATTTTATTTCAAACTTACCCATTTAACTTACTTTAATTTTATTTATTCCGCTTTGGCTGATGTTATACATTTCATTGGGTAGTTTTTCACTGATGATTCCGGTACTTTGTACTTGAGTAATGTATGTTTATAAACGTATGTGGGTATGTCTATCCGTTGTCTAGTATTTATATATAGTCAAGCATATATGCTTAACCTGAAGTTCTAGAGATTCGGTGTGCTAGTTTGTATAATAACAACATTTTAAAACACTTCAAAATAAAATGAGGCTTTCAGTATAATTGTTTAGATGCACGAACACTCAGCAAATATTTATGCTTGGTTGTTGTTTAATTGTGACTATAACCAGACGTACAGTTACTTTTGGTGTTTACTTTGTGAAGTTTACTGCCAATAAACGCTAGTTCTTGAAGAAAATTACATGATTATACTGAAGCCCTGGTTCGCGAGGGTATGAAAATTGACGTCACGTGGAAGACACGCAAGTTCGACTCCCATAGCAGGCCAAATGTTGTTGATGATACATATTTATATTAAGTTTTGTTGTTCAAATTCTGAAAAATTCGTTCGGGGACCTACAAAAATTAACATTGTTGACTTTGATATGAAGTAATTGTATGAAATAGAAGAAAAATGCAAATTTTTCATCTTTTCGTCAGACATAGGAGTGCTATGAAAAAACGACAATTAACTTTTGCGTTAAGTAAGATGATCTCATCATAATAGAAAACAAGTTCCTTATTCTACTTGACAATAAAGTACAAATTATTTAACTCGACAACTAAGAGAATAAAATTTAACCAGCGCAAAATCTGCACGTGTACACTACTCTAACATAGTATGTATTTGTAAAGTGACCAGCGGCGTATGAACGGCATTTCCTTTGCCCCGTCGCTCTCCACCGAGCTTTCTTCGATAAAATTCAATAGTTCAAACTTATTTACTACTGCGCTTCGCGATATTTTCCCCAGAGACAATTATAAAGCGGCCGTTATCGCTTTTGTTTATTTCGTTTGTGTAAATTTTAGCGGCAGTTTCACTTGGTGTTAATTGACTATTGTTGCGCCATCTGTGTGCCCTTGCATGTGGTGAGATAAGAGCTGCCAGTATTTATATTTATAGGTTTTGCAATTAATGATGAGTTAACTTTTAGAGGCGTTTTCTCAGTAAATGAAATGGAAGACAATTATAATAGAAAAAAATAACTTAAGTTAGTAATAATGGTCGAAATATATATATATATTTTTTTTAAATAAATAGTGGCATTTAGAAATTATTTCCTGGTATTCTATTATAAATAATATATCCCTTATAAAATTTGCAAAGCACCCATTTTTAATTGATATTAAAGTCTTAAGTTATGTATACATATCATCACATATCATCATGCCCGTACTCCCAAAAGGGGTAAGCAGAGCCAAGGTTAGATGGAAGTTATGTATGTTTGTTAAGGTATAAAGATGAAAGTCACATCAAAAAAGTCGTATCTGCCATAAAGGCTACAAAATTAATAACTTGAGCCAGCAAGACATTTAGACCGATGATTTACGGCCACATCCAGTTTCGCTAATATGGAACGAATTCCTGTATGGGATTGGCACAAGTAAAAGCAGATAAAAGTGCCTATAAAGGTAAACCGGTATGTCACGTGTCATAATTACAAATCGAATTTACATTTGATTTTTTTAATAACATTTAATTGATGTAAATTCGCTGCATATTCATTCATTGATTTGCTGCAGACGTCTTCCATTAATCGTCAGTCATTGCTTGGCATTGCCTTACTTAATCCTACTAATATTATAAACGCGAAAGTTTGTGTGGATGGATTGATGTATGTTTGTTACTCTTTCACAAAAAAACTGCTGAATAGATTTTAATTAAACTTTAGAATAATATAACTCATACACCCGAATAACGTATAGGCTAAGTTTTGTCGATGTACCTACCACGCGAGCCAAGCTGCGGGCAGAAACTATATGACTTGTATAAGTAGAAACGTAATGAAATAGAGGAACTAAAATAAGTCCCGATCTGGAACGATTTGGGAAGCTTTGATCTCCTGAACTGACCTGACAACTTAACATACATATACAGCAATACACTAGATTGTATTATTTCTGATGACAGCCGATAAAATTGATTAATTGTTACTAGACCAGGTATATCTGCCAACATAGAAGGGATAAGCGAGCTAACTCAGATATCCAATATGTTTAGTCAATATTTCCAGGTATGCCCAAGTAGGGCTGAGCCAGAGCCGGAGGTGTGTAATACTGAGAGAACAAATGATAGACCAATGAAACTGTTCACTGCATCTGAGGTTGCATCAATAATAAAAAATATGTCTAAAGGCAAGTCGCCAGGTCATGATTCACTCAGTGTTGAACACCTTCGGTATGCAGGTAAGCATTTGCCACGAGCCCTGTCTATGTTATATAACCTATGCATAGGTCATTCTTACCTACCTGAGGACCTAATAAAGACGATTGTTGTGCCTGTTGTAAAAAATAGGAGTGGAGACATCTCGGACAGGAATAATTATCGACCGATATCTCTAGCCACTATTATTGCCAAGGTGCTGGACGGTTTGCTTGATACAAAAATAAGGCAATATCTTAAGATACATGACGCACAATTCGGTTTTAGACCTGGGTTATCCACAGAAGCAGCTATCCTGTGTCTCAAGCAAACCGTACAGTACTACACGACCAGGAATACGCCAGTGTATGCCTGTTTCCTGGATATGTCAAAGGCATTTGACATGGTTTCCTATGACGTGCTATGGCGTAAGATGAAATGGGAAACAGATATGCCTGAAGAGCTTATCTCCATTTTCAAATGTTGGTATGAGGGACAGAGGAATTATGTCAGATGGGCTGGCTCGCTATCTGAGGCGTATAGTATGAGATGCGGTGTCAGACAAGGCGGGATTACCTCACCATCTATTTTTAATCTTTATGTTAATGAACTCATTGAGGAGCTCAGCAGTACCAATGTCGGATGCTCCATAGACGGAAAAAGTATTAACAACATTAGCTATGCTGATGACATGGTACTGCTGAGTCCATCTATTAGCGGAATGAGGAAATTGCTAAGTATCTGTGAACGGTATGTTAAAGCTCATGGGCTCAGGTATAACTCTAAAAAAAGTGAGGTGATGGTATTTAAATCTGGCACAAAGATATATAGTATGCCAAATGTTACACTAGCTGGTACTGTCCTGCCTCAGGTAACTAAGTTTAAATACCTGGGCCACTGGGTGACTGAGGACATGAAAGATGACATGGACATAGAGAGGGAGCGTAGGGCGTTGGCGGTACGCTCTAATATGTTGGCACGCAGGTTTGCGAGATGTTCGACTGACGTAAAGGTAACTCTTTTTAGAGCCTACAGTCAGTCCTTCTATACATGCAGCTTGTGGACCTCGTACACGCGAAGAGCCTACAACGCCCTACGGGTGCAGTATAACAATGGGTTCAGGATGCTGATGGGGCTGCCGCGATATTGCAGTGCGTCAGGTATGCTTGCTGAAGCCCGTGTAGATAACTTTACGGCTATAATGCGAAAAAGAATCGCCTCCCTGCTACGGCGGGTGCGCGGCAGCGACAACATCATCCTTAATACCGTTGCGATACGAGAGGAAAGCCATATGCTTAGGCACTGGGTGGTGACTCACCTATCTCCAGCAGCTTTAGGGGCTAAGTTGTAATTTGTATAACCACACTAACACACATTATTATTACTAACATAAATATTATAAGGAAAATTGTTATTAACATTGTTACATTGTCACTAACACTGTATGGATTTATGATCTGAAATAAATGTTTAATGTTATGTTATTTTATTAGTCACGGTTACATGCGATTTCAATGAAATAAATAAGTAGCAAATTTATTTAATTTAACGATGACTTGCGTGTTTGACTGGTATTAGTTGTAAAAACGTAATTATACACTTTACTGTGGTCACTGGTTATTGTCTATTAAATTATAGTTTTGATTATATCACGATACGGTCCGGAATAGGGAAAGCATTGTACTGACTCTTTAATATATCTATTTACAAGGTTTCTCAAACTTCACACGTTGTGTACCCCAGATGAATGACAACCATATTATCTTTACATTATATTATTATACCCATACTAAGTCAAAAAGTCAACTTGTTCTTTATTAATGTAAGTTTCCTAACTGTTATAAATTTTAAATATTTAGCCAAAAATAACATTGAGTTGAGTTCATGTTGTGGAAAACCCAATATCCAGTACACCATTATTTTCCTTACACGACATGCAAAGCAAAGAACACAGTTGCCACTTTTTCGAGTCCCAGACCAACATGGGACTCAAAAAGAAGGTACATTTCACAATTTTTCTACCTAACTAGATTCTTGGCTAAATGTTGTCTAAGATGCTAATTGAACCACCAATTGGAAGAAGGGAATAAAAGCCGTTTTTGACGAAATAGATTTTTACTCATATTAGCTCTTTTCAATCGTAAAACTACGCGTCAGGTTGAAAAAGGAAATAAAACGGTCAAACGCTATTGTAATACTAGCGGCCAAAAAAGTTGGAAGTTGGAAGAAGGGAATAAATCATGGATTTATTTCTTTCTTCCAACTAACAACCTTTTGTCATACAATTAAAGGTTATTTTAATTTGACATTTTTATTCACTTAAACCGTTAGTAATAACTTAATTTGATTGGCTGGTTAGCCGGTTGCTTTTTGCAATGTGATCGTAATTTTGGAACAGCCAAGAGACTTATTAGAAGAAAAGATAGAATATACGTCCCAGCTCAGTACAACAACTTGATTTCAGAAGCTAAAAGTAAGGGATTTTTGGTTGAAGCCATTAATAAAGAGAACATATTGAATTTTAAAACAACATGGCAGCCGTTCTACAAGAAAACCTGCAAGTCAATAGATAAAAGTACAACTTTTAAAATATCAAAATATAAACATTTTGAGTACAATAGTGGTAATAAAGGTTACTTAACCTGTTCCGAATTCATTGACGGATTTGTAAAGACATCTTTTTTGCTCCGAAAATCAAGATTTAATCCTAAAATACCTGAAGAAAAAGCATACCCGTCAAAACTACCCATAAACGAAAAAAAGATGAATGATGTGCGAAAAATCATACCATATATTCCTGAAGAGTATAAGACGTTTTATGATTTGATTTTGACTTGGCCCACAACAACATTGGATGGTGCTGATATAGATGAGGATTAATACAATATCTTTTCTATGTTATTAATATAATAAATGCTAATATTCTTTAATATTTGTGTTTTTATTTTCATAAATTGGAAAAAGGGAATAATTCCAAGAATTTCAAACTACCCTAACTTTTGTTTATCTTTACAAAAAATATTTTTTTTTACAGCATATTATCGGCAACAATGTTTACAACATTTCATTTTAAGATATCATGGGCATTTGATCTATACGTTGAGAGCAAATCAGTTTTTTCTAATTATCTCAGTTCGAACTTTTTGTAATTATTCCCTTCTTCCAATTGGTGGTTCAATTGCTCATTGGACTCTGCTTATCCCTCAAGGGATCGCAGGTGTGGTGACATGATAATGATGATGGTGATTTTTAGATCTATTTTGAGTCCGAGACCGTCACGGGAGTTCTTTGTCGGACTGCCGCGTACTGGACTTCACTTTGCGAATCGCTGGCTTGGTGTGAATTAAGTGCACAGTGCGGTGGCGCTGATCTCTGCAATCACGGCCGATCTAATAGCTAATCATGGCGGATGACAAGAGCGTACGATCTACAAGTCCGTGTTATCTCGTTAGTCCGGTAAGCCGCCGACATTCTCGAATGTCATTTACCCCTTTGATAGGATATATACATGGGTTATCTGTATATTGGGACAGGTTCCTAATATTTGTAATGTCATCTACATCATAACATTGTTAGGTAGAATTAATTAAAGATTTTTGTTGCTAATAACGATATTTGATTCCAGTTTGCATTGCTTGGCGTTTAACAATTACCTAGCACTAAATTAGGGCTATGTATAGAGTTTCGTGTCAACAATGTCGTTTTTTGCAAAATAATTTCTTCGTATTCAGCCTTATCTCTTGGGACAGTTACCGTCGTGGTCAACCCTATTTCGTAGAAACCTTACCTTTCGAGTGCAGCCCTTTCTCGTTAAAAATCAATGGAAATACGCATTAGTCCAATCGAAAAGAGTATTGCTTTCGGAAGACGCGGTGCCTTATTAGATACACTTTCACGCCGTATCAGCTGATACCGTTGCTTACAGCGGTGGGTCCTAAGGTCTTGATTTACAAGTGAGCCTGATACCTGATAAGGGTTGCGTAATGAGTTTCGGTTTCCGACTGGGCGCTGGCATTTTCTTATCTGTTTGAAAAGGACTATTAAGGAATTCGCTCTATTGGTTCAGTGAAAGTTAATACGTTTATAAGTTCTTGTTGGTAATTGCGATGGTTTGCCATTTTCCGGAAGTTAGGTTGGGAGTCGTAACAGCTGTTATTGTAGTGACAGTGTAATCTGAGTTGTTTGCATTTTGTAATTTGAAATCGTCTCAACGTTTGTTGGATTAGAATAGTTAGAGATAGTAGGAGTTTGAATGTGATATAAGTGGATGGATCTTGTAGAAATGTAATATTGCAATAGTCCAAACTACTGATCAAGCAGATTGCTTGTTAAGATAAGGCTCAAATTGTGTAATTCTTTCTCTACCGTTTTACTTGTGTGTGAAATTTTACTTGTAGAGTCGTGTTTTGGCAAGCATTTTGACACATTAGATCCCAAACCAAGTCACGTATAATTCAACGGATAGTTCTTTTTTCATGGTTCCCAGGAAATATTTTTCAAAATTGCTGTAACCTTTTTTGCACAATTTTAACCTTCTCGTTTGTCCAGATTTTATTTTTAATTCTATATGGTTTAAAGAGCCGGAAATGATCATTAAATGCGTTAAAAGATAGTTCAGTTATTACATTCAACCGTCTAATCTGACCTTCGTTATCTACGCTTATTCGGAATGAGTATTTACCATTTATGTGTGCATATTTATGAATGAGCACGATTTCTCAAATGTTGGTTGCAATCGTGCTTTTGAAAATGTTGTTTGGTTTAAAAAATATGTATTCTCAAGTTTAAATGCCTAAACAAAAAATATATTTGACTGTACCATATTGTTGCAGGGTTTGGAGATAGTGAACCCGCAAGCGGCAGAGACCAGGATCAACGAAGCCAACGCCAAATACTTCTCCAACACATCAGGATTCTTGTCCGTGGGGAAGAAGACCACTTAGTTGTATATCAGATGAGTAGTGTTTATTTAGGACGATGTGAGAGAAAATATGTGTGTTAAGAATGTTACTGTCATTAGAGTATTGGACCATCTTGCGTTTCGTTTCCGCCATCTTAAAATTCTATTCCAGATAAAAAAAAAAGCTATTTGTTGCTGCAAAACTTCACGCAACATTTTACTGAGACAATAACGGAGCGACCTAGTCTCTCGGGTTCAAATCTTAACACGCACTAATTAAGTGCACTGAAACGTAAGAAAATTAATTGAGCGATTACAAATTGTTTATTTTTTCAAATTCTAAACGAGACACGGTAACTAACCTTGATTAATAGTGTAAACTGTTTAAGCCTGTACAACACTGTCACTTTTTTGAATAAATGAGTAAATACAGTCTTATTTTGTCTTTTCATTGTTTTAAGAATTGAGTGAAACCAGTGTACCGATAAGTTGGTCAAGAAAACGCGAGCGTGTTCACATGGGGCGATTTCACCCGTCCGGCGGATTACGCTTAGCCATCTGAAGTGACGCTTGCGCACTGTTCTAGATTTTTTGATTACTAGCTCTTCCTCGTTCATGACAGGTGCACGCTTATTCGATCGTTTTCCAACGGGCGATGCGATGAAAAGTTCTGAGGTATGGCAAGAATTGTTTCATAGGTGACGATTTACAAATGTGAAATTTTTAATACATACCTTTATGCTTGCACTCTCTGGGTAAGGAGAGTCCAACGCTCTAAAGTCCAAGTCTCCTAACCAGATTTAGCCAAAAAATTTCAAGAAGTTATTCTGCATTGAATTTGTGAAATCGTAGTTGGTCTAAGTTCTGATAACATTTTAATCGATATATTAAATATTTATCATTGTGCCGGTTGTGTACGGTTATATAATAAGTTTGCGTCATTAAACAATTACAGCTTATTATTATTGTATGTTAATTATCCTAAACTGCCTAGGACAATGATGGTATTATCGCAAAAAAAGTTGGAACCTTAGGCGGGTGCTTAAAAAACAGTCGCAATCGATTAGTTCAAGCGCGTTTAGTTGCTAAGTAGGTACGCAATTAAATGGATACCCAATTTCCGTGGTCCCAGTTTCATCAGAAAATATAACTACCACTAATTTAATTTAAACTGCACTTTTAAAATTGACGCAGTAATATCTAAAGGCTTTACCACCAAATATAGTACAATATACAAGTAGGTATGTTCCACCGTATTAAAATAAAAATATATAAAATGGAAATACGTAACCCAAATATTCTTTGCATCCGATGCGTCGACGGAAATTATTATCAATTCAAATAATTTTATAAACATTTTATAACGCACCGTGTCGCAACGATAAATCGTTGTTAGCTGTGAATCGCGTGTAGATAGCAGGCAATTACGGCGATCGGGCCTCAATGTAGCTGCTAATTAATACGTTAATATAGAGCGTATGTTTCAAAGCCAGTTTCAGGTGTTTAAATACTCGTTAGAGTAATACTCTTGGTAGTGTAAATGTTTTAAAAGTCTCAATTTACCTCTCTTCTACAGTCATCTCGCCCTTTCTTTTCTTCTATTTCTGAAAGAAAAGAAATAAATCGAGAGAAAATGGATATCACGACAAAGAATATAATAAATTTCATTGAGTGATCTTACAATATTTATATACTTATTATTAATGTATGCATAGGAATCGTATTAATTACCACATTCCTATCATAGTATTGTATTAAGTGTATCTGGTATGCTCACGGATAGCGAATGCTATCCAGCACCCAAAAGACAAACTTGCAAATCCGCAACATCAGAGACCAGGATCCGCAAGATTTGCAGGATTGTACAATCCTTTAGAATTATTAGCCCAAAAATTATTCTAGAATTATTAGCCCAAAAATTATCCTCTAAGTCGGTAAATGAAACAATAGATTTAGAATAAACAAATAGTGTAATTAAATTTTTACAGTTAAAGTATGAACAAACTATTAATGAGGTTCAAACACTTGTTTACGGGGTATACATAAGGTGTTTAATGTTTCATCTTTTACATTTGATCGTATTTTGCTGCACGTATAGCTAGCAGCCGAAAACGCACGTTCCGATTCAACGCTAGTAGGTGGAACGGACTTAACAAAGTTAGAAGTTGGTTCCAGATAGGTACTTCCCTCTGTTTCACCACATTCGAAAAGAGTCATTTCTCGTTTTATTATAAGATTGAGTAACACCACGGGTTGTTCAGTAGTAGAAGATTTGAGGATCCCCCTATTAATGTTATGTCAATTAAGGTTGGAAACAATAAAATCTTGCAAAACTTGCGGATCCTGCACGCCGCATCCCGCTTTTGTAATCCTACAAATTTAATGTGGGGTCCCGCTTTTGTAGGATTGCGGATCCGCGGATGCGGATTGCATTCCCTACTCACGAAGCATACGAATGTACGCTAGTATACAGCGTTGAAGTACACATGTTTATTACATTCAAACCTAATAATTTATCGTACCGTTAATTGTCCATATTGACATGGTACATATAATTATCTTGACCCACTGCTCTCAGACGCCCTGGGCCTAACTAGATATTCACTTCAGTAATTACGTCGTGGCTGGTCTAGCTCGGGATACCTAATATACTTGTACGTTGCGAGACATGGCCGTCATAGGTTTGGCCCACTATCACCTTTAGATTTCTATCTATTATAGGTTACCTACATGCAACGTGCTGGCGTAAACGCTCTATGAATTCATAGATTTAATAGATAGGTGTTGCGGACCAACCTCACTAGTGACGTAGCTGTAAAAAGCAATAGTTGTAGATACTACTGACGTTTGATACACTTTTAAGGAACTGTGTAATCACTCCTTGAAGCAAATAGTGGTTGGATTCAAATTTGAAGAGGTAACCCGTCAGTAAAGTAATAGCGATTTTATATAACATTTGAACTTAAAATATTAGAATTCATCAAACCATTCGTTTCGTTGCTAATATTACCTTACTTTTGTTTGCCGATAATGTTTAAAATCATACTCTTCATTACAGTAAAATCAATTTTCAAATGCAAATGCCTTCATTTAATATGGGCTTCAAAAGCTCTTAAATAATTAATACCCAAGAAACATAATAACAAAAGCATAATATTTTCATATTTATTTTCTAATAGATAGTTTCGCGCTACAATGAAACAGAAACATCTATTTTAAAACACTTTATCATATTTGATCCCACGTCTTTTAATATAAATTAACCAACAACGAATGTGTCTTTACGAGTAGTTTCATGTATATTCATACCTAAATACTTATATCCTTAAATATCCTCTAAACTTTTCCTATATCTACTTACGGTTTTCCAATTTACAGACGTTTATAGAATTCATTCGGTGTAGTTTTAAAATAGAAACTATTAGTAACCGCGTTGCGATCTCCATTAGAATAACATATCTACCTACAAACGAAAAAAAAAATTGCAACATTATTAGGATGGTAAAATAATGGTAGCCGACCGAGCGCATTCACTTCATTATAATTCCATTAAACCAAAGTATACATGTTCAACGTACGATTTGATTAACATTCCTATATTAGAAAAGCTGTTCACCGTTCCACTTGTGGCATTTCCTTGTATTTCATCTGGATTGCGCAAATTGAGATGCACCGCGCTGGTGTTACTAAATACCTACATTGGCACACGCGAAGGTGGCAACACTTGGATGTTTTTTCTGTTATACCCAATGCTATAACGCTTAGCATTCCTCCTATTATGTTGACTTATGAAAGCAATAAAATATAAAGCTTACGTTCGTACTTGCCCAATCATGTCCAAATGATTAATCTGCTATTGTAAAACAATATTTTGTTAGTAGCATTACGAGGCGGCTTACCACCCACTGGTTAAATCGTTACGGTATCTGCATTCGGTTATAATAATAATTGAATTAAGTTCATCGAAGTATTTGCTTAGAGACTTGAAGTGGGTATGCTGTATTGATATTAATTGCAAATATAAAAGTAGTCATAGCTTGTATGGAATTATAGATTCCTACCCAGGTTACATTATAAACGTGAAGAAGGTGATTTTGATGGAATTGGACTCACGAGTCGGCTGTGACCTATTTTTTATCCTTTCCTCCTAGCTCTCCCTGAACTAGGTGGAATTGTATGGTCAGGGTGGAGAGCCACCCTTTCATATGTTGACTTATCCCCAAGAATGCAATTTATCTACCTCATGCCTGCGGAATCGCATAACTCTAAATCTCCATGGTTATAAGTCCTCACCTAGATTCAATACTTGTAAAGAAATATCCGAGAGACGCTAGAATTCTTTGGTAAACGCAGAGTTTAAAATCTAGTCAATAAAGAAACTGCACTAATTACTTAAGTAGGTAAGTATAACATTTTAACATAGTATTTTTTTTTGTCTAAGGCTCCTGAATGATTTAGGTAAACACACCCGTATTAGTCTTGTTGGTATGAATATAATCCGACTTTTGTATGTAAATGCTTAAGATATGCGTAAGTTCGTTCTACGGGCTCATTTAACTAAAGAAAACATTTTAATAATATATGTCACGAGTCATCAATTTAATAAATATAAATAAATATCCCACAACATCACATACATTGATCTGACTCCGAGGTAAGTAGCTTAAGCACTTGTGTAACGGATATCAGAATCAACAGTGGTATTACAAATATATACATATATATTAAATATTAACACCTAGACACAGAAAAAACACAAGTATTCATCACACGAATGTTGGTCCTGGGAGGGGATCAAAACCACAACTCTTGGCGCATGGGGCAGGGTCACTACCGAATGCGCCATCGAGCCAACAATATAAACGTTTGCATGAAGCTTCCCTGTATATACTCTAATACACCTTTTTTTTAAATCCTGCCGTTATTTAAGCCGAAATCCTGTTAGGCCAACGAACTTTTTATAAAACATATTAGTATAGAGCTTTAGCCTATATACGACGTTCCATGCCACATCCGCACCAGATATATGAGCTAGCATGCCCTATTTCCTCCACGAGTATATGCACCTACGTGCAATTGAGTTTGTAACTAGTCCAGTGCGGCTTGCTTGTGTAGGCCTGAGTTACTTCAGTTCAAGGACGACGTGTTACGTTGAATTTTTTAATGACTGCGTAACCGCGGATTGGAGAATATAAAGTATTAATTTCGTGGGCAGGTGTGTGCGCTTGTTGCCGCTTGTTTTTGTATCGTCAAGGGCGTCAGCGGAGTTTCGGCAACAGTTTTTAGGAATTTCACGGGTTCGCTTCGCTACGTAAATAAACGTGGTAGGTAGGCGGTTCGTAAGTTTGTTTATAAATAATTAAATTGCAGTACCTCTTCTGGAGGTCGAATGTATTTCAGAATTAGTAGATGACTAGTTTAATTATTTACTATCGTATCTAGTCATAGCTTACATTGTCCAACAGATTCATTCATTACGCACATTTTATGTACTTATAAAAAAATATCAGAGATATATAATGAGTAGTCTTAACTTAGTGATATAGTGGGCAGGCCTTTAAACAATAATACACAAATTAAGACGATTAAAAACGCCACTAATATCTTTGACCCTCGTTCAAAAATAAATAGATAGGTTAAATAACACGGACTAGTAAAAAAAGAAGGACTCCACGCTATCATACTATAGCGTAAAGCCATGTTTATGCATGTGTGAGTGAGATACTTATGGATACCAGATATCGGATATCTGTCATTTGGAGCGCTTTTATGTCAATGTGTGACGTAAGTGGCGTGTCAAGGTGAAGCACCTAAGGAGCTTCAATGTCTAGTTAGCGGCGCTGTGTCTTTTTTTTTTCAACTAGTCCGTGTTAAATAAATATGTAGATATTTTTAGAAATTGAAAAAAACGCACAAGCGTTTCTTTCAAACAAAATGTTAACAAAAATGTTAGTGGTCTGATCTCGAGTTTCGACTAAGTTTATTCTTCTAGGTTTTCAAAAGCAACAAGGCTTTCATACAAATTCTAATGGCCGGCAAACACGGGCACTCTTGCCGCTTTCTGCTTTAATAACTATAAAACGACGAAACCTCTTCGCAATTATGCCAATTTTATGCGAAGAGAATTAAGTAAGCATTAAGATGGAAGGTCCACTTTAATTTAATAATGTATTAAGTTTCTATTTAGTTAGTTAATTCTATTTTTGACGGTATCTTGGACGTGACACACATAGGCGATGCGTTGCGAGCCGTGGATGCACATTACTTCCGTACGACTGAGTACATTATAAACAAAAAACGAGAGTAAAACAACTCGTCTTAGCCATCAATCAAAAACATGGGTTCGCGTGAGGCATAGCGAAACAAGTTTATTTACTTATATTTACTTAAATTATTTACTTAAATTATACCCGCGTAATGTATGTAACTTTTAACCTGCACATGGCATTTTCAAGCTTTTGCGGAAAATAATCTTACGCAATCAACTGATGCACATCAGATATCCCTGATTGAATACGAGAATCGTACATAACGCGTCTCCAAAAGGCGACTGCGGACGTAAAGATGGGTTCATTATTTTACTGCACTTCTCGCACAAATCTTCCCGATAAACATAAATTCGCAGAACGCAACCGGTCGAATATGTATGACACAATAAAATATCGAGAATGGAATTTAAACGTAGTCTCCAAAGGTTGTGCACTTGACTCGGGCGTGGGCTAGCATAACGACCGGCGTTAACGTCCACACTACGTGCCTCGAATGCGGCGCAAGGCGAAATGTTTATGCAAACTACGGGACAAAAAAGAATTCGTCATGTCACTTAACTCATTTTGCAACAGAATGGTGTTCAGCTGAAAGCTCGGCGGCGACAATCGACTGCCATTGTATAGATGCAGCTGCATTACGTGATGTCGAGTGATAAGACACACCCGACAAGAAAAGAACGTTAACGGTTCATTGAAATCGAAAGAGTGCGGGCTGAGTGAATGCTCGGCCGCGGAGGAACAGGTTCCGCGGCGCCTGCGCACAATAGACAAATACTAGTAAAGCTTCTCTATCCTGACCTAATATCTACATCACCCAACATAGCCAGCTCCAAGTTAACTACATCATTCCAGTTGTTATTCTTTAAAACTACTAAAGCAGTTGTGTAAACTTTCCTATTAAATGTAGGCATGATCCGCGCGATAAATGCAACTTTGTTTTACGGCCATCTTATCTGCACTGTGTCTGCGCTGCGACACATCCCGTGGTCGGCGTTAGGTTGCCGCGCAGTGTTCCGCCGGTCGCTTACCTGCGTGCGCGTGCGCATCGAACGAACGAAACGCGGGAAACATCTGCCGCCCGCACTGTTTATGTATGATAACAACTTTAAATCCTGTGCAGTCAGAAATAATTAGGTAGTCACAAAAAACTTATCAGCGTATAATGATAACAGCGTTCGATTGGTGACAGTGTGGTGGAACCTGTATGCTGTGTGATATGTTGCGGAGAGGACTGGCCCTTTAAGTGGGTGTAGCCATGGCGAGCTTTGAGGACCTTGCCTTCGACTGGGGGACGCTCTGCCAGGAGTGCCCTGAGTGCTGGACCCCATCAGGTGAGTGACCTTAGTCCTGATTTACGACCGTCGCCTGCCAAAGGCTCTGACGCAACGTTACAAAAATGTATTCAATGTTAACCACCACATGCTCGTTTACAAGTTAGCACTTTACTTTTTTTTGCAAACTACCCGCATATTTACTTAATCACTGAACATGCTGTATTAGTCTGCACTATGCAAATACATATTTGTTATTAAAACATTCCGTTCGTTAGAATTATTCCTCTTATATTTCCATTACTTATTTTGTTTCTGGTACTCCTCAATATCCTTAAACTCTGAACCCAGGATCCGCCAAAGGGCGGTATACCTACTTGTCACTTATCGATGTTCAATTATGCCAATATGTGTTTAGGCAAGCAAAAATATTGGTTGCTTTAATTAAGAATTGTTTTGCTAAGTTCAAGTCAATACGATCGCCAAATATAATCAATTAAATGATTGATGAAGATTCATAATTTTAAAGTTTTGTTTGTACCTGCCGTGCCAATTCAAGTAAAGGTTTTGACCTTACTAGCATGTAAATTGTATAATCGGGCTATATTTAAGAGGTTTCCCAAAACGAAGGTATATTAACATCACTAATTTGTATTTTTCCAATGCCCAAGACATACTTGGTACCTACCTACGTTGGGGTAAAATATCGTTGATTAGATTAGTGTCTAAATGATAATCAACGATTTAACGTGATAATTTAAATAAGACAGCATGACTATAAGAATAGATATATTTTATTGCTATCTAGACAATAGTTTTTGCACTGATTCCTTGTCGTACTTATAACATCATATAAGTAAATTTAACCGATGTTTATCTAACTATGTGGTGAATGAGTCACAAATGACTTGCGATTGATTTGACATGTACCGTTTGGGATATTCAAATAAACATTTATTTTATATTTTATTAATGTACCTATTCATAAAAGAGTACTGTGAATTTTACTAAGGGTCATATAGTAAAGAAGATTACCTAACTAAAATTATTTAAATGTATTTAAAAAGTTTGCTACACGTAAATTCCCTGTAAATTTAATCTCGTGACCAAATTCGAGTACAGTCTGATCAACACAACAGAAACAATAATCAGAATTGACAAAATCGTCATAATATCTTCACGAAATTTATATCTGCAACATTTCAAATAGGAACTTAACGAGAAACAAGCAATACTAAGTTAACACCATCTTACAAAATTAAAACACCGTCTTACTAAATACGTTCAAAAACATGCTAATGAAACAAGTTTGTGAGTAAACTATGAGCTAATTCATAAATGACCCGGCGTAATCTGTCAGAAAGAGGAATTGGTAAAATTTTGGTTCTATTCTATGTTTTTCCCAGTTGACTATACTTGTAACCGTATTTGTTCGTACTACATACATACATACACACGTATCACGCCAGCTATATCCGAGAGGGTAGGCAAAGTTCACTGAGGCTCTTTAAACATATTAGGCCAACAATAAAATTGATTTGCGTTAGAAAGAATGGCGTTCGGTTCTCTCTGCCTACCCCGCTAGGGAAGTGGCGTGAAGTTTAGTTAGTTAGAAAGAAAATTTGTAAATGAAAAGTTCTCCGCCTACATAATCACACACCTAACACCAAGAACACTATAAGTCGCCTTTACAACATTCTAGGAATACAGTGGACATATTCTTGTTAAGTCCCAAACTAACGTGTATTCGTACCAACGGCCCTTAATGTCAACTAATACTTAATGTGTTGTATCACCAGCATTTTGTGACATCACAGCGTCCAACGTACCTATTGCTTTATGTTTGCGTAGCTTGTTGACGCCCGTGTTACGCTTTCTGTTGGTAGTTCAATGCTATATGACATACAGTATTTGGTAATACGAGACATTTGAACGTTCTTTTCGGAGAAGCACGTTTCGTACTGTTAAGTATATTTAATTTTGAATTCCATGCGTGTTGACCATTGCCTCAGAACACTTTGATTAGCTGTATTTCGCGTAGGTAGAATTGCTCTTCTGACAATACCATCAAGAAATGTAAATATTTTTATTTTTAATTGGCACAAATTTATGTTTCTGTGTTTTTCTTGTAGCTTGTGTTTATTTTGTGTGTGTCGAATAAAGTTTATCTATTCTATTTTTTTATAAATTGTCCTTGACTTGTTGACTTTATAGGCATATTACAGACCGACTAACCAAATATAATAATGATTGTAGTTTAAATAAATATTATAATTTTACTTTTATAATGTCATTTATGATTATCATACGTGGGAAAATAACGTAAATAAAGAACTTAGTCTCAGCAACTGAATCGACGGAGGTCACTACACAAGCATATTTTTATAATGCTTTCTATCAATTTGCCTGCATAATCTAAAAGCAATTTTCTGAGAATAATCGCTTACGACAGTTTTCATACAAAAACTGTTTCTGAGATATGAGAAAGTAATAGTTGTAAACTGTTGCTGTAAACCCTTGATACAATCCTTGATACAAAAGAACTTGATTTTAAGTTGCGTAATGACACTTTGGAGATGAATTTATAAATCTATAACTAAAACTTCACGCCACTTCCCTAGCAGGGTAGGCAGAGAGAACCTAACGCCATAACGCACATCATTAATGAATATTATAAAGTAGTAAGTATACATCTAATCTGATATATTAAATTATAACCCAGCCCAGTTTTGTTTTTGGCTGAATGTGGTTAAAGGGGCTTGCTGTCCCTCTGACTGCCTATTTATGGGCGTGATGTTATGTATTCAATTCTAACTGGGCATCTTCAATTATAATAAAATATATCAGATTTGCTCTAGTTTTTCAATAATGATAGTATTACGGTGGACTTTGGACTAGTCAATTTTATTTTCCGCGTGTTTCCAACGCTTGCTCTGTCGTACTTTGTCAGGAACGTGACAACATTACTATCATTACATGTTAGATAGACGTATTACGTACAAGCGAGCATTAAACCCTTTTCTAGATACTAGTTCTATACAAGTTTTTATGATGATCTCATGTAAATAGCCTTACAAGGTACCGCAAACTGGAACTTGTTAATTAAAGCTACTGAAGAGAAATCACTTTGACAGACCACACCCGACCTGATTTTTGCTTTCGTAATTAAAATGTGAAAATTATACTCGCGTTTACAGATACTTTTGATAACACTATCATGATGATTTAGTATATTAAATTTATCGATCGACGGGTGAATGCACCTGTGAAAAGGTTAGTGACTAATTATTTGATGACTACCGACATTCGGTACCTTTTTTGTATGATAGAAAAAGATTACACAATAAATTAATATAAAATAGATAGGTAAGTAACGCAAAGTTTGAGTTTGTAGAATAGGCATGTTGACTGGCTAGTCAATTGAGATACTTTTTAAGATCTGTCAGAACGAAATCACTTCATAGATTTTGTATGGGCTTGTCAACGTGTGACGTCACTAGTTTGTATAGTCAACTGACTTAATATTAAGCAGTTTTTGTAAAATTAAAAAACTTAGACTCAATATGATTAAAAATCATTAAGGCTTAACAGCAAAGAATTGATATTTCAAAATTAAGTATAAATGGTGTTAACATTCCTTTTACATTATATCTTCCTATCTAAAGTTCAAGTGAAATTTTTCGTTTTATGTTTACTTCGGGGATTATGGGCGTGATGTTATGTATACATACATAATTAACTGTTTATCCTGTGGTTGTGAGCTTCTTAGTTGCCTTAAGTGGTATCTATAAATAAGTTAAGCTGTCTTTTTTTAAATATAAATATCAGACTACATCACAAACATTGATCTGACTCCGAAGTAAGTAGCTTAAGCACTTGTGTTACGAATATCAGAATCAACAGTGGTATTACAAATATATACTTAAATATTAGATATTAATACCCAGACACAGAACAAACACAAGTGTTCATCGTACGAATATTCGTCCTAGGTGGGGATCGAAGCGACAACCGAATGCGCCACCGAGCCATCAAGCAAATAAAGAAATAAAAAAATAAAAGAATGAAGTTAAAAACGTATGACGCTCCAGCTAAGAGCTTATACAGGACATAGGTCCTAGCGAACTGCTCGTATGTAAGTAAGTCTACTTAGTTAGGGTGGTTATGCCCATCATACCTACAACGGGGGATCGAGCTTAATAATAATAGTAGCCGTCCAAGTAAATTATTCTATATTGGGACTTCGATCGGTTTAGGTGCCTAGATTAACAGAACCAAAACGAATTCACAATACAATGAGGTAATACCGTGCAGCCGAGGGTCAATGACAAGCAGCATTTGAACAATCGCCGTGAGAACGTGGGCCTGACCACTCAAATTGGGCATTTAAAGCATTTAAGATTGTAGAACATAATTGGTGCAAGATTGATACCTGGTGTTAACGCATTTTAATTGTGCCTTTTAAGTGAGAAACGAAAGTGAAACGGAACGCTTTCGATAATTGGTTTAAAGCAACGTAAGTCACACTTTTTTAGGGAGATTCGATTACTATCTCATCTTTGAAGAAGTTTTTACACATATCATCGCATTGTTTCTTCATCCTAGACTCACATATTTATTAAATAACATACGACGACATATATTTCCATGACATAATTGACTAATATTTGGAATGGGGCGTCATTTCAATTAAATGTTATTATTTAACTAAGAAAATAAATTCTAAAAATATATACATAAACTAAACCTAAAAGGTAGCATGGGACCAGATTGAATTAGATAAAACAAAATAATTAAACAATATTTCTGACAAATTTAACTAGGCTCGCACTGGCCACGACCCGGGTGGGATATCTATTCTGACTATAGCCAATCTGACTAGCAAATATATGCAACATAACTGCGCATTCGCGACAAAATGCAGAGTTATTCAATGCGTGAATAAGACGCTATATGCATGCTGAATGGTGATGATTCATGATTTCGGCTTGGTGACCTGCTGAACGAATGTAGTCAAGTGGTACGGCATATTGAGACGCTTTGCGGTGGGCGCAAACACTAGTGCAAAAGTTCTCATCAAACTTTAAATACTATACTATACGAACGATTGATATATAAGGAGAATACTGGCTCGATGGCGCATTCGGTATGCCTGCCCCATGCGCCAAAACTTGTGAGTTCGAACCCCATCCAAGACAAACATTCGTGTAATAAATACGGGTATTTTTTCTGTGTCTGGTGTTAATATCTAATATTTAAGTATATTATATTTATACTAATAAAGTATATATATTAATATAATTTAATTCGTAGTACGTACGCAAGGGCATATATCTGAATGGATAAGTCGGTAGTCCAACTTGTATATGTCTGATTTTCTGATAGCGGTGCCCACAATTTATTTGTAAGTTTGCTAACGAGTTATTATATATTTAATTTTTATTGATAATTTATATTTTATTTTTATTTACCTAGTATCTATGCATTTCTTGAAGTCCTACATTTTATAAGATTTAGGGAAGGTGAGTGTTTTAAATATTTGATTTCATTGTGATACCTTAATTTCTTTAATTAATTTGGCAATTTTAGGAACCGTGATAATATCTAGTGTTTGAATGTAAATCTCTATGTTAGCTTATCTAAGCTCATTAAGATTTATTATAAGGATAGGATAAAATTATTTCGCATGGGCAATCATTAAAAATACAACGTATAAAACATACGTTTGCTTTGTTATTTTAAAATTAATTTATCATAAAGTTCACGTTTCTGTAATAATTTTTAGGTCGAAGAATCAAGGTTAGGTTAATATCTATAATTTAGATCCATCATATGGTCCTTCGTAAACGCACAAACGTGTGCAGCAAAGTGATTGTTATTTTATAAAATTACTGTTGACTTTACCTTAAAAAATAACTAAACATTATGAATTAACTAGAGATTAAAAGCTACAAACAATTTTAGCGCTTTAATATTTGATATTAAATAGAAAGAGATATTAAGATATCTATATAATATCTATAATAATAAGTTATTTTATTGCAGATTTTATAATCGTCAGATAACAGTTAGCAGAACGATCAAGAAATAAACCGTCTACCAAAGAACGTTATTAGGTATTTTATTTCATTAAAACACGTTTACGGAACGGATGGTGAGACATTTTTATAGTTTTAAAATTATCTATTGACATCCCGAAAAGAATGTCAGGAATGATATAAATTATGCAATTCGCATGTCGTGTCTTTTAATGTATAGGCTTTGATAATTTTGACCGAAAAGCGAAATATAATCAGATCAAGGCAACCGATACTTATCCAAACTCACTATAATCCCTAAAAACAAAAAAAACATGACATACCTATACTTGTATTCTGAAAGTTCAGTATCGCAGTGTGGACCGCTTACAGTTGACCATTTTTTATGTCATTCTCACTATAACACTAACCCAGCTATAAACGCCCATAACTATAGTGTTCATAATGTTACAAAAATGATATTGGACATGTTTCACTTTGGCGACGCGATGGAAATATATTTAAAGGGCCTAACAGTGTCACCTGAATAATAAATCGGGGTCTTGCTACGGCAATCTACCGTTACGATGTTAGTTGCCGAATTCTCAAGCGTTTGGCCCACAGAAGTATGAGTGTTTGTTTACTAAGGTTTAATAGATCGCACATTTACATTTCCTGTTATTATTAATCATATTAACAGCGCTTTTGCGTTAGACTCTAAAATTTTCCTTTAAATATATCGGTATTCGAATTCGTATCCGCAAATATCCGATGGAGAAGAATAATCCGTTACTTTTTTGGCGGATCTTTTACAGATTTATTACCGTATTAAAATACAAAAAAATCTTTAGGTTTTTTAATTTGTATATCTTATAGGTACTTGGTAATGTTGTTCCCCATAGAGGTCGTATTCTGAATTAGTTTATCAGTATGGGAAATAAGACTAGAATAATAATAGTATAGTTTCTCGATGCTACTGAAATTTGTTCGTAAATACCTGTAGTTAGTTATAATATAAATATAATATTAATCGGTGCCTGTAGTTACAGAACTTAATAAAAATTAATAACGAAATGCTGGGCGTATACTCAGCATCTCGTTATAATTTTTATTAAGTTATAATATTTTTTCTAGAACAGGGCTGACAGAACCAACATGACAACAATGGAAAATTATTGAAACGTACATAAAAGTAAAATATTTCAAATTATATAAAATATTTAATATAATATTAATTGTTAATAGTATAACATCAGTGCACCAGCCTCATAACCTCCAGCAATTAAAAACTTTTAATTAAAAATGCACCCCGCATCTCTGCGTCCTTTAATTAAGAACAGTGCATCTTCAGACCATAAATGCTCGTAGTGCTGACTTCTTCTATTTAAAATTGAGGCATAAACTTATTTTACGGTCCTATTTCAAGGCAAAGGTGTAAATCGTTAAAATGAGTATTTCATAAGGCTGGTCGAACGAGATTACCGAGCTAGGTGTGTAAATGAAATTCCGAACGAATGTGCCGGTCGGAAGTTGGATTAAAAAACCGCAGGCTTGTTCTTTGACTGGTCTCGTAAGTGATAGGTTGGTGAATGGTTATAAAAAATATTGATATTACATTAGCTTCCGTAAGTAACTTCAATTGGGTCTCACATAGAGCACAATCTAATCTTACAAAGATAGATTATAACATTATAAGTACACTAGCTGTACCCGCGGCTTCACTCGCGTTTATGGTCAATGTTATATAGCCTATAGCCTTCCTCGACAAAATGGGCTATATAAAACTGAAATAATTTTTCAAATCGGACCAGTAGTTCCTGAGATTAGCGCGTTCAAGCAAGCAAACAAACAAACTCTTCAGCTTTATAATATTAGTGTAGACAGTACCTACATTTTTGTATTTGGTTGCATCGTTCCGGTCCTTCCACAACATTGTTCGGTCCTATCGTCCGGTACACAGTTACCTGATTACCAGACAATAGAACGGTTCCCCAGGGATAGAAAATAACTTTGGACCGTTTGCTCAACTAACGACCAGACTGACAAAACCTAATCATCGATGGTGCAGACTGTAAAAGGCAGTTTAAAAAAAATATGTTTTAAAAATATTATATTCTTGTAAAACCAATTAAAACATAGGTACCATAATAGCGTGGAATACGTTTTAAATATTTATTTATTTAATTCCTTCATTGGCATGAAGAAACTGCTTGTTAAATTTTCGAACATACGCAAGGTGATGATTAATCACTACGTCACTTTCACCTGCCAATTTTGGTGTTTATCTGAGCACTTAAGTTTAATTTTGAAGCAAGACTAGGAACAATTTTTGATATTATCTCCAACTTTGATTACTTATACAAATTGCTATTTTAATGAATATTAATTGGTGATGTATGTATCTTTGATTTTTTGAAAGTAGGTTTTATTATTAAGATTTATTTTAATCTTTATGTTAATCATGACTGCGACTTAAATTCATAAAGTAGTTAATCCCAAATAGTGTTACTATTTTCGGATACCTAGCTCAAATGCTTGGTTTCGGAATAAATAAACCTGACTGCTCACCTTTTTCGCATTGAATAAAAGATAATAATTTAACTTAATACACAAGTAGTTGGTTAGTGCCACTAGCGATTTTTAACTACTGATCAGAACATATTGCAATCAAGTTAAATTAATTATCGGTAGTTTTCATCATTAACTAATTACTTTATAACATTGGTTCTTCTTTTGTAATGTAAGCAGAGATAATCATTAATGGATTTGTCAAAGACGATTTGACAAATCCATTAATGATTATCTCTGAGTATTATAAAAATGACAAATTGTATATGTTAAGAAGTAATTATCTTATCACCTGACTGATAATGATAACTCAATCAAAAAGAAATGGCCGAAACATATTTAATTAACTGACAATATAATATTAATAGGGCCCATATCTATAACATAACCAATATTTGTATTTCATCAGACTATTTGTTGCAAATTAAAGTTAGTGGTCAATATATGCTGATTTAGTATATAAAAGATTAATAATGTGCTTAGCTTTAGCTTATCTTTACATAAATATCTAAATACATAAAACTAGACTCAAGAAAAGTCTCCTGCCGTGCTTAGTTTTTATTTTCCTGTACTCTCCATTTAACTAGAATCGAAGACCAGTATCGTTAATGACTGTTTTTATGGCCGTCTTATGGTTTCTTAATAGCTCCGTAGGAGCAAAGATGGATTTTAAAATTGCTATGGTTTTATAATCATGATTGCTTGTCATCACATGAGTGTGTTGGTTTTCCTTTGAAAAACTGTATTGCGTTTAAGTATTATTGGATGTACAATGATTGAAAATTTACTTTTTATTAGTTTCCGCCCGATGTATCTCCAACCAAGATATGGAACGTGTCAACATAGAAAAATGTTCTTTGCACAGAAAATCTACAGTAGGTAATTGACATTATTAACTCATTACAGTGAAATTTAGTTTTTATTGCCACACTGATTAGAAATAATTTTGAATTGAGCTTTGCTTTTTTCTGAAATAATAAAATACATATATATAATGTTAGAATAAAAAGAAGTTTCTACATACTAATTGGCTTTTAAATAGAACATCCACTTTTTGTGTCGTTTAAATAGTATTCACATTGTTAGTAAGCATCATCGTTCCGAAACTTCTTCAATTTCTTCAATCTGTGCAAATCAAAGGTTATATTTCTCTATGGAGCAAATAGTACCTTGGGCCCTTTGTTAGATTTTATGATACGCGTTTCATTAGTTTTAAAATGCGTTTGCATTGCCTACTTAGCGACCGTAAATGAGGAAGTGTATTATTTTCCCGTACATTAATTATTATTATCGACCCTATGCTGTTTAAATTTTCTCTTTATGTTTTTGCTATTATAGTATTGCTAGTCGATTGTATAATCTATAGGTATGTACACATAATAACATATAAACGACCACCGAGTTTGTATATGAAATATTTTCGCACAATAATGACGATAGATTTTTATAATGTTTGTCATTCTGTAGTCTACAGTCCCTAGAACACATCGCATGAAATAAATATCCTTTAAACTTTCCGTCTATTTATCTGATCCAAATAAAGGCAATTGATCAATTTGATTCAAATTTAAAAAAATGGTGAGGTAAGAAGTGATATATTATTTGATGGCCTGACCTCTGCTTAACACGAGATTCCATACAAAGCGGATTTTACAATTGAGTACTGTTTTTCTATGAACGCCGTGTGCTTTTATTCTGAAGTTAAGATCGGCGTTAACATTCCTTTCAACGGTTAAATAGTGCATAATACTTAAAGTAAATTGCCTATATCCATTAAACACTGAACTATAGGTATGTGTTTTAGCACGTCGATATACGCAGGTAGTTTAAGTAGGTACCTTGAGTCCGTGAAGGTTAGTGGTGGCAAATATTATACATATGTGATTGCAGTTAGAGTCATAGGGGTATATCGAGTATCCGATGTTAAGAGTTTGGCGGTACAAGGAATACAAATAAAAGATCTATGGTATTGACTACATAAAAAGACTAAGCAAGCAGTTGATAGATATTGCTTAGTTACGATGATACCCGCTTATCAATACACGCGTTGTATAAAATATATAAAATACATGGACCCAAAATGTTCTTACTAAGTAGTAACACTTATATTTTTTGTAAATAGTTATTAAAAAAACCTTTAAATATCTAACAGACAAATCGAGGCTTAGACGCTCGTAAGTTGTCGTGACATTTTCTCGGATTTATTATAAGAATAACGCGATAACATCCATTTTTTCATTGTTTGCTTTCAACCTGTTCTCACATGCATAACAGTAAATATGCCTGACGTAATAATATATTCTAAAGCCGCTATGCGTTGAAAGGAATCTATGTCCATCTTATTTTGTAAAGGTACTGCACCTATTCGCACGCGGTAGTTTCGCAAGACGGTCCAAAAGAGGCTACCTCAAATATGTTTCAACATGAATGCTAACTAATGATCGATGAATTGGGCAACGGTCTTGTCTCAATATTTTGGCGCCTTCACTTTTAATGCAAACGGTGATAGGTGGCTGATATGAACGGCACCTCGCACGCTCGAACCGAATCCAAGAACGTCCCCATATGGTTTAAGATGGAGGGTTTTCAAATAGAATTGGAGGTTTACCGAGTCAAGAATAGGGTCCTCGAGACTCTAACTTTAGGCTGTCAACAAAAGTAAAGAAATATGAGCAATATATCTAATGGACCCTGTGAATATTTCTATTTAGTAATTTGATTAGTTACACTTTACTTTCAATAAATAGGAAAAGAAACACTAAGGGACGGCAAGGCAAAATAGTTTGAGAACGAAAGAGGCATAACTGATCGGTGGCGATGCTCTTTGGTCTAAGGAAGCTGAGTAAAATTGCGACAGGCTAGTAATTTCACGCAAAGTGCAACACATAGGTGGTTAGTTCATTCTTAAACAACAACAAGCAACTTCAAAATCAAAGTGTACATTTTCTCTGTATGCCTAAGAATAAGGAAGAAACGGCAGACAAGAAAGTGTCAATTATTATATTCCCATTTATTGCCATGTCTCTGTATTGCTTAGGTAATAAATCGCACAGCTAAAATAATATGGCTTAGCTCAACTACAAACACTTGGGAAGTATATTCGACATGAGAACTTTTAATTAAAAGGATTGATGAAACAAATACGGCGACAGAGGCTCACCGCAATTGTTCTTTCGTTCAACGTACCGTAACGTTAGAACGAAAAGTATCGCATCGCAAAAAAGTCGTCTTGGTCAACGTATTGTGTATTGTTGGAGCCTCCATAGGTCCACTCCCATGAAGGGAGTTTGCGTAACGTGAGATGGATACACTCGTGAGATCCAGGGTTGGCTTTGTGGGCTCTCGAGCGAGGCGTAGAGACACCAACCTTTGCGATTTTAGCGGATTATTATGGAATGTTTTCTGACTTCGACTTTGTTAAAACTTGGATTAAACAAATAATTTAACCTATTAGAGTAAACTTTTAAGTAGTAAGAAGTAAGTGCATAAAGAAAATTAATTCTTTACACTATGTCTGAATCTTGTTTATGTTTTACTAAACAGATTTGAAGTAAAATTAGCCCAAAGATTTCTGCAGATAGGTATTTTAATTTAGCACATAATCAAATACAAACGCCGTCTTTCATAATTCTTGCTTTCTACGTAATATCTTATTTTTGTGCGTAATCCATAACTTGAGGCACTTCACCATAGTTGTGTAAGTAACCGATACGGTAACGTAAAAAATTTGTTAAAAAATCATGTCACCACATATTCGTACGTAAACGGTAACCCTAGCCGCTTGCGCATGGCGCGAAACCATGGCCATGTCAATGCCCACTCGAGATATCTCGCGCCGCTGCCACGTTACCCGTCCACCTGTTAGATCTATATCTTTATACCTTGCACTTCCGAGTTACGTGGTATCTTTATCACCCACCACCTTCGTTCTGTCTCTATTGATGATACATTTATTTAGCTTGGTTAAATAAGATTACAGGTGGCATATGGCGTCAGGTGTTTATGAAAAGATTTTCCATTAAAATTCTTATTACTAACTTTCCTCTTTTAGAGGCCACTTTTTGTTATACTTTTCATTCGTAGTCCTTTTAAAAATATAAGGTATATTATATATGTCATACAATGAATAAAATGGCTGACATACTTATATAATTATATAACATATCCTTAAAACTCTTGGATAAAATAATATTCATTTTAGAGAATTCCCTTAAACAATTGAAAAGAGGTGAAATAAAGTGCAAGCTGATCAAAACAGATGAATTTGATACTTAATATGCAACATAGCAATTAAATTCTTGCGAATCTATTTGAGCCATGGTTTGAAGGGTTTTATGATATTCTAAACGTCATAACATTACGCAGTAAGATGGTATGTTTATTATCTATTAATTTTAATTAGGTCATTAAAGTTATTGGTACTTGGTCGGTATGTTAAATAGGCAATAGTCGGTAAGCGACAGGATGCGAGCGCCAACGGGTCGGCGTGCGCCGGCGCAGCTCGGCTAGCGACACCTCGCTAATCGCGGACCACATTCCACCGCGTACAGTATCCACTTCCAGAGCAAACACATCTATCTATCTATCTATCTATCTATTACGCAATTTCTGATTTGTAACGCATCAGTGTTCGATTCGAAATGTTTGAAAAACAGCAATTTTCCAGAACAGCCATTTTGTATGTTAGCTATGGTATTTCGTGGAGTCGATGGATCAAGGACAACGTTTCTGTTTCGATTTTTAAATATATTAAATGACAACTTATATTATTATTTTGGATATACTTAGTGCCATAATTACGAATTCATGTTACAATTGTAAAGAATCTCTTTTAGAGATTCGAGATGAAGATTTATGACTTGTAATCTACAGAAACTTCAAACTTCCAGCAAGCTTTACACCTTATTTTAGGAAGTGAATAAATGTTATTCCAATCATTCAAATAACCAAGCATACGCTTTCTCTTCGTTAAGACTTATTCAATAGCCACCTTCATAAAATATTTATAAAGTGACATGGCACGGGTTACCACTTTATGGTTGTTATTAACACAGATAATTTTCCCTAATAAACAAGTGGAAGTGTCTGCAAAATCTATCACTTACACGTAACTTTAACTAATACCTTCCCTGATCATAGTTCGCGAATCATTAAGCTGCAAATGAGAACGATAGTTCTAGATCATATGTTCCCAAACTTTTTTGGATTATCGCCCCCTTTATAAGAAAAAAAAAACTCCAACGCCCCACTTTACATAATATACCAAATTCATATGTCTGTATTTTATATTATCCATTACCTATTACAAATAAAATTAGTTATCTCTGTAATCGTGCAACTCGTGGTTTTGGCTGAGGGATAAACATGGATAGATGGCTAGATACGATGTTTTTTTTCCTAAAAGTAGAGGCAAGTATTTTATTATTCCCGTTTAAATGGCCTGTTGTTTGAGTGGTCAGTGACCCTGGCCACGAAACCAAGGGTCGCGGGTTCAGGGAAGGGATGAACATGGACATTTGTGCTCGAAGTCATGGTGTTTACAAAAACATATTTAAGTAAGTTTATCCGTTCACCTAGTATATAGCATACATGCTTAGTTTGGAAGTAGGGAATCGGTGTGTCAGCCTGGAGAATTCAATTTATTTTTATTTATGTTAAATTCTAATTAGGTATTACGCCGCGGCCGTCCCCTTAACTATCATAATGCCCCCGTTTGCCTTTTGGGCCCGCTATTGCCCCCTCGAAAATCGCCAGCGCCCATTAGGGGGCAGTAACGCCCCCGTTGGGAACCTATGTTCTAGATAAATGTGTTGTTGTGGGAAACTGGAAAGCTCACGATGTTCACTGCACAGTTTAGTGGTACCTCTCGTGAACGTTAGGCAAGAGACATCGTTTAGGCGAGTCTTTAGTTAACTATCTGAGATAATCTACATTACTGTTATGTCATTGTAATTTGCAATTTAAATCTCCGTTTTAGCAGCAATGGCTTATATCATATGCTATATAACCATATTTTTATCCCTATTGACGCAGATCAAAGCGATCATAAAACCGAGAAGGCGTTTTAATAAATCACAATAATATTAGAAATATACTTACACATTTTCGATTCAGCTGCATCAAATTTTTTTTACAATACCAACAACGGTTTATTTTATGGAAATTAATAATTCAAGCATAATCACTTGACTTAAAAAGTTTCATATTGATTACTTATCAAGTAAGCTGTACTTTGCCTAGACCTAGTCCAATATTTAATTTCTTCTTTCTAGCATTTTGTCATCTTTTAATACTATATGCTTCTAGTCTGTTAACTTAAAGATAAGATTGATCGGTTAGATTTTATCAGCTTTAGGTACCCCCGAACATGAAAACCAGCCAATAATCACAGTTCTGTCTGTGCACAAGTTTTGCCTCCTATATTTTTCTCATTGTTCAGGATGCATTATAAACATACCTCAAATTAAAAAAAAAAACCCAACGGTCATTGGAAATGTGAAGTGCGCGTCCTTCTCCACTACTCATGTTTAAAACTTCCATAAACCTTGAAAACCATTCTAATACCATTAATTGTTAATTCCCACCGCCTTCATCGCGTTCACACGCCGCTAATGGTGGTATCGATCACGGTGATTCGCTAAATGAGACGTTCACAGCGGCGACATTAATTGGACGGCGGTTCCGGCGACTCCGGCGCGGCGGTGCTGCAACCAAGCGGATCCGGCGTGTGAAATGTGGACAATGTCTCGCTTTAATTAGTCAGTTATGGAATAATCCCATCAAATTCTATTACCGAATATTGCGAGAGCTATAATTTTTACGCCCGAGGTGTAATTAACATATCTAGGGGTAATTCTCAAAATTTTAGACCGTTCAAATTAGAGAGCATAAAAGGAAATCCTTATTAAAATGTGTTTGAACGTGGAATACTATATCACGCTTGATATTATGCAAGTTCTAAGATAATACAAATATAAATTCTTATGAAAGTTGACACTATTTAAATTATATTTTTTATTGATTCACATCTTAAACATCCTGTGGGATGTCATGTGTGAAGTTAAATTTGTACGTTAAATCTACACCTAAATCATTTACGAGTAATATTATCTTTTCGGTATCCAACTTTCATTAATTAACACTATCATCTTACCGCTATCTCGAAACTGCGAGACTGTAACCATTTGAGAACATTTAATCATTTTCTTCGAGACATTTTCCTGTGCAGTCCAACATTCACTTACAATAAAATAAAAGCAGCCGCTGAAATACCGTTGATAAATGATGACCTAGACGTGATTTTTTACGCGACTTTAAGTTAAGAGAAAATGTTATTCAGTTAAGTTAAAAGTACAATTTGAAATCTATATGCACGTTGTGAATTAAGCAAAAAATAACAAGTTAGATCTAGTCGATTCTGTATCGATTGCAGCTAAAGATTATACTTTGAAATGCATTTATTGAATTTCATTCAAACTTAACATTGTATAGTTCAATATAGGACGGAATATGCTGGAATCAATTTCCGGTCGTGTAATTGATTTTTTCTAAATAAATTAGTTCGAGTCTGGGTGTCCTTTCAAATTATTATTAAATAAATCTGGTACTCGTGGTACTTATGAAAACACAAATTTTAAAGATCAAATGAAATCATTGCTTTCCATATTTAAGGATCGAATATTTATTAAGAATAATTGTTAAATTAAGAATTCATAGAAATAGATACTCTAACGCCTTCTATGAACTACGTTAGATATATCTCTATCTATCATAATCTAGGCTGTGTCATCTTTGCAAATTCAATAGCTAATTATGAAAGTATTTAATGTACGGCGCGTGTAACAAAAAAAAATCCTTCTGTCTGTCTGTTTATACCGACTAATCTCCGAAAAGGCTGTATAGATTTTGATGAAACTAATAGATAAAGAGAAACAAAAAAAAGAATACAGTTACGCGAAAAAGAAACATTGCTGAATTAAACGCGAGCGAAGTCGCGGATAACATATAGTATTTAAATATGGCGTATTCATGATGACCTCAGAAGGCGCACAATAGTAAATAAAAGATGGTGTGTTTGTTGAGCGTATCGGGCTATGACTGATGAGGTTCCGTTGTGCTTGATTGAATCCCTATATCTGTTATTTGCTCATTTCAAGTAGACTCGGATCCAAATGATAACCGACATAAATAGGCGTATATTTGTAGTATGAAGTAGATGATACATCCATATTGTTGCATATCTATAGACATACAATATGTAAATATACATTTACTTGCATAAATATCTATAATAATAAATAAATTCTTCTGACTAGCACACCAATTCCCTAGTCCCAAACGAAGCTTATAGATACTAGGATAACGGATAGACATACTTTAATACGTTTATAAACATCCATGACTCGAGTACAAATATCCATGTTCATCACACGAAATATTTGCCCCTAGCGGGATTCGAACCCGCGACCCTTGGTTTCGTGGCCAGGGTCTCTGACCACTCGACCAGCGGGCCAGCTATCTACACTTTTTGTGTTAAATTACATTAAAAATTAGCTCCTAATAAGTACGTATTTATTGTCGTCCTATGTATACGAATAACGGGAACAGAACAGACATAAACATCTTTATATAAAACATAATATGACTCAATTGTACATTTTAATTACACGCACACTTTCCCATAGTAGGACTAGAACCGGCGACCTTTGTTTTCGCTGCCAGAGTCTCCTCTTCTCAACAATAGCCTCTATTTTGAGACCAACATTCAGATTTTAGCAGGTTGTTAGTTTTTTATATATAGGTATATTATAAAGTCCCATGTTAGACTAGGGCATAAAAAATAATGTGCCAACTGTGTTTCTTGCCTAACATGCGACGAGCTAGCCACTTGTCACTACATTTCCACAATTTTTTATCTAATTTAATTTTGGCTGAATGTTGTTAAAGGGGCCTGCTGCCCCTTTGACTCTGCCTACCCCTTCGGGTATTATAGGCGTGATTTTATATATATTATATATTATTGCACCCGCCTTCCATCTCTATTCCTCGGTTTTAAGTATATGAGTACCAGCGCGGCGCGTAGTTCTCTTCCCTATGGATACGGGGGTAAAATAGATTATTTGTACAAACTGACAAATAATCATAGACAAACACTGACAAATAACTTCTCTTGCTCTTATCGGATTCATTTCTAACATCACGTTCGACGTTAATGGGCTCTCATTATTCAATTTCCTCGGAGAAGTCGTCAATACAAATAAATGACTAAACTGATTCACACCTATATTGATTTGAAACAGAATCTATTCCCCGGGCAGTCGAAAGCGCAATGTCGGTTAATGTTTCATCTTTTCGGAAATGCGGAATGGTCCCCACCATACATTAACGAGTAATATTATCTTTTCCAACTTAGTATGATATAAAATTATGTATAACATGCATTAGGAAAATACAATAAAAAATTATAAGCTATAAAAAGCGATACGTCGTATTAAAAAGATAGCTGACTTAAATGAAAATTACGACATATTAAGTCGTCGATGAAAAAACCTGTATTTTTCATAAAGAAACAAGAAGGAAGCAACAATACTGGAATGCAATAGGTAGGTTCTTTTTATTTTTGATATTGTTTTTGGTTTTTATTAATCTGCATTGCATGGTCGAAATTTTAGTTACAACATCTCAACACACAGCCATAACATTATAAGAAGCGTGTATCTCTCTCCCATATACATAAATCCCGGTCATCCTACTACCGTCAACAATTCCCCCGCTGTATTACTATGGAGCCAGGAAATACAACAAAGTGGTCAGTGGTGGTACCGCTAGGCGAGTATGGGCGATGAGTCGTCACTTCTCGGCTGTCATTATATTAATGTTGTTATGGACGGACGTGTTTGAGGTTAACAATAATATAATTTGCACCTCTAAAGTAAGACAGCCTTATTAAAACACACAACAAGAACTGTTTCTCAAGACAATACATTAGATATTTAACAATAAATAACAATTCTCTAGTCCCAAACTAAGCTTATGAGCTTGTACTATGGATACTAGGTAAACGGATAGACATACTTAAATACGGTGACAAACATCCATGCATCCATGACTCGAGTACAAATGTCCATGTTCAGCACACGAAGTATTTGCCCCAAGCGGGATTCGATCCCGCGCCTCTTGGTTTCGAGGCCAGGGTCTCTGACCACTTGACTAAGTGGCCAGTCAATAACAATAACCTTGAAGATGATGATGGTATTAGATACTAGTAAATTTAAGTAAACAACTAAAAAAAAATATTTAGCCTACTTCTAATAAATACATAGATACACCTATGTAGGCACATCTCTACTAATATGCCGACAATCCTTGAAGGGGTAGGTTAAGTCAGAGGCATCAAACCCCTTTAACTACTTTTGATCAAAATGGGAACTGGATTGGGTTAGACGAAATTTTTTTAAAAAGCCCCAAACCAATATAAATCGAATAAATGATGTCTCAATTTCATTCGTATGTAACCACTGCATATGCAGACACCATAACGACGATGATTTACTCTATTAAGGTAAATAATATACCCTCCAACGCAATTAATATCCAACGTGGCTAATGTTCAGAATGTGCGCACTTTGTAACTTTTTCACCGACTTAAATCTTTCAATTCGTGGTAATTGAAATGGCTGTATCTAATAACTGTTTTATTGAAAACATACGCACTGCTAATATCGGTAATTACCTATGTAAAATTGAGAAGGTGTAGACCGCTTCTAGTTTTGTTATATGTACTTGTGGTCAGTCAATATGAGGTTTTTGACGGGACTAGACATATTTGTAGGTAATATACCTATATTTTTTTATAATTTTATGTTTACTTATAAAATTTATCTCCTTACTATCGTCATAGTTATTTCGCATTCAGTTTTGTCTTACATACCAGGAATCACCTCTTTCTGTATAATGAGTATTCTCTATGTAAATCCAATATGCAACCTTATTTTTAATAAATACGAAACCTGAGAAATGTTTGTACAAAATCGTTAATAGAACCGATTGCAATAGTTTTTTTTATCATGTTATATTTTGAATTTTATGTAGGTATGTTATATTTTTATAAGACGTTAAATAAAGTTACACTGTACTAAAAACTATTTTCGAGATACGATTATAATTATTTTCATACTGGTTTTTTAAATGAAAACGTATGACCCGTGTTTCAGTTTTCGTATATACTAAAAAAAAATAACCAGGTAGGTATACCTATATGACTGCATAAGAAATATCAAAAATTATATCTATACGACGAGTTTGTATAAAATTGATGGAATATATTATTTAGTTAAATTTATGAACTTAAAGCATAATTTTCTCATTTTTTTAAAACATCACGCGCGTTATCCTCGAATGGATGTAGGCAGGGTCAAATGGTCAAGTTATTATAACATTTTATTATAATCCCAATTTATTGTAATTATGATTTCAACAGTTCTTATTCTTATGGTCTTTATTGCGGAGTTTTCTGACGGAAAAAGAAAAGTGAAGGCATATTTCAAAAAGGACGGAAAAATGTACCTAAAGAAAAGCAGAGAAAATTATGAACCGAAGGAAATGGTTTATACGATTCACCATGATTATGGCCAAGAACTCCAACAACTAATTGCAATGAACTATTTCGACAATAATTACGATTACTAAAAGGTATAACTGGAGGTCATTTAATGACATTATTTCTATGAACATCTTAATTAATAAAATCTGCGATGAATTTGATGGAAATATAACTTGGACTTTTTTTGTTAAACTGACCTTTTTCCAGATCTGCTTTTGATTTAATTATTAGTTGACGCGGTGTCCAAATAATTATATGACACCTTTCCTCCAAAGTGTTTTAAAAGACATTTATTTTATTATTGATATAGACATACATTTATAACATCACGCCCATAATCCCCGAAGGGGTAGGCAGAGTCGAAGGGGCAGCAAGTCTCTTCAACCACATTTAGCCAAAAATAAAGCCGGGCTGGGTTAGATGGAAAATTGTGAAAAAGCAGTGACAAGCGGCTAATCTGTCGCCTAAACAAACACACCCAAAACCCGATATACCATTAGTCGCCTTTTACGACATGCTAGGCAAGAACCACAGTAGGCATATTCTTTTTAAGTCCCAGACCAACATGGGACAGTAGGCTGGGTTGGATGATATATATATATTTTTTTAATTTAATATCGAATTAATAATATTTATAACGTCAGCATATTTTGCTTTTATTGCCTCACAAAATCTATGAAAGCATTTCATCTCTTTCAGGTGAATTTTTAGTCTCAACCACCTTATCATTAATATATATAATGATGAATCATATATAATACACAGAGTTAAATCCTTCATGGAATCCATGAAATCTTATAAATTAGTTGATAATCTTAAGAGACGGCCATGTCACCTATCAAATGCAAGTTGTCTAACTAACTAATCTGTTACTGAAGATGACTTCGTCTCGTCGTCGAGAAATATTTTAATAAAATCAAAACATGTTTAATGTATTAAACGTAATTAAATATGATGGATGTTTTATTATCCCCATTGACTTTATCTGGTAAACTTTGATTAAACTGGTTAATACATAATAATTATTTTCCTTGAAAAAATTAATTACTTAATTGAAACAATATCTTTCTCCACGTCTAAACAAACTTAGGATCGAAGAGTAATCATATGTCTTTATCAGTGTCATTTTCTTGAATGTGATACTGATAAAAACAGATAATTTGACACAAAGGTGCATAGTTTTATGTCCTTTTTTCCTTTTCGAAGTCCAATTTGGTCATATTTAACTTCAGACTAATAGCTCCTAGCTAGAGTCCAGTAACGACATTAAAGCGACTGCCATTTGACTTTCTTGACCCTTTATACAGGGACTTTAGAAATTTAGGTCATGGTTACACATCCACAGTTATTTGAATATACGAGTTTTTTCACCTTGTTTTCCCTCACGGCCGAGCTAGGTATGCTGCCATAAGTGGCTCGTTGTCAGATTTTAAGAATTGTGAGATAGAGTTCGTATTAAAGCTCCTCGCATCTGAGGCGTGTGTCTTTACCATTTAACAACTATCGCTCCTAATTTAATACTTCTTTCATCACACTATACTAGATGTGCCCGCGGTTTCACCCGCTTTAATAGTTATTGTGTCGTAGCGTGATGATATTATTCAATTCGGACCACAAGTTCCTGAGTTGAGCGCGTTCAACCAAACAAACAAGATTTCATTTGATGAGAGGAATATCAATATTAACTCTTTCCATTTTTTTAACACCAGATAGCAATTAATTATTTTTTAAGAGGCCCACTTTTATACTTCTCACGAATTGTCGCCACCACTGATACCCCGACTTTCTTACTTCATCTGATTGAATCAAGAACAGATGTCTCCAGCCATTATCAAAGTGGATTATCTTACTACAACTATGTTAGTGACATAATTCGTAAAACGACTCAATTGTTTAGCGGCGCCTTTGTTTAGAGCGTTTCCCAGCATTGTGTGGTGTTAACAGTTACGATAACACCGGTGATGTAATTACATCTGACTGTTATGGATACGAATTCCTTGCATGTGGATTCGATAGCTACTGAACGACCTTAGAGACTACGGTGTAAAATCTAAGCTACCGTCTATAATATAACAACATACACACATAACATCACGCCCATAATCCCCGAAGGGGTAGGCAGAGTCAAAGGGGCAGCATGCCCCTTCAACCACATTTAGCCAAAAATAAAGCCGGGCAAGGTTAGATAGAAAATTGCGAAGAAGAAACGACGAGCGGCCAACTTGTCGCCCACACAAACACACACCCAAAACAAATAATTATTGTTACTCATTACATCAAAATAGGTATGCGAATAAGAAAAATATGTTGATGGGTTTGAAAAAGGTCATTGAGGTAAATTAAAACGAACTACACTTACGTGGATATACATATATATAATATATTTAAGATAAAATTATTATTTTAACAACATCCTGTTATATATTTTTTTACATAATTTCTCGAATATATTTTATTAACGCTTTATTTGTATCTTTCACCGACGTTTTCATTATCAGCGTTATTTTCCAAACTCTCATCTAATTGATTTCCTTCTTCACCCGTTTGGACATTATTGTCATTAATAGCATGGTTATGGGCATTGATTTGGTTTTCGTTGTCATCATCATACACTGGAAATTTATTGGAATTTGAGGATTCATTTGGAGTATTCTTTATTTTATCTAAGAGATCTATCTCTTCTAAAATTTGGTTATCGTAGTTACTATATGGAAAGTCTTCCCGACAAGGTCCTGGGTGAAAATACCAAAGCGATGGATTAATTGACCGAGCTAATATAAAATCACATGTTTTATAAGTCACTCCATCGGTTCCACAAAGGACGATTCTGTTTGCTTCGTTTTCGTTACATTCGTGCCAAAAATGCCCATTGGAGTGGGCAAACGACACTATCATTAAAAGCAGTGAAACTGAAAGAGAGTACAAAATAACAAGCTTTAATATAATATAAAATAATATATAATCGCAGAAGCAAGATTGTAAATAAATTATCCAGACTGACACACCAAATCCCTAGATCCAAACTAAGCTTATAAGTTTGTGCTGTGAATACTAGATATACTTAAATACGTTAATAAACATACATGATTCGAGTACAAATGTCCATATTCATCACACGAAACATTTGCTTCTTGAGGGGTTCGAACCCGCCATCCTTGGTTTCTTGGCCAGGGTCTCTGACCACTTGGCCAACGGGCCTGTCAATATAATATATATATATATATATATATATTATATTGCCTACTATTTGCGCCACGTGAACCTCTTTTCATTGAGTTACCACAGAATTAAATAACAATTACATATTTTATCGTATTTTATTTGAAAAAAATTAGACAGTAATAAAATTTACTAAATGACCATGAATATAATATATCTAATGTTTTTTTTGTCTCGATCTCAAATGTAATAAAATAGGTTGCATCCCACTTGTTGGAAAATTTTGTTTTAAAAGTATACATAGAAAGTGAGTAAAGTATAAAAGTTGTCTGTGCTTTTACACAAATTTTATTTTAAACCAATCATAAACCAAACTTTAATGTATAGTTAAAAAAGGTCTAGACAAATTATTTTACAGAGAAAACCTTTTAAATATTTGATGATGACCTCTTAACATCTCTAAACACCAACCAACAAGTAAAAATATATAAAAAAAGGATTATCGAATATATGTCCATAAAACTTATATCTTAGTAGTTAGAGGTGGTATTAAATTTACATGATCAATATTTTTGAGAGGTTACTTATACAATGAAACACGAATATTGGATTTTTTTGCATTGGGTTTGCACTGTTATGGCATTTGTAGTATTTTTTTTAAACCAAAATTTTTCGTAGTTCAAATATTTATATTACGATCAAGACATTATAGGCTACCAAGGACTAAAGTCAGTATAAGACAAAATGATCGTATTGCACAATACTTACCACCAAACTGCATAATGAACGAATGTGTTGCAAAAAATATACCACGTTTTTTATAGTTCTCAAAAACAAATTGAATTTAGTACAGCAAATCAATTTACCAATTAGACACATTATTTATAATTATTTTAGCATGTATTAATTTCAATTCATGACCGACTATGTAATGTAATAAATAAATACCTACTGACTCATGTTTCCATTTAAAATTATAAAAACGTACTTGTTTACTTGCAATCAAACCTTTTCCAGAAACCAGAACCCAGTCTCGATTAAATCTATGTCAAAAGATAATTTTGTTTTTACATACATACCTGCATACACATCTTCACCTACACAATCAGAAAACAACCATAAATACAGGATAAGTCGGCTCTTACGACACGACATGCTAGAAGAACAGTTGTCATATTATTTTTAGACAGATAAATCTGAACATTAAAAAGTGCTGAAGTAGGTACCCTAGATTTTTCCTTCTAAGCATGCATACATATCATCATGCTCACAATCCCCTAATGGCAAAGTATACACATATAGGCCAAAATATACACGTACGTCCATAGATATTTGAAAGTGAAAACGATTTTTTTCCTCATTGCCGTGCAAGTGGTATAGATACCTTTTTTCGTATAATTCAATAAACAAATACATACATACATGTATTTTATATATTATAATTTAACACTATTAAAGTACCTAAGTATGTGAATATCTCATTATTATTCTCTTCATCTCTGCAGGGCTAACACTGCTGAAATAAAGAGTTACCCTATGTTTAAACCTATGATTTTTATGATCTATTGTTGTAAGAAATCATAGAGTATATATTTTTAAACCTAGCAATGAACCCTTTTCAATAATTCGACTTTGACTTGGTTCCATAATTTCTTTATTGAACTCTAATAACATATGTCATACTTATTCTAATCAAGGATGTACATTTTTACCACCAAGCTGCATCATGAGAGTCAACACGTTTATCGGAAATAATCGGTTATTTATAGCTTTTCATATTTACACACAGGTAATGCATGGCACATGTTCAATTACAACATTGCTAATTGAAGTTGTTCCCGCATTCTTAATAAATGAAACAATTACAGTTGAGTACGTTTGCGCCAAAAGTAAGACAAACAATTTTATAGTGACTCACGTCTTAATCCGTTGGCGTTCCGTCCGAATGGAACAACTGTGTGGTTGAAGATTCTTCTCCAGAATTATCCGAATCAGTAACATTTACACTCGGATTCAGACGTCGTTGCTAAAACATTTTTATAATTAAGAGAGCTCCTGTAATTGTCATCAGAAAAGTCTTTACCATATGATGTTGTGGTTTTAGTAATATTTAATTAAAAATGGGTTGGCTTTTTGTGGTGCAGTTAATTGGTCAGTGCTGTTACATTTGGTAGCGTTGGATCTTTTGATAGTAATTCATCGGATGTTTTTTTTGGGATGACGCGGTTCCGCTGTATTATTTCCAGAATCTTTTGAACCGTTGGAATTCTCATCCGGCTTAGATATATTCCGCTTCGGAATATAAGCTGTTGTAGGTGACTTTGTTTGTCTCGGTTTCGTCTTCGTCCTCTTTAAAGAGCTTTGTTGTCGGTTCTGTTGACTTATCGTTTTCAGAATCAACGGATCCACCGGAGTTTAGATCCAAAGATTGCAAAATCTTAGTGGTGGATGCATCTTTATAATCACTTCTTAAATTTTCTTCAAAACTGTTGCCATATGTATAAGTATCTAGTAGTTTTAAATTTTGACTTCATACGAGTAGGTTTGGACTGGTACGGTGACTCAGTTATGGGTGATCTAGCTTTCTTCGGCTTTGAAGGTTTTCGAAGGTTAAATTTTTACAGTGCCTCATCAGATTGGTCAATTGTAGTTGTGCTAGTCTTATGTTTGGGCTTTGTCTTTCGACGATGATTCGTCAGATTCTTCATTGTTTCCAGAATAATAATTTGTAGGTGTGATCGGTTTATGTTTGGACTTCAAACGAGTAGGCGGAAACCTAGTAGATATTTCGTATTTACATTATTAAATTATTTATTTTAGACACAATAGCGTTGTGTACATGGCACATTGACGGGTATGTTATTCCGTCTGTTCAAACAAATCGGTTCCCCAGGTAAACATAGCAATGATAAAGTGAACATAGCCATGATTTACATTAAGTCACCAGAGATATGTACACAAGAATAATTATTAATTTATAAATATATTAAAATTTACTTTTAACGAATGAAAAAATAATACTATTTCCTCCGAGCTTCATCTCAAATCATTTATTTTCTATGAAACTAATTTATAGTTTAGATATACCAACTTTAGGCAATCACTGTCCAATCACAAATCAATTTACTAACACTGCTGTGTTATTTATTATCTTGTACAAATTGAACATTACACCTAAATATAATGAAGCTGAAATATTGCATAACTATAAATATAGAAAGAATATTTATAGGAAGAAATCGAATAGAATCAGTTTTCGCATTTTACACTTTACGCTACTGACTAGAGAGTACATTACCTGTGTTTTGGTACCATTATATTTATAAAATACTACGTAGAACACATTTTTTAATCCTAGTATGAGTCTGTAATGGCCAATCACTACATTTTATGTAACCGATCAACGATATTTGCTTTTTAGAAAAATAATTTGCTGTGACGAATAGTGAGCAATCTATTGGCATATTTTTAAACTTTATGTTTATAAAATAATAACTTAAGTTTGTAATCATTAACAGTCTAGAAAGTAAAATCTCGACCAAATCTCTGAAATTACCAATAGTATTATTGTATACTAGCTGTGCCAGCGGTGTCACCCGCGTTTATGGTTAATATTATAAAGACTATTTCCGTCATACATGATTTCTATGTAACTTTAACCATTAAGGCTGCACACGCGACGGACGCTCAAAAAATGGAGTAACTTCTCCCGTTTTCCCAACATTTCCCTTCACTACTCTGCTCCTATTGATTTTAGCGTGATGAAAAGTATACTATAACCTGCCCAGGAGTATGAAGAATAATTGTACCAAGTTTCGTTAAAATCCGTCGAGTAGTTTTTGTTTCTATAAGGAACATACAGACAGATAGACAGACAGACAAAAATTTGACTGATTGCATTTTTGGCATCAGTATCGATCACTAATCACCCCCTGATAGTTATTTTGAAAATATATTTCATGTACAGAATTGACCTCTCTACAGATTTAATATAAGAATAGATAGTTTTACAGTTTGCACACGTCTTTCTAGTAGGTACCTACTTTAAAATACTTTTACAAACGTCATCCCGAATTATTTTTTGACGCTTGAGCCGTAACGAAACGAAGATTCATTACAGAAACACGTTATTTTTGTTTTTGTGTAGCGTAATATGGACTGTATCACTAGGTTGGGTCAAAATTTTAACTTAAGCTTATAAAATCCACGAACCAGAGAAAGAGAGGAAAATATAAAGATTCGATTTATCACATAGTGTTACTCAGGGTATCGGCATACGACTGATAACTGTATATATTGTTCATTTTATACTAAGCAAGTTGTTAATTCAAGAGACAATAAATATTGAACTGGTTGTACCTGACAGTTTGCGATGCAATAGCAAATCGAGAGTTATTAAAAAATGTATAATCGTAGGAAAAAATAAAATAAAATCTCAGAAATATTTAATTACATTTCATGCTAGACAGAGATCGACCAATGGCCATCCATTCTCAACACCTGTAATAATTTACACTATTGGATATTTTATTTTGTTTAAGATCGATTAGGATGTGGTCAATCCGTGTAAACTATAAGATGATAATCTTATTCTAACATTTCACTCCGGTTTTCTTTGTAAATTATGCGATTATAATTTATTTTATGTAATAACTTGGAGCATCCGCCAAATTGCATGGTGACGTGGTTTCTCTCGTGTTGACTTACACGAAGTTAAACAGTAGCTTCACTGAATACCAGCGACAATATGGAACCTGCAATAAAAAAAAGTTTGGTAATGGTTTCTTTGTAACGAAAATTAAAATGACATTAAATTTCCTAGAAAAAGTTAAGCGTATATAATAAAAATAAATATTAAACATACCTATTATAAAAATGTAACCTCCCTCTTCTGACATGATAACTATATCTACTAATATTATAAAGCTGAAGAGTTTGTTTGTTTGTTTGCTTGTACGCGCAAATCTCAGAATCTCAGGCCCATTTATCGTAGAAGGCTATAGGCTATATAACATTAACCATAAATGCGGGTGAAACCGCGGCACATCTAGTTCTACATATTTAAATTGTACCGAACGAAATTTGATCCCAGCGCGGTAGTCAGTTATGTAATGAAAAAAAAACAAATTTGCCATACACAACAGGGCAAGACGCGGTCCTTTCATATCGTCTGAGTTGGAGAGAGTTTTCTTTTTAATCAGGCGACGGTCTGTAGCCCAGCGCAATTTAATGACTGCATAATTTTAATTTGCAGTACACAGAACTGCGTAGTTTGTTAACGTTAATTGAACAAGATTTATGTACGTGTATAGAATTATTACTTGATTTATGCTCCTTCAGATGTAATTACATATCTGAATTATAAATGTACATTTAAATTATGTGACCGGGCTAGATTTAAGTTCAGTTGAGGATATCCCTTAGCTGAAATTACGATATACGACATACATACTTAAGGGATTAATTAAGATGAGTAACAGAAGAAAACATTCCTATGACATACTTTAACGATGTAGACAAAATAGCGGAAAAAAGCTTTAAAAAAATCTTAACTCATCATCATCTTAGCGTTATGTCCCGTGTTTAGACGGGGTCCGCTTAGCTCTGGTAATAACAAAGAAGCGACTGCCGGTCTGACCTTCGTAATCCTAAGATAGGGGAACCAGACAATTTTTGGATCATGGTTACAAATAAAAAGTTGTTTGAATTTGCAGGTTTCATCACGATGTTTTCCCTCACCGCCGAGCTAGTGGAATAAAATACGTACATAGATTTGAAAAATCCAGAGGTACGTGCCGGGTTTAAACCTGCACTCCTCGGTTAAGAGGCGCGTGTCCCTACCATTGAGCTACCACCGCTCAAAAAAATCTTAACTAACGTGTTTTATTTTCTTCTAAGTGACTATACCGACTTTCATTACCCTTAGTGAGACTCAGTAGCTGGTTTTGCATTGCTCGCCTGTCGCACAAATACATACATAAGTGCATTGCAACCGTTTAGATGCGCCTTTATTGCAACTCAGGCTTGCATGATGCACGCTAGGCCCAGGCACATGAGGTTCTAGATACTTACTGACTAGTTAGCTCCTATATTTAGCCTTTCAGCTATATGCCTAATAAGGTATATGTTGTAAATTAATTCTGATGAAGTCTTACGATAAGACGGAGACTGTTTTAGTGCAGGATAGCTTTATTTGTTTGTCTGTTTTTTGTGGCAATGAAAACAGCATGCGAGATGCGCGCGGGCAGCGCGTGGCAGACGCATTCGAGGCGTAAAATAGTTTGAATGACATATAAATAGGTTTGAATCATCGCATCGAAGAGGTCTGGACGTATCCCTATGTATGGAAATAAAGTAAAGAATATGGCTACACATTTTAAAATATATTATTCATTGGTACGTCTCGTGAACGCAAGCGGTGTTTTGTCTTTACGTATTAGAATTTAACATGTTTCAGTAAGTACCTAGATGTCAAAACAAAAAGCGGTTATAGAATAATGAACAAGAAAATGTTAAAAACTTTTATTTATTATATATTATAATTGCATGACAGGAAATCGTGTCGCATAACCTCGTCTATCCAACTATAAAACGTATCATCGTCCGTTGTTCCATTCATCCCCATTCCTCTGATGACCCTTACACCATCCCTTATGTCTTATAGCAAGCGACTTTAAACCTTTTTGATTCTTTATGGTATTAAAGATACACTCATTTCTGTACGTTTCACCATCCGTACCACAAACCGGCATGGTCACTAAAGTGCAGGTGGATTCGTCTTTGATGCCTTTGTTTGGATGCGTTATGCTTTTAGGTGTAGTGATGTTCAACTTCAGCTTGTACTTGATGCAGCGGCCCATGTACAGTATTTCCAGGTCTTGGTCCCGGTGTTTGGCGTGCTTGAAGTCACACATGTTGTTATACGTCCGTCCGTTGGTCGCACACACTGGCTCGTTTTCTGCACAGCGTGTTCTACCGTGGACGACACACATCAGGCCAAGAAAGAGTGCTGTAAAATATATAATATGGTATTCTTTCACTATTTATGTATAAATAATTATTTATTTAGGTATTATGAAGATCGTAATTTAATTAAGCCTATGCGTAATAACTATCAAACACAAAGTCTGTATTGAAATAACATGTATTTCAACTTATAAACAACAAAGAAACCTCGTAACTTTAACTTCTGGTGGATTTTAAGTAACAAAGTTTATAAATTTTTATATCAAAAAAATATATATAATTTTACTTTTGTCAATAAAATTCATATATTGAGAAAACCAACTAAACTTAGTTATTTTCCTTGTTTCAAATTCTAAAAATTCTATATCTAGGTATTTGCGCATGTTGCAAATAAAGTGAATATAAATGCAATTAAAATATACTTACATAAAAATATCATTACTGCCTGATGCGTCGATGATGCGGGCGACCACATACACCATCGCATTAATGATTTATCAAGCGGTGCCCCACCATTTGCTCACTGCACCGTGCAGAAATAATCGAGTTAGTATGATATTAATCGATTTTCTTCACGATTCTTAAGGCGAAGCTGTGAAATTACTTGCAATGTATCAATCATTTATGTCTTGGATTCAATCAATTATATTAAATGTTTTATGCTTACAAGTATTATTATTTATAAACAAATATATATTTTGAGTTGGGTATTTTACACCATCTCTTATAATAAAAAAATAATAATTCGAATAATTAGTTCATCATCGCGGGAAGCCAGTTAGTTAGTTATTTTTTATAAGAAGTTTTATGAAGTGAATGACATCTTAAATCACTATAAAACAGTAAATATTTTTACCTGAATTAAAATATCTTTTTTGTTTTTAATGAAAAAAACAATTTTTTTAAACCACAAGAGATTTAATCAAAAAGCAAATATGTTATGAAAATTTACAAAGTCTAGTCAAGCCTGATAACAGGAAATACGCTGAACCGGTAGGGTTAATCCATAACAAAATCCAATGATCTCTAGATTTTAACCAACAATCAACCCTTCACAAGGGGGGGTGCTTTCAATGTCCATATGGCACGATCCTTTCATACCTCACTCGCCTCTTCAACATTCTTCATGATCCTTTTCATACAAGCTCTACGGTTTTTATGACTCCTAACATCACCTTCTGTTAATACACGACCAATCTGGTCGTGGTAGGTGAGCCTGGGTCTTCTGCGGCTCCTACATCCTTCCACTTTCGCCTTGTATATCTGTTTAGTCAATCTTTCGTCATCTATTCTTTCCACATGTCCGAACCACAAAAAAAATAGCAAAGTTGAAATGTTGAAATATGATATATCCAAAAAAGACGAAACCATATTACTACTCGAACATATTTTACGCCAGGCTTATTTGTGGACACGTTATAATCGAGTTTTGAGGATCACAAATAACTAGGACAAGTAAACTGAGAAGCATAATCTATTAAAGTACAGTTAACATAGAAATTAACTTTTTTTTATTTAGAGATTGAATAAATATGGTGGCGGCTTTTTAGATTTCGTAGACAGACCTAAATCTGCCTGTTTTCTTTTATTTAATACTAGTATGTATGTAAGTAAAAATATATTTTTTACATCTCTTGAAGTAAGCATGCATCTGATTAACAATAAATCACACAAAAGTTAATTGTCTGAGTCTGAATTGATTGGAAGCCCGCGAACAATCCGTTTTCACCGCGGCCCGTGCAGCAATGCGCGTGAGCAGCTACGACATGTGTAAAGACTTCAACGCGTTTCTACAAAATTTTTGACAACCGTATTGGATGACATATAAATATGGTGTATTTTTGCTTACGCAAATTTTACAGTGAATTCATCATTTAATTAAATAAACTGCATGTGAATATTGCTTTCTTGTTACATGAAGACTGAATGGGAAATTTATTTAATCTTTAAGCACATTAATTGGCGGTATGTATTTTATTACCATATACCAAATAATAAATTTAATTTAATTGGTAGTTTTGAAAATTAATGGATGACATTTAAATGATCACACAGACAGACAAACAAACTCTTTTCCTAACGCATATACTTTCTTCATTTTGTCGCGGGTAATAAATAACATTATTTTATTCTAAAAGTTAATCTTTTATCGCAGTTATATGCTTCAAGTCAATAACAGCTCATACCTACAGAGGGTATTGGTTTCAACACGTTCTAAAACAATCCTCAAATCATGACAGCATAACAGATTAGAAATAGATCCTTTTTTACTGAAGTCACCTGATCCCTCGTTCACGGCTAAAAAAACACGACGTAACATTTAACATATTAGATTTCATGAATAAGTAAATTCTATGTGAATAACAATGCGTCAGGAAGATAAATAAAAACTGTATCATGGAAAATTCTTAATAAAAACATAATTCATATAAGGTAATAAATAAAACAGTTTTCAAAGAATAATAAAAAAGGCAAAAAAAAAATTATTCGAAACAGAAACTAACCAATTCTTATCAACGTTTGAAGTTCAAATACAAACAATAGGATTTGCTGTTACTTATTGACTTCTTTGTGGGCGAGATAGTTACTTTAATAATATATAAATATTTAGGTAGGTGAATAAACATCGTTAGGACACAAATAGATGTAGACATAAGAAGCCATTATAGAAACAGAAATAACTATAAATATTACCACGAGTTTGAAAATCCAAAAACAAAATCAATTTGCTAATTAACCGAAATTAATGATACAGACTTACAGCTTCGCTGACGAAATAAACTCAAATGTAAGCGGCCAGTCAAATTGTTATCATTCTAATATTAATAGCATCAACTCGACAGTAATCTAGTTGTTGGCTACGCGATTAAGATCACTCACCTTGACACAATTCCGTCTGAACGTTGACGGATATGCGAACTAGATACAGCCTATAGCTACACTGGTTCACACTCCGATTTTGACTTTGAGACAATAGTAGCTAATGAGATTCGATAAATAATAACAAAGATTTCATCACTTGTTTCATGGACATTATGATAGATAATAACTGTATCCATAATTACTCAATATACTGACAGAAGATAATCATATACGATTCTATTCAAATTTTTGTTGATTGCTTACAATGCAGTATAAGTAGTGGCTTTTGCAACGAACCTTTTTAATATGTTATTAAATGTATAGACAATATGTATTCTTTTTAAATTATCACGCAATAGACAGAAATATAGATTATCTTTATTCGTGTAGGATAAAGCACTTATAAATCATTTGTATAATAAAGAGTATAATTTAGCTGTTTTCATTTCTATAAAGTCATCATCTCACCTATTAAATTCAATAATGTTCTAGACTTCCATATAAAGAGCTGAACACCGCATAAAGGGCTGTAATATAGAATCTTGCCGCAATATAAAACATTCAAAACATAGTATGTTTCTAAGTTGTTTTAGGTCTTCCGTTTTGACCTAAGGGTCTCCGTTACACTTTAATTTACATACTATATGAATTGCGTCACTTACAATAACACGGCTTACCATCCTGCCCCTTTTATGTTTTGACAAGCGTACGAGAGTACAATTGGAAATGTCAGCGTCCCCTTTAAAAGTAACCGACGAACGAAAAGTTGCGAAAATATCGTCCGGGTCAAGTATTAAGGCGTAAAGTATAATATTATACAACAGCACGGGATCGGCCTTTAAAGACCACGGTTGGCCAGGTACCTGTTTCCGAGAGTAAAGTTCGCTTTTGAGAACGATTCGTTGCAAAATGTTTTGATCACGACTAGACGGCTCCTTTGAACCGGTGAACGTACCGAATGGGTCAGAATATAGAGCATTGAATTCATTCATAAACGCATGAGCAATAGTTGTTTGAGTTGGTAAGTGGCGAGTTGTGAATGTGATATTTGTTATTACATTGGAATAGCGTAGGCGACGTTGCAGTCCATAAGCTTATTCACTCAGTATAAAGGTAACATTGTTCATTACACAATTATAAGTGATCTGATCCTTCTTTTATAGCCAAAAGAAATATATAACCAATATATATAACAAAATCATTGATCTGTCATGATTTGATTTTGGTATTAAAGCTCTTTGAGTTGCAAGGACTTATAAAGTCATAAACCTCATGAAACTTACGCTGATTAAATGTTCATATTGGGCTGCGGTAACTACACTTCAACTATTCGTAATATACAACAAAGTTTATCCACCGACTCGATACCTGACAAAATACTTAAATCATTTTCATACGGTTCCCACCACTGGACTGAGTGACTCATGATTAAGCTTTAACCTAAGACAGTTAGGTTACTAGTCAGTACTAATACTGTTACCTTACAAACTTCTGACATAACAACTTAAATGTCAGCTTTAGACATTATCTTAGATCGTATTATTTACATCGAGCAAAATAAATGACTCTACACTAAGTCCCACTAGGATTTATGAAATTTATAAACTATCTTGGTTCTCATAATCTTACTCCTGGTCACGGACTTGTAAAGAAAGAAGGACTCCGCGCCACTAACTAGACATTGAAGCTCCTCAGGTGCTCCACCTTGACACGCAACTTACGTCATACATTGACATAATAAGTGCTCCAAATGACAGATATCCGATATCTGGTATCCCTATGTATCTCACTCACACATTCATAAACGTGGCTTCACGCTATAGTATGACAGCCTGGAGTCCTTCTTTTTTTACTAGTCCGTGCTCCTAGTACGTCTTTTTACTGTCTTCTACGAACATTGATATCATCTATAGCAATACCTGCTTTAGGTTGTAAATTTTTATAATGCGTGCGCATTTAGCTAAGTTAATGCAATAGCGAATTGCATTAATGATGGTTACATACGCGAATCAGTTAGGTTAATTGATTGATGCACTTGAACGAACATTTGATCGGTCGAAAATTCTTTTTTTATTCATATAATGCTAACTGTTATGATTTAGATAACGTTCCAATAAATTCTTAGTATTGATTCATCTGAAACTATTAGCAGGGTGTAATAGGATAAAAAAATAAATTTTATCAATTTGAAACTAAAATTTCCCTAATATATAACTTCCATGATAAATGGGCTATCTAGCACTGAAATAATTTTTCGAATCGGACCAGTAGATCCTGAGATAAGTGCGTTCAAACAAACAAACAGACTTTTCAGCTTTATAATATAAGTATAGATAATAAAAGTTTACATTCTTGTAAGAATTTTTGCTCTTGGACCACTGTTGTTCCAACTCTCAACATCAGGTTATGTAAGACTATAAAATACTATAAAATCATAAAATTTAAGATTACGAAGTTTTTACGAGTACGCTCTACATTTTAAGACGTACCAATAACCTACCACGATACTCAATATAATGCTGTTTGCTCAGATAAAACTATTTACAAGGTACTATTCCAAATATTTCTCAGTGCGAACAAGGCCTGGTACTTGCGCGAGTACTGGCGCAAGTACGGACGACTCGTGACCGCGGAAAGGGAGTGATGGCGCGTGGTCACGACTGCGCCCGCGCATTGAAAGTGAACTGCGTCGCAGGGCAGGTGCTGCTAGATCGGGAGATACGCATAATCCGTTATATTCTAATGTTATGCAACGTTATGAATCGGAGATGAAAGATTAGGACATTATAATCAAGCTTTTTTTGGCGTAAAAGTGTCGGAACACTTTTTATGGATTGTTATGTAAGTTTTTTTTTTATATTGGCCAGGAAAATATTCGTACGTTAGGAGCACAAAATGAAAAATTATGCCAATGGTAACGGGTTTCACCTATATGCATAGAAAAAAAATTAAATACCTAAATAATCAGAAAGTCCCGTACGGACATTTAGCCTGACAAAGGGGGACTAAATATTAAAAAAATGTTGTAGAGGATTATTATGGGAAATCGTAAACTCTGGTTGTATCTATCTATCACCTCACTCCTGTTATTATTTTAATACAACAATAAACATCATTCGTGTTTGTAGCTTTACGTCTTTGTAAAAAGATGAACTCATTAGTTCGCTCACTGGACTTATTTTCCATAACCAGTCCAGTTCTGATACAAGATTTTATCTATCAATATCTTTCTTTTATTACACAACGATCTTAATTAGCCACGCTGTGAAGAAAGTCTACTTACGACTTATTTTTATTGCCATAGCCGACCATAAAAATTGTTAATAGTTACAATTATCGCTACACATACACCTCCAGGTTAGAGTTACTGTTGAAAGGGCACCGCTTTAGGCTCCGGTCGTAGGTGGTATTTCTTAATAGCCAGCTATAAAAATTAAGCAAGTACGCGTATCATAAACATTACACGGCTGGGTTGGCAGTTTCGTGAAACTATTGAATGAGGAAATGTTTAATAGACGTTGTTCGTGTTGTCATCGCAGTCTGTCAAGGGCGGGCAAAACCTTTGAACACGGGAACGGGGGAAAAGTTGTACATACGAATATACCATACCGTTATTCAATATTGATGAAATGAGATATTGTTTATGATATTTAGATTTTATTATTCAAAGTATAAATTTAATAAAATGCATGGATGGTTGACCAAGAGCTTTGTTAAGTAACAAGGTTGTCTCGTGTCCGCGTCTAATGGGTTGAAAAGGTTACCTATGCAGGTGAAAATGTCAACGGTTCTCAATCGTTCAAATTTTATAAACTTAAAAAGATTAGAAATTTACAAAATTTTAAGATCGAATATAACAAATTGATAACGGGCTTTGAGATGGCCAGGGGCCAGCTACTTTTCAACAACATTGGGAAAGAGATATTGATTTTCTTTTAGTGAGCAGCCCCAGGAATATATACTAGCTTTTTCTTGAATAAGTTGCAGCATTCTTCAGAGTGTAACAAAAGACACCTTTCAATTTGTAAACCAATCACCTTTATGAATCAAGTTACAAACACTTACATAGTGTTGTCTTATATAAAAGGTAACAGTTTTGACAAAAAAATGTAACGCGAATGTTAGTATTCATTCTTAGGTAGTTGCTATGTCTAACAATGAATAATACCTTGTTATAGAGAACTATTATATTGAAACACACGTGAAGGGTGCTGAAATGTAGTTAAGTGTCAACATTTGTGTTAAAACCGCCGGTAGTCAACACAATGACCTAATTTACCTTTAAATGATTTATTATGACTGAATAATAACTCTGCGTCATATAACCTTGATATTACGAGCCGCTTCTTAATACATCAAGTCAGAAATATTTTAAATGATTGATTTCAATCTTAGATTAAATCAATGATTTAATCTAAGATTTCAATTGAATGAAGAACAAAAAAATGCTTCCTAAAATAGTACATTTATAAATGTATACTAAAAGGTCAGATAACCAATTCGCTTCTATAGTAAAATTTAAGTGAATCTTTTTCTAATATCCATGGAATATTGTTAGAGGAAGTACCTAATATTAAATAAGATCGCATAATTCATAGTAAGATATACAAAATATGTATAATGTAGATAAATATCAGCATGTGAGAGTAATATTCAATTAAGTATTAAATTATTTTTTCTTATTAGAAAATAACAGCTCAGTGTGGGGGGGGAGTGCTTCTACCCGGCGGCCCAAATTGAGAGCAGAGCCCTAAAGACGCGGGAAGAGATCTACCTGCGACCCACTGCAATGCAACCATAGAACGCCCATGCCGGGTTGCCCAGTAGGAGGAGGAGGGAGGCGAGTAACGAAACACTCAGCTCCTCCTCTTCCTCGGAAATCCTCGTCCAACCGCAGACAGAGTCGCGGACGATGCTGCGACTGGTTCGTTCCTAACTCGAGCCTGGGCCGCGACTGGCCCACCTCGGAGTCTCTCTAGGCTTCGGCCCTGTCCCGGTAACCAGGGCCTACTAAGTCCCTACAGTACGGCAAACCGAGGACCCCTGCAGGAGGGAACATAATATGATCTGCCCCAGTCAAGTTCAGAGTCAATTAGGTACCCAATAACTGAATAAATTCTAACCGTGAGTTCTGAGTTTACACAATTTTTAATTAAATTTTCTATAATTATTTTATTTAGAGCCATTAATTGCCAAACACAAAAACCACGCCTGTAACGTGTGAAATAAAAATGCAAACATTAGTTCACACAACACTGCTCCTAAGTAATTAATAACAAATGGCTTACTAATCGCGCATATAGTTACAAGTTATGCGTTTTTCGTGATCAATATGTAAATATTTCCGCTCGGTTTCCGCTAAACTGAACTTTGTGGCTACTATTGCGGTATCTACTCTTACTGCAAACAAGTCTTGAACACAATCGAGATGCTGACTTAATCGCCCATTGCTTTTATTTTATTGCCGATTTTTAGCATCATTCAATCCGATTAGCCAGTTATTCACATGTTAACGGTCTGTTATATAAGTTAGCAACCATTTGCGGGTCTGTGATGTATTCGTTTGTCTGTAAATAAGTAGGTTACAAAGCAGAACCGTTTTTACAAGAAGTTTCAACGAGAACATCTGAGCTTTCACCACTAAAGTACTTAGTGACAGCAAACCACAACGAGCTGTGGCTGTTCACTCTTTTGTACCAGGACGCTTGCATAAAACTAATGCGATGAACATGGACCATTTGATCCTAAGAGCAATATGTTTACCACCTTTGCGGAAACTTTTCTGCAGACGGTTTTGCTCTCGTTAAATATACTTAGCTGGAACGTTGGCAGGGTCGATTGCAGAAATATAACATACTTGCACATTTGTGTAAATCAAAATCCCGCTTGCAATTATTCGTCCAATCTACCAGAATTATGGTTGACAACTTATGCATTGTAAACCTTTATGAAAATCCGATCACAGTAAAGATTTACATAGCAAAGATGATATGGTAATGGAAGGGTAAAAAGAAGACAATGATAAAGGTGCTGATAATTACATACCTAATTTAGCTCACAAGGAAATGCGGCATTCGATTGAAGCCAGTACCTACTCAATGCTCACTCCCACGCTCGTCGCATGAGCTCGTAATACGTGATTGAGACCGCACCCAATTTAGATCCTTCGTAAACTCTTCCGCCATACAAACGAAACCGGAATTCGGAATTGTAACAAACATGTGCTCAGGAACTTAATTAGTTACGTATTTCTATTCTGCCTAACAATAGAATGTAAAATACCAGAAGTTTACTTGGAACAGCTTAGTGCCACGGGTCATACAAGTACTCCATACAATATGTTCCAAATTGTGTAATATGTTCCGTTTCTAACTAGACCACTAGAGAAAATCCTGAGGTCTCCTTAAGTTATGATACAAGATTAAGCGACTGCTATCTGACCTTCTGTATAATTCTTCAACGTCGAAAGAGAGCAATTATGAGAGATATCGATTCCGATTGAGGTCTTACGAGAGTAATTTGGTCATTGTGACGCCAGATGCCAATAAATAGGTATCAAAACATCTAACTAACTTACAAATATTAAATTTATTTACATGAATTACTGTCCACTATTCAAGACATTTTGACTAACACGTCCGACATTGTAAAAGCAAGTTGCTTTCAATTATCTGTGATGCACTATAAGACCTTTTATAAGCTCTTTTATGACCATTTTTAAAGTATGTTCATGAAACCAATTACATAATAGTTACACCTCTTCACAAAATTACAGTCGAATGTATAATTCAGATCAATTTTAGCTTGATTGCTGTGTTTTGATAAACACATAATGCGTAATTCGTATCAAGACCTGAATTCGGTAACGTAATTACCTAACTCGTATATAGAAGCACTTAGAGATGTTGAAGTGCCATCTGAATATACTAAGCGGAGGTTACATCAGCCCGATAGGTGGATAAGCGTCAATTTTGCTGTCATACCGTTAAAGACATGGAAACGACAACACAACGACAACGAATCTCTGATTTGATGCAAACAATGATAAGAATTAAAAATGGCGGCACATAAGCGATGTCTGGTCAGCTGTCATCGGTTCATCAGCTCACAAAAGCTGAAATTTAAAGTAGTCACAGTGTCAACCTGTTTGTTATCAGTTAAGTAATCCGTCTGTTTCCTTGTTGAAAATGAAAATGTTTATGTTTGATTTTATTTTACACAGCGATCACGAGATGTTTTTACAAATTAATGGTACCTACTACACACATAGACACACCTATACCAAAATTTTTCGGATATTTATATATCTACATATGTTATCGTTGGTCCTTAAAATTTAGGTGTAAAAACGCAACAAATTAGTGGACAGTTAGAACAACTTTAAGATTTTATAAAATAAGTAAGTATGATAAAGAAAATGTACAAATGACTTAATCTGCAACTGCTAACGTTCATAACATGCAATGGACGTGAGCGTTTCACCAGGTCGGTATTGCACACATAATTTCACCCATTTGCATTCTCAAAAATTTCACTTTCTTCCATGTGCTATTAACACAGATATGACTGCGTTATTACGTTATTACTAAAGAATAAACGCCACTTTAGCTTGTTACTGCCAATTCGATGTACAGTCATCTAACCACAGATGTATCTAGTGTTAAAATTAGAATTATCGAAATCGCACCATAAAGTTGCTAATTTACTAGTAATTTTATTAATAAATATATATCTCATAATATCTAATAATATTAATAAATATCTAATGATAAAATAAATTTATAAAAACCAGGAATCTAAATTTAAATAATCTACACTATTATCTAAGCCAAATAAATTATTTATTATTTCGTATTTAAGACCGTTTCAATACCTGTAGACTAACTACTCTTTGAATAAATGAAATCAGACATTCCATACTATATTACGGCACAACCCAAAATGTTTAAAAAATAAATGTCCACCCGTACAAAGCTGGAGCGGTTCGCTAGTATTTTAATAATAAAATCGATCAATCGTTTTTCTTATTACTTTTTCAATCCATAATCGTTTATATATTTATAGTTTCACTATTTTTGGACTTTGTTGAAACAATAAAAAAATGCAGTTCCCCACGGTATCAGGGTCCTTTTATCACCTTATCTGTTTTTTGTAAATGCTTAAAATATGCCACAATTTGACCTGTTTAGAAAATGTTATATTCAGAAAATTTACACGCATAAGTATGTAGGTGTGCGACAGTTAACATTTTTATTCGAATAAATTGTAAAGAAGCGAGTATGGTGAGTAAAGACCGAGTCATATGGCGTTCTCTGCCTACCCCACTAGGGAAATGGCGACAAGCTAGTTAGTTATTAAATTGTAAAGTTTTGGTGGCGACTGTACCGATTATATCGGATTGCTCTCAGATCTGCGATGTCTTATGTGCCACTCTACGTCACATTTCGTGAGCTAGACGTCAAATGCAGGCGTGACTTTTTTGAAATTACTAAAGAATTAGCATTTTGACGGTCATAAAAGCAATATTTCGCTACGTAACTCATTTTGAACTTTTATTATAACCTCGATATGAAACGTTTTACTGAGACTATTAAAAGGATTAGTGGACATTTATTTATCTACTTATAGTAATAATATAATTGATTTTTTTTAACATGCTTATGTTAAAGTTGATATCCGTTCACTTAACAAAACATTTTAGCTTTTGACAGCATACTTTACAAGGAAATGCGTTTAGATTTATGATATGTTCATGTACGAAAGAATGCCAAGCAGCCACTTGTTGTGGATATTTAATTCAGAATTCTACAGATTTTTCATATTCTGCTTAACTAAACTACCTAACTAACTAACTAAACTTCACCCAAACCCTAGCGGGGTAGGCAGGGAAAACCGAACGCCTGTTTAACAAGACCTAATATCAAGCTAATACCTAAAATCACCAGATTTTTTAAAAACTGAATTCTGAAGTGAAACCCGAAAAAATAGGCAGAAGCCGTTGGGCTTAGCAATTTCTCTTAGTAAATTCTATCCTCGAATACTATATGTTTTTCCTTATATTGACTGTACGATAAAGAATAATTTTATAGTTATTTGTTGTTCTCACGATTCCAAGAAATTATAGGGACCTCAGTAGAGAATTATATCTAGAAAGTTACTGGACATAAATACCTTCAATGACTTTTATGTCGTGTAATCCTGAATAACGTCGAGTATTTATTTATTATTCTGTTTAGCTGGAGCATTACTGACATTTTCATTATAAATGTGATATCTCTATCGCATAATAACTTTATCGCAATGCAGACCACTGTAGGGACAGTAAACGTAGTCCTTTTGAAATACAACCACATTATTATTCTACATTACTTTTCCTTACTCGTGTCAAATTTCAATCGCAGTCAATCGTGGCACTTTTCAGATGATCGAGAAAGAATCATTTCAGGGGATTTAAGAATTTGTCTTTTTTATTGATAGCCCGAAGCTTAATCTGTCTGTTAGTGTGTACAATATAATGTTTGACATTATCAGTGACAATGTCTGATTAAAAATCTTTTATTTATTTGTAACATATACTTCAAACTAGCAGGGTTTCGTTGCACCCCCACACAAAAACAAGTACCTACGACATTTTCTTCAACATATTATATTATAATTAAAATATATTCTCAGCTCCTTTTTCACAGCTTTCCATCCAATCCAGCCGACTGTGGTCCTATGTTGGTCTGGGACTTAAAAAGAATGTGCCAGCTGTGGTTCTTGCCTAGCATGTCGTAAAAGGCGACTAATGGTATATCGGATTTTGGGTGTGTGATTGTGTAGGTGACAGGTTAGCCGCTTGTCACTGCTTTTTCACAATTTTCCATCTAACCCAGCCCGGCTTTATTTTTGGCTGAATGTGGTTGAAGGGGCATGCTGCCCCTTTGACTCTGCCTACCCCTTCGGGGATTATGGGAGTGATGTTATGTGTGTATGTATGTAAAATATATTCCACCAAAAACATGGAAATGTATTGCCAAGCCAACTTCATACGCTCTTACTTTCTCAGCTACTAAGATAAAAAAAATCTTACCATTATCCCATTTAATCAATTCCACTATCAGTTATCTTCACGTCAATTTGTATTCATTTATGCCATTCTCCTTTTTATCCGATCGATGTTTCATATTGGATCTAATAATTATGGTGATTTTATTCATGAATAATATTTTTTAGTTTAACTTCACAGTTAAATGGGGCAAATAAGAAATGTGTTCAGTAGCCAATATTCTTTTAAAACTTTAGTATTTAGTGTTCTAATTCTTGAGATTGATTTAACTTTAGGCACCTGTGTTAAGCATATCAGAGTTCTAAAATCTACAACTGCTAGAGGAACTCTTGGGCGCTACAAATAATATCTCAGGTTTCAACCACTAATCCCAGTGACAAAAAGATACACTTCCAATTGTTTTTTTGGCTTTAGAACCTACAGTTATCAACGTAAAGTACTGTAAAATTCATATTGAATATCAGTCTTATAATAATATCCTTACCGACGACGACGAAATACAAGAGCATGTGATTGAGTAGGCGACTACTTGTCACTACCTATTCACAATTTTCCGTCCAACCCAGGCTAGGTTTATGTTTTGCATGTGGTTAAAGGGGCTGTTATGTATGTATGTATGTATGTACAATTTACAAGAGCGAATCCCAGAGACGAGTAAAAAACCCAAAAAAGAACATAAGTAACTGAACGGCTTATTGAACCTTGAACTCTCACGCCTTCTCCGGAGCCAACAAAGTCAAAATGTGAAGACACACCCAAATTGATGTCGCGCAGAATTCGTATGGATTTCATTGATGTAGTTACTTAATTAAACCTGTCCGCAGTGATGTTATTTACGACCGGATGGTGTTCCGATTAGGATTATATGTCTGCCCACCAACAGACTTGTTACACAATTTTACCGCCGTATCTTGTGATTGAAGTGGCTAAACTGTCCTCTGAGACACCAAAATGGATTCGAACAAAGCGTTTGTTGCAACACGCACTTCGGATTTGCAGGCTAAATGCGATTAGTGGTAATCGTATAAATTTGCTAAAGGATTTACAGCCACCAAATGCAGATATGCCTGACGGTCATCCTACGCGGCACTCTGGTCAAAAGCACGGCAATTATTAATCGTTGTTTAAGACGTTTATTGTTGTTTATTAGACCATAGTTTATTACATTGTTCAATTTGGGATAATTTACACATAACGATAAAGTTCATCTCGAAGTAGGTCTTAGCTCATAAATTTAAAAAGTAGAAAAACACAAACATTTCACACTTAAAAATTCGAATTTTAAGTTTTTTTGGGAACTTTTAGAGTATTTAAATTTTTCAGATTTTAAAATGTAATTTTTAATGATATGTATCATAAAACGTTGAAATTCTGTTTCTAGTCGTAAATCATTATACCCGGAGCCATTTCCATCAAACTCAATATTAGAAACAAACTTACACTCATTACTCCGCCAGAAATGTTCAAATGGTACCCAAGCCGGGTCTTTGACCTCTCGAGTGCAGTGGAGGCTGAGCCTTCAATTTGACATAAAAACACCGAGCAAGTAACTAACGATGATTTCCATTAGGGTCCCGCGCGGCACCACTGCACGTACGGCAGTGAGGCACAGCGGATAATAACTTGCCATTGCGTGTTCAGCTGTTAAAATAATGACTTTAGAACGTGTTTTGAATTGAACGAGATTTTTAATACCTGTGCATTCTCGCCCTTGCGAGCATAAAAATCTTGATAACATTTTTTTATCGTTTTTGTGGTTTTGAGGTGGTAAATTGCGTCACACGTTAAGGGCAAGGTAGAGAATTGAGTGAAATCAAGTGTCATTGTACTTATGTAAAATTTTATAACGTATAACATGTATAAAGCTAGTATCAATAAAACCCCTCTTTTTGCGTCGGGGGTGAAAAGTGACGACAGACCAAGGCCACACAAATGTGACAATGTAAAATAAGGATAGTGATTAAATAAAGAGCAACTTTTCTTCCTATATTCCTTATATAGAAAAAGTTGCCCTTTATTTAATCAAGTGTTATTCCTAATTTGCCTTTAGGTAGATTACGAGTCTTATGTAAAGCAGTGAAAAGCGATCACTCTATTTAAAGTTTTAAAACCTTTAGATATATGTTCGTCCATTGTACGTAAGTAACAGACGTAATTTTATCACTTAACACTATATTGTTAAAAACTTTCCATTTCGTCTGCGGAAATGGAAGAAAGTGCCCATAATTTTTAACCTCGACCATGTGTAAAAAGACATCTAGGTTTTTTACATTACTGGAACATATAATTCAGCCATTTTAAGTAAGTTAATATAGATCTGCCAGAAAAAGTTTTGCCTTTTGAGGAAATATGTTGTTATTGTTACGGTATGATTCTGGCAACTAAAGTTTTCAATGCTGGGAGTTTGGAAATTAATAAATGAACAAAATGTGTTTTTTCTTATAAAAGCAATGTAGTAGTAGGTATGTACATTTAAAAAACATTTCCATTATTTTTCCAAAAACCCAGAAATTATCAATCCCAAATCCAAAAAGTATCATTTATAAAAAAAAAAAAATGAATAAGTCATATTAATTTAAAAAAAGTTAGGATACGTGAGAATAATATCAGTTCTTTTTATTCGGATGTTACATTTCTGCGGATGAAATTAAGTCTTATTTTAAGGTTTAGTACCGTTTTCGAACAGAGCACTTAAAATCACATTGATTCCGTGCCAATGAAAATTGCCATTATACGCGTCGGCGAAAACCATATATCGGAAACAGCCTCACCCTCCAATACGGAAATGAAGAGAATTCTATTGGAAAGGTTTCCTCGTTGCCATTAATGTGAACATAGATAGTCCTACGAGTAGAGTATAAATGGTGATTGACAACACTTTATCTCTAATCTAAGTATACCTTTCCCCAATTACTTTCTAAAACATAGCTCTAAATAAAGAGCGGTAAATGGTCGATTGTCTAGGATAGGTCTTTGACCAGGCCCTAAAATGGCTAGGAAAGTCGAGTAGAAACATGTCTGAGGTCCGCCCTGCGGCTATAACTCAAATAGATCTTGAATCGACGTTCACAGATTTATAGCGACACGAGTGGGCGAGTAAAAGTCATTTCTCTCAGATTTGATCCGTGGAACAATTAACTCTGTGCCTTGACAACCTAGCAACCGTCTGGTGCTTTGCAAAATATTATATAGAAGGTAGAATATATACAAGATGAATTTTTACTACAACCGTTTTACTAAAATATTTTAATTTCTTGATAAATGCCTCGATTCTTTATATGTACATATTGGTCCTTTTAAATATAACAATATTTATTACGGAATATCATAAGTCTTAGAAGATATTAAATTTTTTTTATCCGATGACGCCGCAAACATAAGTGTATATTTTGGACTTCAACAATAACCAATCGTCTCTTTTTGTTTCAGGTAAAACAGTCAAGCTAATTCATTTATCAACGTCCAGCAATTTGGCAATCATTGATAAATCAATCCAGAATCTGCGACAATTGAAAATAGTGACTGGGTAAGACTTTTAGATTCGGCCTTGTATCTAAAACTATTTCACAAAGCAAACAATTATTCTATTGAAAATCATTAGTGAATGGACACAACATCAAAAGCAAACGTTATCGATTCAATTGGACATGATATTGCAATATATTGTGCCGCACCCCAACTCGTATATTCTATGATCGCTTGTATCAGCGTGATAGACATTCCCATTGCTTTACTTTAGGTCTAGAATACCTGACATACGACTTACATTCGCGGTCTGGTCAAGTTTCCATATACAATTTGCAGTAAGAAATCTAAGCGTACTTCGTTATTTGTGGCTCCTGTTAATAGAACTTTGTTGGTACAAAATGTGTAATTCATTGTCCTGTACTGATAGCCATACGTTATTAAGATTTACTAGAAATTCTATTTATCCAACCCCGGTGTAATAAATTTAATTGGCAGCATATAATTCCCCTTTGCGTTCCGTTTTGAATAGGTAAATCTTCTCTTCAACTATTGTTTGGAATGATCTGTCGCCTATTGTTGTGTGTCTGGTGTGAAAAATTAATTACTTATGTAATTTTCTTTCGCTATAGTAATAGAGCGGTATTTAATGCTTTTTATTAATGTACACCATACAACGTAGAGATAAAACACGATTCCATTCAAAGCAATGAACAATCCTTGTATGTCAATAAAATGTAATAATATGAAGTTGTAGTAGTAGCCGTTAAGTTTTGATGCCCTGCTCTGCTAGTTTAAAACTTATTTATGACTTAGTAGGCATATACCATTGTTAAAATACTACTCAGTTCGCGAATAAAGGTAAGATAGCTCCTTTAGCCGTAACCGTAAAACTCAGGTCTTACAATACTGCTAAATAGTAAAAATTATCTAAGGCACTGCACTTCATGTATGAAATGGTGCATAAAGAATTCGAACAGAGAATTACCGCAACAAAACCTCATCGGGATGCACGTAACGCGGTCTATGTGTGTCATTAACTGTCAAGTTCACTGGCTCTCCGCACCACGGCTCGCTGACAGCGGAAATAATTGAACAATACCGATACGTATACGTAAAAAATAACACTTAGAAAGGCTACTTTCACCATCGCGGTAGGAATCGGTAATAATACGTCTGATGTTAATATTGTGACCACAGATGGCGCAGATTAGAGGCCGAAGGTGAGCGCTCTGAGTCTCGATCCTATCAACTGTGATGAATTGTGGGTTGGCAGCAATGCGGACGCTCGACCTGGGATCGAACCTATGACATTTCGAACGAACTACATCTAATGCCAACGACTCTTTTGAAATATGCTGCGGATGTGTCTAATTCTTTCTTAGACATCTGCATCTTGTAGCTCTAAATTCTTCAAACGTTGGCTGACCAACATATTTAACGATTGACGTTAAAGTTACAAAAAAGTTTTTTAAAAACACTTGTATTTCTTTACGCTCATACCTGATTTGTTCATTAGACATCCATTATAAAATAACTAGATAATAGTGACATTCTTAATAACAATATTGGTCTCACAGGTGTACAGACCATTTTAGAATTCGTTAAACATAAACAATATCAGAAACATTTTTTCCCATTCGGTTGCGCAACTATCTTGGCTAGCCTGAAGATCCACTTCGACACACGATTGGATAACCTCCCGGTGTGAGACCTCATTACTTTCAATTTGAGGCCAGCCCGCGGCCCATTGTATTCATATTGGCAGGTGTGAACCGGCCATCGAGATGCCGACCTGTCACGATCATGCGCAATCACTTAGAATAATAAGAGTGGGCACCTGAAATACGAATTAATGGCATCAGACAACTTTTGATTATCTCATTTGCATTAAAAAGTGACAGCATTATATTTCGTCACATCTTGTTTGTATTTTGTTTACTACTTAAGTGATGGATAATGATTTCAAATACGTATTTAATAGATTAGCAACCTAGTAATTTGATTGATCATGTTGGGTCAGCAATGAAATTAATAAACAATATATTCTCAAGAACTAGGGAAACTCTCTTTTTTATGTTACTACTTTTTCATAATTTTTCAACTAATCCAATTCAGTAAAATTTTTGGCAAAAGTGTTTGAAAGGTCCTGTTGACCCTTTGACTTGCAAGCATGATGATATTAATAAATGTATGAGTTTTAAATAAAATATTTGTACATTACCAATCCATATTCACCTATGGCATTCAAGAACAAAACGTTCTTAAGCTAAAGCAATCCAATTAATTTAACTATTCATTGTACTGCAATGCGTATTTTAATTAAAGATAGCACTAATTTCTCCATCCAATCAGGCGCTATTGAGCCGTCTCTCTCCAAATATGTTCAGTCGGAAATCTTAGTCAATGGCACGCTACGGACTAATGAATAGCACGTGCTGTTTAGCAATCAGCCGTCTGGAAGGAAACCTTACGTGTACGGAGCAGATGTTAGCAGCTGTTGCGGTGTCAATCTTCTTCTAGCGGCGGCGTGCTGCGGTAAACGAGGGTGGTTTGCCGTTTGTCGCTTTTGAATACTTATATATATTTTTCCATTCATGGTAGTATTAACCTAATAATTTAACTAGACTGTAGATTCCCACAGTTAGTTTTTACGTCACTGCCGCATAATTTTAACGGATTGGATGTAAAGCCAACTACCCAAAAGCAAACACAGCCAAATAGGTAATTTAAAAGATTGAGAAGGTATCCTTTAATAAAAACACGTGTGCAATCCAACATCGGGGGACATTTGTGTAATGTCCTCTACATCTTTTTCATGCATTTCATCAAAGTCTATTCAATCCTAACAATGGTAAGTATTATTTTGTGTTTAACAAGTACAAAACAAAATCTCTTTTCGAAAGGTGATTGCATAAAACCACTTGTTTCCTGTTACCATGAAAAACAGCTGAAATATCTTATTACGTCTTTGCTCTTATTGTGCTAAAAGCCTTTCCTTGCTCTCCTTAATAGCTGTGAGTCACCAGAATTTTCGTATTCCATATAGTGCGTCGTACCTACCGACTACTACTTAGGTTGGCTGGCACAAGTAAGTACTTAACCAATTTCGCAGTTGTTTAAACTGAACAACACATTCGTGGTTAGGCAACAGTCACAATTTCTCGTTATCACTTCTAAGGCTGCCTGTCCTCCGGAGCGGAGCGGTGAGCGAGTTAAAAATAGAAAATATCCACTGCAGAGGTACAGAGATTTTATGCAATTCTATTGGTGGAATTTAAACTCGCTCACCACTCCGCTACCTCGCTTTGCTCCGGTGGACAGGCTGCCTTAAGCTGCATCCATTTGAACAGATTTAATTTTGTTGTTGTCAATTTGACATGTTGTTGTAACATTGTTTACTATAACGGCGTAACCGTTACATCAATGTTGTAAATAATAATAATAATAGTATATTAAAAAAAATAAGATAACACACATACACAAAAGATAGAAACAAGCACTATAAGAAATGAAAGATATACGTTCATAAATATAGATAGGTATGACAAATAAGAACATTCAAGTCAACCATTATTGGTTTACTATATTAATGTTTTTGTATTTGAAAGAAAGACAGAAAATAATTACTAAACACACAAAAGATAAACATAATTATTACCAAAAAAAACATAGGTAGATATGCCTTAACCATCAACATAGTGCATATTTCAATTGGTTCAAATATAGCTGGCCTGTGCATGTACTTATATTTAGAAGTAACGTATAAATATTTATAAGAAGAAACCAGGACAAGGTCTCCACTGCGCACGAATTTGTATACAAGAAAGTAAACATTCCTTTAAAAGCTGTAGTTAAATGCGCGGCTTAGCATTCAGCACATGACAGTCAGCGTCAGAAAGATAAGTTAGAACCTAACTTGAATACATCACTGTCAAGATAATTTCATCGTTTCTATAACCATGTTCAATGGTTAATAGAATAACTTTCAGCATGAAAATCAACAACACTTTGAAACAATATCCTTCGCCTTCTTAGGCGTGCGTCCTTTTCAACCGACTTCAAAAAAAGAAGGAGGTTCTTAATTCGACCGTATATATATATATATATATATATATTCTTCTCAACTACCGCTCTCTGAGCTAAGCCGCAGTTTAACTGAACTTACGTAGTTTATGTAAACTACTTTTCTATTAACGTATTCATTATAAAATTATCTTCAAACATACACGTCATCTCGAAAAATTGTGAAAAAGTAGTGACCTGCTCGTCGCCTAACCAACCTAACACTTAACACCCGGTACACAGAACACAGTTAGAACATTATTTTCAAGTTCCAGACCGACATAGAGCTAGTGAATAATCATTGGTATTGAATTAATAATACTTAACGCCATTCCAGTTAGCCGTTTATTACAACTGTTGGAACGAAGAATGTTCTAATACGACTAGGTGTGCCTACCAAGACGCTAGGTCTCCCTTGTATTTAATTAACCACTGCTCTGTTTTGAGTACGACATAATGTTATTAATCATGAGAGCCAGACCACACGCAGCCCTACAGGTATTTGTACAGATATCTATGATATTCCACATAGTAAATTGCGGCTGTCGCGCTGCACCCGCATCTTACTTGCGTTCATGAGACAAGAGGAGCTACTGGTAACTGATAATAAAAATATAAAAAAGCGAGGCTCCATCTTGCTGCAAAGCCATATGTTTCATTTGTTCCACAGTCTGCAACGAAGTACTTTGACTATCTACCTACCGCTATCTCTAGGCTACAAGATTCATGATTGTTATTAAAGCAAAATTACAAGCATCTTTGAAGGAATGAAAAGGGAAAAGAATTAATCGGGGACATTATTGCTACTGAAGGAATCCTAATAACATATTTATTTCTTATACTTATTATCAGTTCTGTGGCACAGCCAGCTTGTCTGCCAAAACAGCGAATTATTTGCGAGTCTGACTGTACGGATGTTAGTACTTAGCATCTTAGCATTCAGTACAAGTGTTCACAGGCTGGGAGTCGAGGGAAAGTCTTCGCTGTTTGACCCGAACGCAGATGTGCCCTCATCACACCTCGATGCATCTTTAATGCGTTTTTTACTACGCCATACTATGCTCGCTGTCACGTCTTAAAAGTATAAAATAAATCAAACGGAATAAATATGAAGTATTAAAGTGAAAATGCATTAAGCTTGCATACAGTAATGGTGATATCCACACAATAATTTTATGTTATGATGCGTTTGAATTTCTTGTTGAATGAAGATTTAATTAATAATAAACATTTAAAATTATAAAATTGCCTCCGGTAATAATGTCGTGGGTTATGTTTTAATAATATTTTAAGGTCGATTAAAGGCATTACAGCAGTAATGTCCATTATAAATGTGATGTTGTTTGTTAAGAAAAATGTTGTTTTGACGAATTCAAAAAAGATATAAATATTTTAGGTAACTCTTAACTATTTAAAATATCAAGCAAACCCAATGGGAGTAGTAGGCAAGATTATCTCCACTACTCATACCATAACGCCGGCTATCCCCAACGGGATAGGTAAAGTTCAAACCACATATTTCAACAACATAAAATTAATTACCTCAGTATATTCTCGTTAATATAATATACGTTTAATCGATGCTTTACCATGGCAATATTGTGTTACCTAAATATGACATTTCACCAAACGTGGCCTTAGAATGGATATAACACAGGCTGCGCACTAGGCAGCCAGGCTGCCGCAGCCTGGCTGCCTAGAGCGCGGCCTGTCTAAGATGAACCTCTGAAGTACCTTTTTTTTTTTTTTTTTTTTTTTAGTTGGGGAAACTCCCACGAGCCGTCACCCTCTGCTCGGGGAAGCAGAGGGCGGTGTGTCGGACTCGAACCGACTAAAACCCCAACGTGGCCTCCAGCGGCGCAGTTCCGGAGGAGCCGGTATCCCCTGTCGGGACTATACAACAGCTCCTCCGGTAATGCGCGTGCCGCGCTGCGCGGCTCACCTCGCGCGGCGGTGGTCGATGCTGTGCAGCCCACGCCATAAGTCGTCGGATGCACAGCACCGAGCACGCGCGCGCGTCGAGACATGCCAGGCCACCCAGCATGTCTCAACTACTCCGCCCAGGATTCAGACGCCGATCGTCCCCGAGACCGGCGTCGTGGGCCCACTCTCACGCTGTGCCCTCTGCTAAGCCAGAGGGCACGCGGAGAGCGTCTCGCCAGGGGGGGCCGCCTTCCACCCGGCGACCCAAATTGAGGGCAGAGCCCTGTCGTCGCGGAGGGAGAGCATCGAGACGCTCAATCCCTCCGCGACCCACCACAACGCGACCCAGCGCGCCCCTGTCGGGTTGCCGAGGATAGGGAGGCGAGCAACGAAACACTCCGCTCCTCCTCTTCCTCGGCAACCCTGGTCCGGCCGCAGTGGGCTCTGGCCGTACGGCCATACGGCCGGACCGCCGCAACTGCCCGGCTTGCCAAACGTGCAGTCGCGGCTCACCTCGGGGTCCCTCTTCGCTTCAGCCCTGCCATGGCAGGGCCTACTAAGCCCCCCCGGTACGACAAACCGAGGACCCCGGCGGGGGGGACCTCTGAAGTACCTACTTAACCAAAGCTATCTTGTTCGTAAGTGACTCGGAACATTTTTATGGAATACGGAGCAGATTTATCATATTGATAATTAGTATGTTACTAGCATACCTTTAAAGGTCTAAAAAAAACCACAGGTTAAATTTAATTGAATTGGTGGCGTATCTCGGTTATGTATCGCACACTTGCGAACTAATAGTTCGGATTAGCTTGCGTTAGGTCTGCTCGCCTTTCAATATGGACTGGACGCGAAAGTTTCCCACGACCGGGCTCCACGCTTATCGCGTAACGTTATCGAGACCAAAACAACTTATTAAATTAAAACACTATTTATTTATGTAAGCGCATTGATACTCATATCTCGCAAGTGCGATCTGTATTTGGCAAGCGTGTTACACTGTTGCCAGATGGTATCGTTTTAGAGATGAATTGATTTAAATTTATGAACACCCACTCCTTGGTTATATTATAACGAAGATCTATCCAAGGTTAGAGGCACTTTCTAAGTGAGTACCGTAGTTTGAACTAATCAGATGCAGTCGTTACGAAATGTTAATATGCAGTAGAACTACATACGGACTTAAGTCACGGATAAGGGATACCGGTCCTGGAGCGATAAGCTCCTTTAACCGGATTAAAATACAATTGATTCAGTTGGGTTAGATAGAAAATTTTGAAAAAAAAATTACATGTGGCTCTTTGCCATTTACGATATGCAGGCAAAGACATCAGTTGTTTCATTAATTTTTAATCCCCCAACATGGGACAGTCTCATGTTCTATTTAGCATCTAATTTTATTTTAACATTACCCCAATTGTTAAATTATACCAAACATTTTTAAGTGTGGAAAAAATGAGGATTAAATTCAACTCAGCTGGAGCTAGTCAAAATGAAGCCTATTAATTCATAGCGTATAATAAAGACGAAGAAAGGCAAATTATTTACTTGGCAAGTTTCCAAAGCCACGAACTTGGTTTTATTAGGTACTTATTGAGGATAACTCAGATATTATTAAATTAATGACACTAATATTCTTAGTATTTACTTTCTATTAAGCTATAAACACATCTACATAATATTTATAAAATCATAGAAGTCATCCCACAACGGTACATTTAAGCACTTCATATAAAACTTTCTTCATGTGGTCAACCACTGGTATAATTAAGCTGGTGTTGATTGTTATGTCACCACAACTATACTTGATCTATTGATGTAGTTTTTGGCCACTAACCAACCTTACAACATACACTCCGAAACACGGAAAGAGACCCGCAATATTAGATTAACCTATTATTTATTCATAATACATTTTATATGACTTATTTGTGAAATATGGCTGCTTATAATTATGTTTATTATAGCTGACAAATAAGCCTTTCTATCAATTACCGAAACCTCTCAAGGCGTTGAAAGTCGCGTTTCAAAGAAGTAATCACCTGGCGTGTTGTTGTGACGAGAGGCCTACTGATTGTCGGCCACATGCGGCACGCCGCACACTTGTTTTATTTCATTCCGTGAGGCGCATTACGTGCAAGACACGAAATTATCCCGAGTGTGTCGAATCGATTCATCGCCGAGCACTCGAGTCATCTCGATGTCGACTCGATCGTGACCGATTTCCGAACCCGTGAAGCTCTAATCCTCGATAACAGCCAGCCTAGCTCGCGGGCTAGCCTTTGGAAAGTTGTGGGAACGCGGACTGATCGCATACGAAATGCGGTGATATTCATGGCTTTCTTGTTGTCCGACTATGAACTTGGTACTAGTTTAGTATTATTATGATGTATAGTATCCATTTCGAGCGGGTAGCGGTGGTAGTTCAATGGTAAGGACACGCGCCTCTTAACCAAGGAGTACGGGTTGAAACCCGGGCACGTACCTCTGGATTTTTCAAATCTATGTACGTATTTATACCACTAGCTCAACGGTGAAGGAAAACATCGTGATGAAACCTGCAAATTCAAACAACTTTGGATTTGTAACCATGTTCCAAAAATTGTGTGGTTCCCCTATCTTAGGGTTACGAAGGTTAGATCAGCAGTCGCTTCAATATCGGACCCCGTCTAAACACGGGACATAACGCTAGGAAGATGATGATAGTATCCATTTCGAAGGGTCCGTTTCTCTTGCATTTGGAATAGTTTCCGAAAGGAGATCAATTTCTTAACACATTTGAGCACGTAATAGATTGAGTTTTATCTGAGTATTACGTGGCGATTTCGCATATTCTCTCTCTATTAATACAATCTGACAACTGCTCGGAACCGTGGAAATTGAATATCGATTCAATAATTAATCGTAATTTTCTTGCCATTACGATAGATAGGGTGTCCAATCTAATTGGATCGCTGTTGCCTTCTACACAGCAATGATTAATGGTCGTCCACCACACTTCAATACTGTCTCGACTTCTTATGTAAAGCCAGTGTTTGTATCCACATGTTCGGTCGGCAGACCGCTGACATTTATCTGCTTTGTTGTCGTAACCGCTAAATGTGTAGTAAGTATATGAGGTCACAAGTGTCACAACTCATTTGACAACCAAATATTAAATGTGAGTATGCATTATTTTAAAAACATTATTACCACACTTTTCATAAATTGCAGTTTTAAATCACAGCATATCGTCATTTTCAAAACATTTTTATCTATACTATTATAAAGCTGAAGAGTTTGTATGTTTGCTTGAACGCGCTAATGTCACGAACTACTGGTCCGATATGAAAAATTCTTTCAGTGTTAGATATCCCATTTATAAGGCACAGGTTTCGCCATAATCGAATATTAACTACAGAATTTTAATTTTACATTAATTAGTTTCCATTAACATATTTTATAACAAAACTATAAAGCTATCCTAATTAATTAAAACCTATTTGCGTCTGCCTTGATAAAATAAAAAGAAAAGCAATAATTTTTATATTATTTATTTTATATGCTTTTTAACCCGATGGCGGCGACAGAAGGAGGGTAATATTATTCAATCTTAATAATATGATGTTCTAGTTAATAATAGCCTCATTTACTCTAAGAATGTAAGTAATTAAACCATTTCCATAATCTACATCTTGTAGGTATATTATTATCTCCCATGCTACAAACGCAATCCTGCGTAATTCGATCGGACATCAACATTTGAACGTAACATTTATCTGGCTGGCATCACTTTCAATTAAGACCCATACATCCCATTACCTTTCATCCTATTATCTTCTTTGAAAGAAGACAATAGAGCGCAAAGTTGAATGAACCTGTTAGATTCCATTACATGTCTGTGCATTTGCGATAATAGTGCATTAAAGTCCACCTACACAATGTCCCTATAGGCTAAACGCGAGATAGTCAAACAAGTGATTTCGCTTTCACACAGTCCACTGCACCAGGGGTTTTCAACCTTCTTTATCATTGCATAACATCTCACTATAACAACATTCAACAGTCTGTAAAAGTCGCGACAATATTGAGCTAGATAAGCTCTTTATTTGGATGTGATTCAAATTCGCACGTACGAAGCTAGAATCTAGATCATAAATGTCTTCCTATTCTTTGCTTTGTATCTTTACAGCTCAAAATTGTCTATACGTGCTTGTGTAACATCGAAGATAAAGTACAGGCAAACTTAGCGAAACCGTATTTTTTTTACAAATCATGTAAACAAATTGCCGTCCGCAATGCAAGCAACAGAAGACGTTGATGCGTCAACTGTCCAACCGACGTGAAAATAAGTGTACTTACTTACCTATTTCTAGGCAACAATTGTAACACTTTGCCATCTTATCAAATAAGAGCACAAAAGGAGCGAAGAACGATTTGCAAATTGTCAAAAGCTCGTGAGAATTCGTACCTGCGACCATGAACATTCCCAGACAACGCTAGGACACCTTAAAAGGTTGCCAAGCCCCGCTCTATACAAACGTACAAATTGCTCACCTTTCAAACGTTCGCCGATTTATCTTGTTACGTCCCGACTGACGACGGCTGGATCGTGGAAAGCTTACAAATCATGCCCTTGAATGAACCGCTTATATTTATCGCTTTGAAAATTATTGCGGGTGTATTGTTATGATAGGTGAGAGTGTCAACTGTCAACGCGTACTTATGAATGTAAATGTGTAGACTGCAGACATGTCAATTGACAGACACCTTAACCCCGATTCCACTTTAATATGATAAGAATTAAGACAGCTACGGGTTAAGTTCTGTTCGCTTTCTGTTAGTTAAAGCTCATTTGATGTATATTTTGAATTTGAAAACTTAATGTTAGAAATTATTAATATTTCGTAGATCTATAAAATTTTAAGAGAAATATCGACGATGAAGTGACAATATCCCCTAACTAATATTTTTTTAGGAATCGAATTTTTTAATGCAGTAGCCTTAAAATTCCATTTCGCGTGGAATATTTTTTTTTTCTTGTTTGTTATCAAATAATAATGTAATCCTGTAAACATTACATTAAAAGTTATATGAAAGTCTTATGATCAAAATCAAAAATTGGATCGTTTTTCATTCTCCTGTAAAATAAGCATATCTACAGTTAGGAGGTATTGTCACTTCATCGTCGATATTTCTATCAAGAACTAGTCAACATGCACGGATCAGCGTGATAAACGTAATTTTTTAGAGTCAAGACAGAATCAAGGCAGAAATTGGCATAAGTATATTAATTTCTTAAATAAATGGGCTATGAGGTTATTTCATTAACAGAGGAACAGCAATTAACAAAGCTATAATGCACGACCAGAGACACATATCATAAAAATAATAACATGACTTTATGTCTGATGAGAATAAAAGTACTTAAGTAACGTTACCTGTGAAGTCATCAGGTCATCAGGTTTATCAGGTCATCAAGACCTCGATGAGGGCACTACACTCCTTATCAAGCCTGTTTATACAATTTATTTTATTGTCAAATCGTGATTCCATTTCCATCTCTCGAATCGTAGTTGCGTAGCGTGTAGAAATTATGCCCTAATTTATAGCAGTCGGCGTGCGATTGTGGTCAATTGAATTTCCTACCTCTCATTACTTTCCTTCCTTGCGCGCTAGTAGGGTCACCACACTTCCTGGTTAATTTTCTAGATCAATGCCGACGAGAATAGGATAAATAAAACGTGACACAATAGTTGTTTTAAATTTCAAGTACATCTCATATAATTAGAAAAATAAACATCATTGTATATAATTACTTGCTCTGAGACAATATTTTTTAGAATTTGACAAAATTAAGGACGATAGTTAACAACAGCCTGTTAAACTTGTAAGAAAAAACATACATACATATACATAAAATATTAAAGAGATCCTAGAGAAGATATTATTCTGACGCCCTATCTGAATTCTACTATTTAAAATCGGAGTAAATGTCATCTACTTTTAAGTGCATGTGTTAATATGAATATTCTAAAATGTCAAAGACCCAACTTAGCATAAAACGATAATACTTAGATTACGAGGTCACAAAACGTGGACACAAATTTGCAAAAATAAAAATAAAGGAATTGAACCAAAATGAATATTAATTGATTTTAATGTTACACATGTTAAGACCCATTTGTGTCAACACTCAACAACATTTGAATTCGAATAAGTTCTTTAAATTACGATTTAAAAATAAAAAATGCAGAATATTTGAATACTTTAATAGAGCTAGAGGAACTTAAGCTACGAATTCTATCAACTATTGACTGACGTATTCCGTACAGTCATCATACTATGAACAGGCGATAAAAGACAATGAGGGCCACAGCATATCAGCATTGTACATATCGCAGCTTAAACATCTCCACAAGAATTGTGACCACATAATGACTATAGCATTATCATATTTATTTTCCCTGTGGGAATGTGTAGCCACAAGAGAAAGAAAACGATATTTTCTATATAATATAGTTCTGTGCCCCGGTTGGTTTTTACGTTAAGGTACTTAGGTAGCACTAAGGTATTTTTGAACTTCTAGTACCTAACTAGAAGTTCAAAAATAGTCTCATAATCGGACTTCCTTCATTTGAGAGCCATGTTAACTTAATTCGATAGAAAGAATTCAAAATAAATCTTTACTTTTAGTTCCAAGCAAGTTGACCAGAAATTAAAATATTGCACTATGATTTGTCAATCGGCTGGGCACCCTACACGGGAGCGCGAGCGGCGCGCGCGCAGCCGCGCTCTGGGTGATCACGCATTTATCTCTCCGCAGCGCAAATCGCTTCTTCCGCTGTGGCTTACCTTTATTGTGCTGATAAATTAGCAATAAATCGTGCGAGCCGACATGCGAAAGGGCGGCTGGATTGTTTGCAATGAGATACTTTGAATTTCTAATGCAAATATTTTCTCTTGTTTCACTTCAAGCAGGTGCTTTGTTATAACTTAGTTATTACTTATACTTTCGTAATATTTTATTTCATAGTCTTTATTGTAAGACAGTTTTCGTTTCCATCCAGATTTGACGAAATAAAAATAATAATATTGTCCTCTCGCTACGACGTTGTTTTCGAAAACACAAAATTCTTAGTTAAAGATGACATGGGACTGATAACATGTTATTAACGATACGATACTGATGACATTAATTATTTATTAGGATTCCTAATTCTAAATTATATACCTAATGGCCAAATTATTAACTGCCAGGTCATTTCGGATACGACATTTCTTACAAAAAAAATATACGCGTCGAATTGATAACCCCTCCTTTTTTCGTCGGTTAAAAATACATAGATAGGCAAAAGCGTTTTACTAATTGTTATTCAAAACAACTTATTTTTTATTGCTATTGAACTTCACACCAACATTACGAAATGTGCTATTCTGCTGTATGATCTAATCATTCACCTATTTAATGGCATCTTGCTGACTATTAATATTGTACTCCGAAGGCCTCACCTCTCACAAAAATTGATTTATAGTTGACTTTTGTTTTACATAGTTAATTAATTACTTTGTTACAACTTTTACATAATGAGTTACATCTCCATCTTCTATTTCGACTTTCCATTTTGATAATTAAAAACTGGAGCTAGGCATGCATAACAAACACAGAAATGTTTCACACGGCAAAAATCTTAATAAATCATAATTAAATTGATACTAGTGTAAAATTTCCGCTTCACGAATTGCCCTGTGAAAGAAGTGGTCTGGACTGGATGCTCTAATTAAGCCTACTGTGGGATCTTTAGTCACATCCTGAGTAATAAACATTCTAAATGTGCTGTCTAATTAAAAAGCTACTCAAAATTCTACATAGTTCCTTTTGTCATTTGAATTAATCTGGCCGTTTAATCTGTTTACACAAGAAATTGTGACCGCGTTACTGTTCTTGTAATTAGTAAGTATTCCTCAAAAATCTTTAACACAAAATGTAGGTATCTCTGACAGTTCGCACTTTTTTAAAGTCCGCAGATACTAACTAACTTTTTGGGATAAAAGGTATCCTATATTTTATGGGATCAAACACATATTTTATTTCCAAGAAGCAATACGGGCGGTATTGCCATTTTATACTGCAGCTTTATGCTTATTTTCACTAAATTCAATTTTTTACACAGCCATTAAAAGATAACAATCGAATAAATTAAGATACAGACGATTTCAAACTGTAATGGCCTGCTTTATAAATAAAATACCGAATGGTATCTACAAATTGGTGACTTTAGGTATACGTTTTAGGTAAGTTAATTTGTATCTGCTCATTGAAAAATCAACCCTAAATAAAATTAATGTTGTGCAGTTTTATTTATATGATTGTGAGGAGGAATGAATCCGTAATATTTCTTCTCCAGTTACCAGTAGATACTGACAAATGTGGAAATTTCCTGAATTACAATTACGTAATTATACTTAGTAGTTGAATTACAAGCTCAACGTGTGGGCAACATTTCTAACAAGAAAATTATCATTCACTATAATACTTTCCGGAGAAGACCAGTTGTTAAGTAGCTAGCACGTGGATTTTACCTAGTAGTCGCCAGACGTACATGTCAAGTATAGAATAGACACATACTTTAAGTGTAATAGTATGTGCATCGCAGACTTTACCCGCATTCTTATTATGCCACTTTATAATAATTACGTAAAGATCCCAAATTCACTAATGCAGTCCCCATCAGGATTTGTAAACCAATGTCCACGTTTAATTTTATTAATTAGTGGTCGTCCACTGGTCGAAATTCGACCATAACTCGTATTTTTTTTATTAATTTAATTTATTTGTAATGCATTATTTATTAAATTATTAGCTTTCTGCGTTCCTTCTTCATAATTTTCGTAAAAAGGGGTAGGTATCAAGTATTAATATATAAGTAGGTCATACCTACATAGAGATACACCGCTGATGATTACCTTATTAAAATTTTGTATATACAAACTTATTCTGAAATTTCCATAAATAAAACTAACTTAATCTAATAGTTACGAAATTAGCTGTGTACGTGGCTACTAGTACTCATGGTATATCTATTTAACTTCAAAACGCCCTTAAGTAAAACTGCTATCAGACTCAATCTGAGGTTCAATTCATCAGCTGCACTTTGCTTTGTTCAAATACCACGAAAGTTTAGTTGAGCTAAAATTTAAACCAACAAATGCTACTCTCTATGATTGATGATACTCGAACGACTCCAGTATTCGTCCTGAGCGTTAAATAAGGAGTGGTCGTTTGTAACTGTCGCGGAAAAATTCCTCCGTAACCGACATTTTTACGTGTCCGGCGAGAACAACATTCACCGCAATAGATACCTACAACACGTAGTCTGGCTCAACTGATTTATTATATTATTTATTCGCTGGCATTTACTTGGTTACACATGTTCAAACAAATCCTAATCTACATATATGTAAATTTTAGTCATCCTTTAAGACATGCCAACATCAAAACCTTGCTTGTTAAGGCTTGTTAATATACTTTAGTTCAACCGCATAAATATCTATACGGTTTTCATAATTATGATTCAGTAATTGATTAAGAAAAATGTTAAAACTCCATACTTGCAATGTGAAAGAACCTAAAAAAGGAAACTTATTTGTTAGGCATGTACATAGGTTATAGACTTATCGACGAAGTACCGTACCGGGGTACAAACATGGCGCATTTCGTCCGCATTTTTTTGGTTTCGTTGTCTAGCCTCGGGACCACATGTCAAAGCATTACTCAACACAAGTGGTATACATTTCATGTACCTACGTACGTTTAGAGTAAACGCCGTAACCGTTTGCCTACTACATTGTACACATAGAGAGTTGTGGGAGATTTTGCGTAGTGTATGGGTAAAAAGTCTTAAATATATCAGCATATTTTATAGACCCGTTAACTCCAGATAGCCAAATCGGACGCAGTGATTGCTACTTTTTGAAACTCTTAAACTTCAATAATTTAAATATCCGACTACATCACATACATTGATCTGACTCCGAAGTAAGTAGCTTAAGCGCTTGTGTTACGGAAATCAGAATCAACAGTGGTGTTACAAATATATACTTAAATATTGGATATTAACACCCAGACACAGAACAAACACAAGTATTCACCATACGAATGTTTGTCCTGGGTGGGGATCGAACCCACAACTCTTGGCGCACGGGGCAGGGTCACTAATGAATGCGCCATTGAGTCAGTCTTAATCCTGTTCCTTCTCTATTGGTTATATGCTCAATGATCTGCGACAACGCTGGGGGCATATTGAGTAAATGCCTTGTATACGATGTCAATTAATTTTGATTTTAATCCTGAACTTATTATAAATTGTAATTTCACTTGCGTGACAGAATACATCCTGATCACCCACGCGAACGGTATCAACTTACTAACGAGATTAATAGCTATTGTATGAATAATAAGACCAGTTAGCCAAGAATAGGCACAGGTTTCAAATTAGTTTGGAAAGTAGGGAAGTACTTTCAAAATTCTTGTCTTAAGGTAGTATTTTAGGTGACATAATATCTATTTTATTTGGTCGTGAGGAATACTTAAAAGTAAGTATTAACGTACTTGTCGGATACGGTGAGGTGTATGGGTCCCTCACCAACGAAAGGACAGAAATACTGATGAATGTCCGAAAAAAGACCACGTACTAATTATCCTATCTTTTAGTATTATTTTATACTTTGGCAGCTTAAAGTGACTGAGATGAGGTCAAGAACGCAGCGAAGAGTGCAGTGTGCATAGCGACATGACAATCGAATTTTATGTCCTTTTGACACGCAAAGAAATTCTATGACTTACAACAGCATTCCATTGATTTCCAGTTTATCCATCCGTCAATTCCAATAAAGTTGCAAATTCCTAGTAAATTGGCCTTAGTAAAAAAAGCTACAGTTGCGACTCCTGAAATTCACTTGCTATACGAATAATCGTTATAATGTCCGAATAATCGAACCTAATAATGACGAGCCGTTTTCAACCCACGCGTCTTTTAGAATAATCAGTAGTAATCCTTGAACAGGAGTGAGTTGCCAGAAACAAAAACAAGAAAAAGAAGAATCCTATGTTGACCCGACAGATGCAATTATCATAAGATTACTAGTAAAACCCTAAGATAATTATAACAATATACGGCCTTTACAATACTTAACATATTTTATATAAATCTAAAAACTGTATTCGATTAGTAAAAAAATATGTACTAAGAAATAATCTATTAAAATCGTAATCGATTTCTTTGATCCCATCCCTTATCGTCAATCTGTCATATCTGTCAAACGGTACTTCTTAGATTTGATGGAATAACAGCAATCAACCAAAATGTCACCAGAACATATTATAGGCACAGTAATCTATCATTACCGTTGCGTGCGACTTCCGCATCGGCGCCTACTCGTATTATCGAAATTTGATATGGCGAACGAAACCGGGCTAATTATGCAAGTGGCCGTTGCAATTGCAAAAAAATCCTGCTGGCGCAGTATGGGAAGCGACTGACTTTTGACAAGTCTTATTAACCGACTTTTGGCGCATTTCTTCGTTTAACAGTAAAGGTAACCGGCTGGCCCGTTTGGCTTTCAAACAAAGTCACCGGTCCTGGTAGAATATAATTGATACTTTTATATTCAATTATACTTATTTAAAAGGTTATGTTTGTACGAAACATAAAACTTCAGCTTCTAGGTAAGTATTTTTATTTTATTAGTTGAATTCAAGCATTTCTGTATTCTATAAAGAATAAAACAGAATGTGTCACATAATTTAAACTATTATAAGCAATCTACGATACTATTACAATTCTCAAGTGACATTTACAAGATACCGCACTTGTATTCATTACACGTTATACCAAGACTGCAATTTTCCAAAGGCTCAAAACGTTATGATTGCATTACGACAATATTTATTATAATTAAGGAAACACTTGTTTATTATCTACTTAATGGACCGAACGAGCGAGATACCTGTGGCGTGGAACATTGCCATTACAAATGTAATTGGTGTCGTTTGTAACGCAACGCAACGATCGCGGAATATTCAAGTCATCGTGTTGAACTTTAACAGTCCATACATGTTAATCCTGAACTTACGATAGTAAGTGAACAGGTCACGTTTGTTTATCTCTTCATGTGTTGGTCCAAAGTTATCTTAACTACCTACTAAACCACATGTCAGAGAGTTGAATAATAGATTTTTTTTTTCCATAAATGCAAAGCTTTTAATAAAAAAAAAGTATGAACTAAAATGCCCAGTGAAAAATGTCATATATCATAGTAGATATAGCTATCCGGCATGCCAGCTTAACTGGACGTATAATAGATAACGATAATAGCCGTGGTATCATTCTCAGAACAACATTTTTCTTTAGAAAGTTACTATATGACGGGAAAAATAACGTAAAAATTCTTAGTTCTTACATTTTCTAAGTTATATGGTATAAATAACACGCAACGTTCCTTGTTTGTCTGAGTGAGACTTAAAACGAATGTATCAAACGCGTTTTTTTACCCAGCATGTCTTAAAAGGTGACCAATGGTATATTGGTATTGAGATAGTGATTGTATACGTGCCATTTGGTACTTTTCGCAATATTCCGTCTTGGGTGAGACGGAATTTTATTTATTGACTAAAAGTTGTTACCGGTGCTTACTGCTCCTTGAAGCAGTAAGTCCTCACTCAACGCCAAGGGTGGACCGACACTTTTGGGGATCCTGGGCTAATTCTAAATAGGGGCCTAAGAATCTATATCTAACTAACCTGGAACCCTAGTTCTAATCTATATGTATGCATAATGTCTTGGGGCCCTTTTCAGCTACGAGGCCCTGGGTTGCAGCCCCAAAAGCCCCTATAATAGATCCACCCCTGCTCAAAGCACAGCCACGAGGTGTAATGCAATAAATATTAAAGAATATGGAAAGTGATTTTTATTTCGCTAATTAATCTATTGATTTAAGAAACGAAAGGAGCTGGCTGAACCTTAGACCTTAGACTCAGCCTACCCCTTCGGGGATTGCGGCCGTAAAGGAATGTATGTAATGACACATGCATACTTGCACCTACAAAATACCTCACACCGGTCAAGCCACCTCGCGTGCACTAATGTCGTTGCCGTTCAAAATTAATCAATCCAAACGCATACGCCAAACGGCTGGTCCCGTTCATTCGCAGAACAGGAAGCCCATACACTATGTCATAAAGCCGGCCTTCGCCAATGTTCTCATCTATGTGCAGTTATATTTAATAAACTTCGAGCACAGAAGATTTGTAAACAACATTGAATTCAACGTACTGCTATGTAGAGATATTTCTCCAAACATAGGAAGTTTAATTAAACTCAATATAAAGCAAGATTGTAATTTTTATAAAATCGACGCAGTTTCTTTTTGACTTCAAAACTTTAGCGATTCGCCTGGAATTATTTACATAGTATTAGATATATGAAGATAGCGCGATAGTGCTCGCAAACTCCAAGAAACACAGACACAGCGCCTCACTAGCCACAAGTCTAAACTAGACCAAAATGCAGTTTTCATATTGTAGTGTCCAATTACGCTTCCTGCAGAGATAATGTTACTTTAACTGTTCGCATCCGTTATATCACCCGCCCAAGCGACAGGTGACACATTGCGTAATCGAATTACCACGACCATTCGATTATCGATATCGATATCGGTATCGATTCGATATTCGGCGTTATGTCCGGCAATAACGTTAAAGATAATTGTGTGATAATTACCGCGCAATGAACTTTAATTACCTCGTATTTTATTTTAAAAAAGGTTCGATCTGTTAATATCAATAAAATGTAAACACAATCAACTTAATTGGGGTGATTTTAAAAGTACCTACTTATGCCTTATTTTAAACAAAAAAGACGTCTTATTTATAAAAGGACGTAACGTTTGATGTCGCCGATCGGATTTTCACAGCACATACTATATCGCAATGTTAAAAAAAATCACGTTGTAGTGTTTGAATTAGGTTCTTATTAGGTACTATATTTACTGCCTATTTAGTGGATGTTTTCTATAACGCATAACTAGGGAGGTTTACAACCTGCAAACTATAAGCGAGAGCATAATGGACTTTCATACTAGTCAACATAGTATAAAGTGTACTTTGTATTTGATAGAAGCACAAGCAAACTACAAGGAATTAACTGAAGCAACAATAACAAATCAACAAATAATAATCATCAAGGAAAAGTAAATTTTCGTTATAAAAACTTAGTAACGAAATCCTGACTTAGCCTAATAACAGTCTCTATTATTCTAAGTCAAAAGCTCCGCCCAGAGCAGTCCGATTCCCGAGAAAGAAAAGGTTGCTATTGAAAGTTAAGCACTGATTAACAAGTTATGCAACACCAACATAAATCAACAATAACGTTATTATGACTTTATTACACATAAACCTGCCATTAACTAATAGAATGGGAAGTTATTACATAGACGTCGGTAGCGAAATAATTGCTATGCTGAGCCCAAATGATTGATCGTTTTCAAATCCACTGGATAATTCATCCGTTCATTGCGCTAATTTAGTCTTCAAACTGGCATAAATGATTATACAATTGTTTTCAAACTAAAGGATTAATTTATTAATATTGATTTCAATGGCGTTTTTTTATTTCAGTTTAAAGTTTAGTAAGTCAATAAACCAGACCACAGCTTAATTAAAATTGTGTAAGTTATTAATTTCCTTAGTAGATGTAAACATCATTCAAATATTGTTTAAGTTTCATAAATTAATATGTATTTTAAGCCTTAAACGACGACCGAACACGGTAAATAATTAAACGTTATAAAACAATTGTCAAATCTAAACGGCAAGAATCCATTAATTATAAGATATAAGTAACTTATACAAAGTCAAAGTCAAAGTCAAAATATTCTTTATTTATATAGGTTTCAAGGAAACACTTATAAATCGTCAAATACAGGTAAAGCCACAGCTATATGATTCTACCACCGGTTCGGAATGTTGTATCTACCGAGAAGAATCCGGCAAGAAACTCGGTAGTTACTCTTTTCAATACAATTTATACAAGGTGTATGATACATGTTCTATAATAAAAACTTGTACGCCATTCCTTTGGCAAGATGCCTAGGTATAATATCCTCAACCGGATTTCCTCGTATAATCAATAGTAAGAGGGGAAGTATGCAAAATAGGAAGCTCATAAGGCCGATGATGGCAGCTGCCCACTAGAAATGGCCTAACATAACGACGACGATCATCAAACGACTTAATTATACCCAATTAATCGATTATACTAATCACTTGAGCTTCGCGCTCACAAATTGTTCTTTTAGAGTTAACTAATTCATTTAATCGTGCCGGTTTAGAAAGTATATCTCTTTAGGCGTGATGTTTTAATGATGTGTAGTTTCGAATTGATTGGTAGATAAGCAACAAGAACATCTACTCAGTATTACTTAACTCTCAAGATCAACCTACGCGATATAATGTATTGGCCAAAATAATAATCTTCCTACCGTTACGTCTCGTCCTGAATATGGGTTGGCATGGACCATGATTCTGAATTTAACGAGTCTAGACATTAAAACCCTTTAATGCCATTTGACCTTTGTGGCTTACTTATAAGAACCAAATAATTATAGATCTTGTTATAGTCTCGTCTCAAAACTTACACCACACTCAAAAGATTGTATTGAAATCTTTTCACAATTAGAATTAATAGCGATAATATACTTCATTTTATAAATATTTATCGTACGCAAAGTAACACATGGTATAAATGTAATTATCTCGTACAGTAATTTAATATTAGGTGGCATTTTTGTTTTTCAGTCACATATTGATTACGGTATGAGGAAACACTATGTCTTGAAGAAGTGAACTGTAACAGACCGAAATAGCGAAGTTTAGAAGTTGCTTTACAAATAGACGACTATTTATGGACATTCTGGCCCGTTTCCTTTTTGGGGTTCGATTTCAAAGGGACATCTTGTATGTGTTTTTGAAACATTTATCTTGTCGAAACACCTTTGATCAGATAAAAATAGGTAATAAAGAAAATCACTGGCTCAAGTTTTAAATAAAAAAAACTGAAATGAATTTAAAATAAACTGAAAATGATTGATTGTAAAATAACATTCACATAACCAACTTTGATGGATAATAATTTTAAAAATCAAACGTCATATTTATTGAATGAAAGTCATCTTAATTGGACAGCGTAAAAGGTTTTTACTGCAGGCCCAACGCACTATTCAATGCTTTTAACTTTATTAATACTTACCAACAGTGTTTTAATGACCAAGGCAGTAGTAATTCTTTAATAAAAGCTACGAGATAAATTAAATTTTAAAATTAAAAGTTACTTTATTGACTTTATATCGGCTAATTAAAACCTATAGCATTTATTTAACCCACCTACTCATAATTCTGAGTAATTTTTTACTACTTAAATATGTACAAAATAAATTTATTTTTGTATCTTTCCTTTTCTTATTTTCGCATAAATAGTTTACACATTTCTTTTGTTGATTGTCGTTGTAAATATTTAAAGTAGCGAACAAAACAACATAGCAATAATTAATATGTGACTACAGACTCTTAGCTTGTATAAGAAAGTGTTATCTTAAAGCCTATCTTCTCTTACATAATCCGTACAGACACGCTTGCTTTATATTATAATAAAGATAAATTAGACAGGTACATTGTTTAAAAACCTCAACAAAAGTCCGTTTAAGATCTAAACAATCAATCAATACATCTGTATCAAACAAATCCATCTTTTGTTTGCACTTCCGGTTTGCTCCTCCCAACTGATTATATCAAGCACAGTGCGTATAAGAACAGTGAGATACTTCTATAGTTCCTTTCAAATTATATATTTGATTGCACTTCCAATAAGAACAAATATAAAAAGTAGATTATATTTCAAATCGTAAAGCCGTTTAAAATGGCTAAATTATCATGTACATAGAGACGCTAAAACTAAAACTATAAACAAAATTCTAGTTAGACATATATTGTATACAGCGGCGGATTTACCCTAAGGCCCAGTAGGCCCGGGCCTAGGGCGGCCAGATATTAGAGGCGGCCAATCGTGATAAAAATTAAGTGATGACGCTTTAGTACTGAGTGTTAAGGCCTGGGACCTAGGGCGGCCAAGACTGTAAATCCGCCACTGATTGTATATTTTATTTAGTATATAGCCCTTTTTTTTTATTAAACCATTATGTCCACCTAGTATAATCTATTTCTTTAAGTTACCCGCAATTGACTACTATAATAGCAGCAATTGGCTTCACTGCTATCATCTTTAAACTATTCGATAATCGCAACGCGACGCGACAATCACAGCGAGATCGTTATCCGAGTCACGGCAAATCGATTCGGTTACGTTGCGAGCCGCATAATCGGTTACCTCGGATGCGTGTGTCGTTTTAATTACACGCGCCAGTCGGAGAATAAAGAAGTGCTGCCCCAAATCGAGATATTGGACGGCAATGCCGGCGGCGGCGTGTAATGTTCAGTCACGGTGGAGGCTTGTCCAACGGACTATTTGCTTTCGTCTTATGTCATAACGTAGCTATACATACATACATACATACATACCGTCACGCCTGCAATCTCCGGAGAATGTAGGCGTAGGTGGAATCCAAGTTGCAAAGCAATGATATCTTAACCAACATCCACCCATAAATCGAGTTGGGTTAGATGGAAATAGTCTGGGACTTAAAAATAATCTATTAACTGTGTTCCTTACCTAGCGTGTCGTAAAAGGTGACTAATATCGGGTTTTGGGCATGTGATTGTGTAGGCGACGAGCTAGCCACTTGTCACTACTTTTTTTACAGTTTTCCATTTAACCTAGCCCAGTTTTATTTTTTGGCGGAATGAGGTTAAGGAGGCTAGTCGCCCCTCTGACTCTGGCCACCCTTAAGGGGATCTATGTATTTATGCATGTTATTTGGAAAATTGTGAAAAGCAAAACTGATACCAAAAACACTATTAGTCGCCTTTTACGACATGCTAGGCAAGGAACACATATGGGACATTATTTTCGAGTCCCGAACTAACATAAGGTAATAACGTAGTTATTAGGAATAATCTTTATTCATTTAGGATTCAGAAGGGTGGCAAATACCTAAAGCTTAATAATCGCAACAATTATAAAAGATATTCATATCGCTCCATGATATACGTGTCGATTAAGTTAATCTTTTGGACTAATATTTTTTTAATATATTTAATATGTAGTTTTATGGAATTGATGACTATATTATCATAGTTCTATAGTTTTTCTTAGGATAACATTAATAACTGACACAGAAACAGACCGCGAAGACATAAGAGTACTGCTAACCAAATAAGATATGGGCGATTTTATGGCCGTAGAAATGTATAGATAGCCAATATGACCAACGGTTACTAAGATCAAATGCACATAAAGTTCACCTCAATGGTTCGTTACATAACTATTGGTTAATTAAACGCTTTCTCTCAGAGTAATTAACAAGACAAGCTATTTCATATCCTACAGCCATCAATCATTGTTTCGGGGCAAACACATTGTTGTCTACTGACCGCTTCAACTCCGAATAACTCAAATAGATCATATTTTTTTTTATTCAATAACAATGTGAATGCAACTTATTATCATAAATTGTAAACGTGAAGTGACCTTGAAATTTATTTCAAATCAATATCCAATAACTGATTAGGCAGACAACATTGATATACAAAATATAAGATTCGTATTTACTAGATGCTTGAATATGAATATTTTACATCGACGTCGTCTCGTCTACCTTTCAAATATGTTGCTGCATTTTTTTTTACATTGCTGTCATCTTTTTAAACACTACATGTCAGTTTGGGTAAAACGAGCTATGGATAAATCGATTTTCATCATTCTTGACGTGCCATCCGGTGGTTTTTGTACACGTTACGTTACGTTGTAGCTATTTGATAATATCCGAAGGAAATATAATATCATTTTTTTTTATAATGTATACTAATATTATACAACTGAAGTTTGTTTGTTTGCTTGAACGCGGTAATTTCAGGAAGTAATGGTCCGATTTAAAAAAATATTTCAGTGTAAGATAGCCCGCTGGCAAAGCTAGTCACAAATATATCACTAGCTGTGCCTGTGGTTTCACCCGCGTTTATGGTTAATGTTATATAGCGTATAGCCTTCCTCGATAAATTAACTATACAACCCAAAATTTTTTTTTTAATTCGGAGCAGTAGTTACTGGTATGCGCGTTCAAGCAAATAAACAAACTCTTCAGGTTCATATATTTGTATAAGATTTCATTCATGGATACTGTTCTTTGTGTATCGTAGACCTTATTATTACGTATGCTATTTTCACTTTGTAATAGATTCTATTCATTTAGTCAGATAACAAAATTGAATCGAAATGGCTTTTAAATCGGCCTCCATTTATCCCGCAAAAGTTAAGAGCAGCAGCTAGCTAATCACTTATCAACTTAAACGATCGCAATAAAAAATGATCCTCTTCCGCGTGTTATTGTATATCGAAAAGGCAAAGAATTCCAATTATCCGTTCTAAAAATACCATTACATAATACCTATTAGTTACAAGCGATTGCCTAGATACTACTAACCTTCTAAACTCGTGATTAATTGACCACATCTAACAAAGACAGCTAAGCGCGAGTCTAATTTTACGAATAGAATTCTGTGCGGTTCTAAACATTAACGTTTACTAGCATAGCATTAAATACCGTGCATAAATTTGTTCCGGGAAATGGTAAGTTATCATGCATTCAGGTACGAAACTGAGTTGCACTTTAGGACATTTCAATTGAAATAGACTTTAGGATCACTTTAAAATCTACATACCCACCATAATGCGTCCAATGCTCGGAGGCGTAGACAGCTATAAATAAAATTGAGTTAGTTTAGAGGGTAAATAGTTAAATTTGCTAAGTGGATAGCTCGTCATCGCACTATTAGTTGCCTTTTACGACATGCAAGGTGAGGAACATAGGTCCATTCTTTTTAAGTCCCCGACCAACATCCCGCATTAAAATGTCTTGGATTAATGAAAAGTATTTTCGCTGTCAAGTGTCGTTTGTTATTCTTTTTTAAATTAGTTTTGTTTTCTTTTTCACAAGCTATTTTTTTTAACATAAATAAAATTTGTAATAGAGAATCGTCTTTTATATATGTAGTAGGTATCTATACGGAACTCTAAATGTTTATCCACTGTGATATTTATTAACTTACAAGCGTGAATTAGTCTAACATACATATTGTTTGATTGAAATTAAGCAATAGCGGTATTTGTTTGTATAAATAACATCATTTAAGTTGAATTCAATTTTGTACTGTTAGAGTTATTAATTTAATCGTAGCTAAGCCTTTTGTGTACGGTCAAAATAATGGCTGGGCCGCCTATTTGAATAATGGATGGTAATTGTTTATAATCATATAGGTACAATACTTAAAGACATAAGAATAGGGACCTTAATCATTTGATGTATTTTATTTGTTTTATGTACACAACATTTACAGTAGGTATATTGTTACAAAAATATTTTACTTTAATTAAGTACCTAACTTATTTTTACACCATATGCAAAATATACAAAAAAAAAAATATTGATATAACACTTTACTACACACTCCTTCATCCTTAACAAGTAATTGTAACATTCTATTTAAGTATTTGTAACCAAATCATTGAACAATTTTCAATTGAATATGGGAAACTGTCATAGCAGAATGTTGTAATGTCATAAAATATTTAAAAAAAATACATTTTTTTTAAAAAAAAACAAGTATTTCAGCAGTTGCTGGTTAAACAAAGTTTTGAGAAAATTACTATATCCTTTTTTATATATTAGCAAATAAATAAAATAACCACTCAAGTACCTGAACTAAAATACGTATAAGCAAAGAGGGTACATGTAATTGCGAGTTTTGCAATATTTAACCTAGTTTTAAATCATGGAAAGGTATATCAAATCAATCGTAACGTTTCATCAGCCAATTGAATATTATATAAAAGCAAACATATCTGGTAGGATGAGCAATAACATACCTGAACAAACTGATTAATCAATCACTTACTATACATATAATTGTAGGATAGGTAACGTTTAAATTTAGCTGATACTTCCTTATTGTACGTTATCGGCATATAGAAACTAATTAACTTTCCAATTGAACACCCGGTTTTCTTTGTATAGAGGGCTACAATTTACATGTCACACTACATAAGAACTATCAAATGTAGAACAATGAAATTTCTACGTAACGCGCGCACGCGACGGTTAAGAGCAAAAAACCTAGATATAATCTACGTCTCGGCTGAAAGAGTGTTTTATGGCTATTATCAAAGCCATTATCATTCTTGGCATGGTCTATTGATGGCACGATTGCTGAGTATGGATTTTGCAACTTTTGCATGTGACCCAACTGAAATATTGGACTCGGAATAAACAATAGTTAATTAAGATGTTTTGATAAGACAATCTAGGTTTTCATTAGGACCTTGAATGAGTGATAGATAACCTCGATCGAGCACTGGTAATAATGGTTAATAATTAACGTGGTCTGTCCTATACTATTGTAAATTGTAAGTGCGATCCATATTCTGTTTTGTTTTTAATTTAACATCATTCCCGTAATCCCCGAAGGGGAAGGCAGTCACATGGGCAGCAAGTCTCTTTAACCACATTGAGCCAAACAAACCATTAGTCGCCTTTTGCCACATGCTAGACAAGGAACACAGTTGGCACATTATTTTTAAGCCCAAGACCAAAATGCGCCTATATTCTGTTTATTACCTTTTTTTATTTTTTGACACACATTATAACATAACCAAAACCTATGTTTTTTAATAACGACAAAATAAATAATATAATATATCCTAAGAATCCGTTTTAAATATCTTAAACATCAGTTTCGTCAACGCATTATCTTAGTTGACGAAACTGATGGTTGGACTGGTGGTTGGTAACCATAATTAAGATTGCACCGAATCCTAACAGTCCAACTTGCGTTTAAATTAGTTAGACTCAAGTCATTAATTCAAACCTTAATGTTTGAACACGAGCACTAAAACAAAATATACCTACCGATCGAGCTTTTCTAATAACTTTCATAAAGTCAACATCACCGGAAAATATCTCGTACGTGTCATGAAGCCTTATATAATTACCGTTAAGCGTCTATCTCGTCTTAATCAACAATGAAGCTATTATTATAAAAACAATACATTTTTTGTATCTAATTATTATTGTGGGAATCCGTTTAAACGGTTAATCGATGTAAAGAGCAGACAATACATGATCTTAAGACTTTATACTTCGATTAAAAACCCATTATTGTCATTAGCGTATGATATGAAAAATGAAATAACATATTTTTGAAAATAAATGCAGGAAAAATACTTTTGCACGTCATAAGTTTTTAGCCTACTAGTAGATATAGTTTAACGTGCACACTATAAGTAGGTACTATACCTATCATCATCGCCTTCCTAGCTTTATGTCCCATTCTTCATCCAGGTCCCGTTGGACTAGCAACCTAAAGTTTAAAGCTAGCGAGTCTGCTTATTGCATTAAAGCGACTGCCATCTGACATTTCTAAACCTTAAATAGGATAACCAGATAAAATGGATCATGGAAAACACATCATAAAATATTTATGTGTATATGCAGGTTTTCACAGGATTAGAAAAAGGTGACTGTTAGCTGTCTTTTGATTGACATTTAATTTAATATTTAAGTAAGATAGAATTTTCAAATTAGAAATGATCGTCTACTTGAATCACAACTTAGCCCTATAGCCCTATGCAATTAATAGATTACTTACTTATCCAGACATGTTGAAAACAAGTTATCATCCAAGTGAATGCTGGTACCAAACTAAGAGTCAGATTATTATGCTCGAGGCTAGCTCGATCTAAATGCTAATGAAATGTAGTTAAAGTTAATCTGTTAAAGCTGAGTAAAACCTGTTAAGAGATCAAAAGGATTTCAACAGAGTAATAGTACGTAAATGAAAACAGGGGTGTATCTTTTTATATTTGACAAATATAAAAAAAACATTAATAGTAGATAAGTATAATATACATATAATTAATGAAATAACATTCCAAGATTCTAAAAAAAAGATAACAAATCTGGCATATTAATGTTAAAAAAACATGACAAAAATAATATATAATAAATATATAATAAAAATTTATAAGGCCAAACTGCGCTTGACTACTGAAAAGTAAAATTCGAGCAAGCATAAAAATTCAATTACATTTTTGAATCTTAATTTATTTGAAAAGATGTAATTGTCAGACCAGCATGTGATAAGACAGCTGTAAGAGACGAAAATGAATGTGAACCTATATCAATAAAAAACAACAGGTCGTTTAATCTTTAGTTTTATTATGGTGACGATTTTACAAACGAACCATTGTTAGCACCGGTTGCCAAATTATGATGTAAGCTAGGGTTCTCCAAAAATAAGTAATACTCTCTCTCATATCTTACCATACCGACTTTGCGGAAACTCGTATATTTTTTTTTATTATTCGCAGAACAGTATACTTAAGCCAGCAAATTAATATTACCTATGTTAATTTTTAGTTTCCGTTTAAGGTCCCATCTTCTTATTTATAGTAAAAAGTTAACAAGTCGGCAATATTAAGGCTTGAGTAGGTAAGTGTGATATAATTTATGGGAAATCGGACTTGGAATGACGGCATTTAAAATCTTTGAAGCTACGAGTAACTTACAGAAATGCTGGAAAATATAATTTGTAATTCTTTTGAATACTCGGTAGGTGATATTATCAACCAGCAAATGGATTAGTTTACTTGTTCTTTTTTCACATTGTAACAGAGCAACGGAACAAAATCTTTTTGTGCAGTCATAAAGGTCACAGAGTAACGCAGGCTATGGTTTGGGCTCTGAAAGATATTGCTCAGAGAATCTGGAAAAAATCTCTTTGTCACTGGTAAGCTCCGGCTTGGGTAGCTCCAGGACCCCAGCTGATCGGAGGGCGTCGCAAATATCCGCGGAAACGCGTTACCGCGGTAGCCGTAAGCAAATAACTGGCTTTAATCGACCGGTATAACTATGTTGTTGATTATCATATCATTATGTGTGATTGAAGTTACTTATTACAGATTTAGGAAACCTTACCCGAATGCCTTTTGCAGCCCTGAAATAAGTCATTAAGTGTAACCATTAATTATTTTAATCGTCGTTTACATGGGCTTACGCAATGCTTTCGCTGGCGGTAATAAAATAATGTAACCATTGTTGGACACAGTGAATGAAGCTTTGTGAACGGACGTAACAAATAGATAGTACGCCTTCGCAAAACTTTCGTGCGATTAATTGTTAGACGGTCACCATCAGAATGGATTTTACGATCGGCTGGAGATTAAAAAACAGTAATGGCATGTTCGCATTTAAGTCATTTTTATGGAGTACGCGTGTTTACAAGTGTTGGTAAAAGGTAACTGTTAACCCACGGACTTGTAATGAAAAGAAGACTCCGCGCCACTAACTATACGTTAAGGCATCATTTTGAGAGGGGACCTCCACCTTGACAGGCAACTGACATCCCAACATTGACATAAACGATTCAAATTTCCGATATCTGGTAACCATAAGTCGCACTTACACATGCGTAGGGGTGGCTTCACTCTGTAGTATGACAGCGCGGAGTCCTTTTTTTATTAATCCGGTGTTAACATAACATCATCACGTCCCCAATTCTCTAAGAATCAATATGTAGGTCATTTTCAAGAATGAAGGATATGATGTTTTGCTCGAAGTTTGCTCAATTAACTTGTAATTACGCAATAATATCGTAGGAATAGCTGTATAAGTCCATTTCACTATATTTTTTATTGGCCTATTGGATTGTATCAATTCGGTGCAATAATGGGTTAATATATTTTTTTAATTAATGATGCAAATTATCCTTTAGTAGTATGCTTAGAAGTTACCTACATTTCTATTCTCTTGTTAGAACTTGCATTTACTTAAATGTAATAATTTTATCACGTAGGTATACTTACCTACGTGATAAAATTATTCTTATATTATGACATACTTGTCATAATATAAGAATTGGTGTAGGAATGATGAACAAGAAGGAAGTTATTGTTGTTAATGATCAGATTTACATGCCAACTTAATACTTGCTTGCTGCCCTGATGACTGCTTTAGCGTACCTACTTATCTACATACTAAAGATGCCGCGAATAGTTGTTGCCGCCATTGACTATGGCGAATATCGAATAATTCGCCATTATTATTCGATGTAAAAAAGGAATATTAAAAATATTGCTTTTGTCAAATAAATCACGCTTATACACTGTTGGCTTAAACTTAACAATTATTGATTTATTACTGTAACCAATTTTTATAAGATTATAAGAAAAGAAAACAAGAAGTTAAAGAAATTAGTTTCTTATTATAACTACTATTAATAGTAATTATTCATTTTTTAATGGTTAGATGACACGCATTTTGTTTGTTATTGACGTCGTTCGAGATACGCTAGAGCAGCCATACTCTAAGTGTGTTCCGCGGAACCCTAAGTTTCCGCGATACAACTGTAGGGGTTCCGCAACCTACCTACCTACATTGTTCACCTAAGTCCGTTACTAAACTATAACTGAAATTTCTGAGACAAGTTTAAAAATTTTAAAAATATAAAACTGTAACTTAACTGACCAGTTACCCTAATCGGATATTTTTACTAATTGGCAACATAATACATACATCATTTAATATAGGTATGATAACGGTTTGTAGAAATAGAGTTTGGTAAAATCAGATAAAACAATATGCTATAACAACAAAATACTATATGTATAGGTACACATACATAATAACAATATTTCTGCGGAGAAATTTGTTTTATTACGTAAAATTATAATTAGGTGAAGGCGTTTCAAATGTCTACTTAACTGTCACAATTACAATGTTTTATGTGCATGGTATGAAATATGACGTTTTTTATACATTTTAATGAAGGCCGTACCTGTTTGGGAATATTTTAAAACTTGACATCATCTAAGTATGGTTTGAGAATATGAATGATGTCATCCACCATCAACTTGACTGTGCCTGTGTTGTCAAATAGCAAAGATCATTGTTTTTTTTCTTTCCAGGTAAATTAAATTGCTACTTGGTGTTGTTGCTACGGAGTTCGACTGAGAAGGTACCTGGATTTCAGATATATTTGAGGACATATGTGTCTGGTATTATAATTGAGGTAATTTATTTTAAATATTGACAATTATTTATTTAATGTCAAAACATCACAACATCTTGATGTTAAATATATATTTTGGTCAAATCAAATAGCGACGTCTCTTCTCTCTCAGTTTTTTTTTCATTTATGTTGTAGAACGATAGTTGCTTTTACGCACAAATTGTCGACAGCTGTCTATTTAAATTTGAGTATAGCCATAAGTATTGGATAATAAATATATATCTACTTATTTTCAAAGTCAATTTATTGAATTCATAAGTATACATCAGTAAAACAAGGCTACGATTTATCAAATAGGTAAAATGGTTCCTGCTCTGTCTGTGATGTGAAATTGTGAACCTTAATAATTTGTTCGTTGGCAAAACGCCTAATGGAATCCCATAGCAAAAAGTATCAGCTCGAAATTTCAACTGCTCGCACTTCAGCAGGCATATTCGGCTACACAAGTTTTACCAGTTTTACTCATATCGTATCTTAAATACTAAATGTGATAGTAAAACTAAAATGCATTAATTGATATCCATTCATATTTTTTTATATATATAATTATAAGTTTATAATCTTTATGAAGGCGAATATGTAAACTTAACATAATAAGTACCTACCTACTTTATTTTTTCTTGTAGATACCTAGATTGCTATTCAAGCGAGATGAATAGACTCGTGTTTATTCATTTGAGCTCATTAACATGAATCATACTGGAATATTCTGCGCTCGCGAACCCCATGGGCGTCCCGCCGTCGCCATAGCGCTGCCTAGCGCGTCGATATCGACGCCGACATGTGCCCGGCGCCTTTCCGCGCATGCGTCCTCAAACAGTGTCGAACGGACGCAACGCATGTGCGAGGCAGCGGCCCGTCTGCCGGGAGTGCGGCTCGCGGACTCGCGTACTTGCGACACTCCACTCGTCTTGCGTCTTTACGTGGCGCTGTCGCATACTTAATTGATTGTCCATTCAATGCTGACATTGAACGGCCGGTGCGGCGGTCGACCGGTCGATTAAAGCCAGTTATTTGCTTACGGCTACCGCGGTAACGCGTTTCCGCGGATATTTGCGACGCCCTCCGATCAGCTGGGGTCCTGGCGCTACCCCCGTAAGATGGCTGTTTTGTGCGAAACGTGAATCGATTCGGTGTGTGATGCTGTAATTCGTGTAGTGTTCGGTGCGAAATCATGGATGTGCTAAAGGATAAACTAAGTGGACGAGAGGAATTCGAGGAGGATGAAGTGGCGTCGCGTCGCTGCATGCTGGACGGTGAGTTCCGTGCATGAGTCATCGAGTTGCATGCAAAATATTGCATTTGGTGTCCGAGTACAAAGATCATATCGCCTCGTGACGCGAATCGCCGAAGACTAGCGCTTGGAAAATGTATTGATTTTCGTAGATGACAGTGCAGTGTTTACATACGCAGATTATACATATCTATAGGCGGACTTCACTATTGTCTGAGCGAGATGTTATGATTATCCAGTGAGATAAACCCTGCTATTAAGCGTTTATAAGCAAACTGGTAGTAATGACTAAATTAATTCTTTTAGTTTTTGTATTCAGTTAAACAATAGAATTGTTTAACGACAATTCTATTAAACCTACTTTTAACTACGTAAGTACTCCGTAAATATTAACCAACAGATAAATACGTGTAACAACACATAGTTACCTACTTAAGTATAGAGTTAAGTTAAATAAGCAGTTACGAAATGTAATGCGAGTTGTCAATTAGTTTACTAACTACTTAGTAGCAAGTAATATCTCTTGAAATAGACATAATTAATAATCATGACGCTAATTGAGCACATTCGAGTCAAATGTGTTTACGAAACGAAACAATTTGTTTGTTCTCCGATGAAGTAGTTAAGTGTTAACATCCGCATTTCTGCTCCTAATAACAGCTGACTACTGATTAATTACCCTATGAACAACTTAAAAAATCTATTAAACCTATAGATATAAATACATGTAAGCACTAAGTATTTTATCAACTTTCAACTAGGATGGATTAGAAAGTTGCAAATTAGGAATCACTTGTCCAAGTCACGTGCACGTTTAAAAAGAATGAGAGGCGATATTTAATTTACAAAATGGAGCCGAGACGCCAACACAAACCAAAGAGTTTAACTATCAATCGAGGTTATCAAAACCTGACCTAAGTACAGCACATGTATAGGTCAGTATGGTCAGACAAAATAAATGACAGTCGCCCGAAAGGAATGCAGTGAGTCACAGAAAACAATCAAATGATTCCCGTAGCAAAAAGATAGGTACCTCAAAAATGTATATTTATCTTTCAAATGAATATCAATAACGTTTTGGGAAAGACAAATATAGATTACAAGCACAGATACCTTCAGGTGTATTATAGGGTTATTTACCCCGCAATAAGTAGACCATACAACTTTGGTTGAACCAGTTACGGACAAAAACTGCGCTAGGCAAGTTTTGAAACAAGTCAGGGCACCGGGACCAAGACTAGGGATGGGCGATTATTCCAATATTCCCAATGAATTTGTTAAATTATTCGAATAAGTACCTACCTATTTCGAAATCATTTTTATTTGTAATTTATTTACCATATTCAAAGGCTATCTCCGATTATACCACTTAAAAAAATAATAAAAACAACCAAATCATTCGATGGTTCATATACATGCTATCCAAAGTGTCGTTAATATTGAACGTACCAAAAAAACTTCTATTCGATTCTATTTCACTTTAAATAGTAAATTTAAAATCAACTTAAGTAATAATGCCTTACTAATTAAAATTTTTACTAATTAGTACACTCGCATTATTACCATTCGAAGCATATTGTATCGAATAACTCGAACAGCCGGTATCCGAATGATTCACTCACATCGGTCCATCTCTAGGCAGGACAGATGGTCCTGGTTTGGCAAGCATTGTGCCCATGGCGTGCCTCCGCGACCGTTCACCCTGTCTCCCCTCTCGCACTCACTTTATACGGCTTTAAAATCAATACGAGACCCCTTTCGATTTCACTTGCTGACTACTTTTTGTGACAGCATTAAAAAACTTGCTATTATTTTTATTTCAACACTTTATAAGCTATAAACTGGCTGACTGCTCATGCCCATGTATTCACAATCGTAAGTCAAGTGACACTAGTAAATATTGAACTTATATACAATATACAATATATATAATATACGTAAATTACTTTAACTGTATATATAGATAGGCAAGTAGGTATCCGTTAAAAATGGTTCTATACATTCGTTCTGCTTAAATTGTTAAAATTACGAATATTTAACTAAGAACTCCATTAAACGTGTCTACTTTAAACGTGTCAATGTGTCCTTGCGACAAAAAATATGCTTAAATAAGTACATTCGATATTTAAACTAAAAGAGCCTAATTTAAAAACAAATATCTAATGCTTATTCCAATCATTATAAATTCTTGATTTACTTAGGTACTTTAACCAAATTATCAACATAAATGTAACGTTTGTCTACTATGAATTTAATCTTATCTGTTTAGGATTAATTTGTATCTTTAAGAACAGGATTTAAACATTTTGATGATTGTTTGTTATTGTTACGTAGGAATTCCGTAAAATCCGTCAACAAAGTTCATATCTATCTGAAGAGTTTCTGACATTAAATACTTAGATAAATTTGTTACCTACTAAAATACGTAGGTAAATACTTTTATGTGTTCACATTTTGTTGACACGAAAACCGATCAATGTGTCAGTTTTCTCATAGTGTCATATGTCTTTCGCGGTTTGCCTTCGCAACACAATTGCAACGATTGTTTAACTGCACACTGATGCATAACATAGCATGTAATTATCACGTGTGTATCATTATGTATAGCACCAAGTATGCAAACGTGTGTAACTGCCTCCTATTGCCACGACATCACGGCATGGTTTTGTTTATGTTTATGTGTGTTACGTAATAGAGTTACGATTTTTAGAATACACAGTAACAATAAGTAATAGTATGTCAGCAACCATTTGCGACTAGACAGTTGCCGACGGGAGCTGACAGGAGCCGACAGATGTCGACTGAACGCGCCACTATGAGACATTACCCGATAGGATGCGACAATCGCCTTCTTTTGTCGCAAGCGTTTACTGATACACGTACTGTTTTATGTTGCTCATCTTCAAGCTCACATAATTATATATATACGACAGAGTAGTCTATTCGTACGATTGTCCCATAGATAGAGCTGGTTCAATTATCCCATTAAATATGTTATTATATTTAAAATTAAGCTCGCTACGGTAAAGTCTTCAAAGTGCGTCTATAATTTACTCTATTTGTAATATTATAACACAAGTCTTGTGTAGGTGCAAGATTTTTCCCGATATCGCGATATGAGTATGTGATTGTTCTGTTTGGTATTTCAAACAAACATCAATGTATTCACGGCTCACGTCAACAAACGATCAATAAGTACAGTGTATCCTCGGCAGCTTCATATTTAATCGCGTACACTACTACTGTTATTATTTAACTTCCGAAAACAAGGTTAAAATGTTATAGTTCTTGTAATCTACCTTGAGATAATATCTGGTAGATTATTGATATCGATTAACATCCGCTTCGATTTTGCTATTTATTTAAAAGGCCGGCAGAAAAATCATTGAGAATTACTTAATGAGTCACCAATGACTAACATTCGCTAACTCAATAACATTCGCCCCCAGAACGTGATTTGAAGCTTAAATTACAGATGCAGAGGATAAATTATCTTTTGTTGCTTTCTGAAATAAGATATAGTTGCTAAGCGACATTATATTTTTGTATATTAAAAAAATCCAAACTTACATGTTAGTAGGCAGCATGTAGATATTTAATAAATAACGAAATAACAGTTCACTAAACCCGTTAAATAAAATATATTCGCTAAAAACCTGTTAAAAATAAAAAGCACATAACATTTGGATAAAAAAAATATTTGAACTTAGTAATCGTCTAGTCTAAATAAGGGTGTGACCAGCACGAGTGTAGTAGTTAAGTCTTTTTCATTAAGTGAGAATTAAAAAATAAACGAAAAAGATATATAAGATCTTTCATATTGACTAACTGATGAATGACACTTGTATAATTTTAAAATAAGTTTATAATGATTACGATTTAATTAATTAGTAAAATTATACAAATAAACTGTTTACCTACATAACAAACAAATTTTGTAACTTCCTTAAACTGCGGAACATAAACAGATAAACAAGCATATAAAACAAGTAAAAACCTTCATAGTGTCATCTGTGTTTATCTTATTATAGCTAAATGTTCTAAAATTATTACATCTCGCTGGTATAGTAGCATGTCACGTATGTAGCAGGAAATTAAAAATTCGCTAGTACTCTTCCACAATTGACCTCGCTGGTATTATTTTGCCTGGCATATTATTGTATGCCACTATTTACATCTTTTTTTATTGCAAAGCATAAATAAATATATTGGCGAAAATCTGTCAGGCTAAATAATATAATTACATTCCAGTATACATTATACAAGCGTAATTTACTAAGTTGCAAACTGGAAAATTAGTGTGATATTGCAATTTATATACCTATTAAAATTAATCGTACAAGTTATGGGCGTGGTGTTGTGGGATCTACCTGTCAAGATTTATTCTAAACAGAAAGGGCAAGTGAATGCCAAAGAAGGGCGGTAAGGGCAATGCCCCGGAGCTTAATCAGATCATACAAGAGGTCCCAATATCAAAGAGCAACTCAATACCTTTTTCGGACAATTTTAACGTTCCGCTAAAACTGGTTACTAAATGAAAATTCGTTCCCTTCAAGCAAATTATATAAAAAGGGTTCAAAAAATACATAGGTATTACTTATTAGCTTTTATGAGCCAAAAACACACCTATAAATCGGCATTTTTCTATGTATTCATTTTTATTTTGAAAAATCCGAAATAAAACTGAAAAAATTACGCTAGCTTTATAAAAATGACAATGTGTAATTCAACTAGGCACTTTATATTAAATCTCCCGCAGAAAGAGGAAGTATTCCCATGCCTGCTATCTGTTTAAATTAAGGCAGATCTTAAAATAGAATAGGGACCACTTTTATTATAAGTTATATATTTTTTAATAGATGCATTAGAAACCGCCGTCATATTTTATTTTAATTGTTTGTATTTGTATAAAATAGACTAAGAACAGTCCATGCATGCATTGCCCTGTTAAAAGTGGCTGAGACCGATCCTCTGACCATGAACTCCGTGGCTCTTGACTCGGCCAACCGGTGTCGCCCGTAGTTTCCTGTCTTGCTAACTTCGGCAACGAGTTATTAACAACAACACGCGAATGGCGGAGGAAATCGCAAACTTGCAAAAACTCATCAAGAACTTGGTTTACATTTCTTAATGCTGTATTTAAGTACGTCGAGCTTTTTAAACGCTGCCCATCAATTTCAATCATTCTATTTCTTCGGTTATTCATTGTAACCTTTAATTGAAATATTTAATACTCTAAAAGGTTGGAACAATTGGATAGGTATTCCAGAATTTTTAAGCAATATTGATGATAATCAGTATACCATTATACCATAAATACTACTGGAAAGATTGACTTCGACTACGACTTTCTATGATCAAGGGCCGTTCAAAATCTGGCTTGATTTTTAAAACCGACCAGCACTGATGATAAATAAAGTTATAGTTCTACGCTTCATGTGATCTGATAAAAGGTATTTTAAGTTGGTTACTTGTTATTGTGCCCATCATTTCGCATTGTGTCTGCACAGGCGGTGGGGTAATGTCCTCGCTTCCGAAGTATCGAATGTCAGGCCGTTACGCTGTAATCCCATATTTTCCTAGCAGAATCACCATCTCATTTTTAAATAACAATAATTCTTACCTCCATATACACTAAACGCCTTTTCATATAAAACGAGAAACTTGGTCAATTGGTCATAACACGTAATTGAATCCAATACGGTATTCACTGGATTACCTACACTTGTGCAATGGCCTCTGGTCTAACGTTACACCAAGAGTGCATACAATTTATTCGACAATTAATTTTGGACTTTATCATCTGTGAATAAAGTCCGATTATGGTGGTGCCAGTGGCAATTGCCGGTCCCTACTTGTGTAAGTCAAATGAACATTAATTCGACATTACAAATGCCCTCAATGTGCTCCAGTTAAAATCATCGTTGTGAGAATAGAGGAATGTATTAGAGGCTGGGCCGCATTGTATTACAATGATATCATAATATTGTAGCTTATTGTATTGAATCGTTCTTTATGATTTGTCAATAGTAGTTGATAACTATTATTAAGAAAAAGTAGGTATGTACATACAACATTTTTTGTTGCCTTATGTTTTACCCTACTCGATTGGTATCACCTCTTCGCTTGATTGAATAGCATACCTAATCCCCAACTTTTTCAAACAATGACCTTTTGATCTTCTAAATGACAATCTAAATCTGTATAAGATGACACAGTTTCATAGGTTTTCTGTAAAAGTAATAAGTATGTAAGTAGGTATACATCATGCTGCAATTTATTTCTTATTAGACTTAGACTAATAATGACAACGTATTTTAAATGGTAACTTCGTATTTAAAAATGAATACAAATCGACAAGTAAGAAAAAAAGTAAAATTGAAACCGTCGTGTAATAAGAGGGTTTTCAAAAATACAAAAACCGCCAGATGGCACGAGGGAGTCTCGTGGTCTTATCGCTGTCACTCTTGGCTCCTTGTTGGCAGCATGTCAGTTTGTTCTGAGAACTTACCAATGGGTAGGGTGACAAGACCGTACGTCAGAGTTACGCCATCTATCTGATGTTTTAATTCAAAAAACCCTCATCAAAGAAGCTCTTTTAAAATTGTTCGTGTTTTGATTAACGGGCCTCGTTTAATAAGTTCCTATATATTGAAGATGACCTTACAGCACACATGGCCCTTGGTAAACATTGAAACGTGCCTGGGAGCCGTACTGTTTGCTTCTATTTGGGTCAGCACACAATGCCGCGGCTAAAGGGAATTTCGAAACACTCATGCAGAATAATGCCGAGAATTTATGGTACTACAGCCCAGCACACGCCTTAAATAAAGTGCGAATATAAATGTTACGATTCTGTTTTAACCTTACATCGGAAAATACGTTCAGAACGTAACGCGTTTCAAATTTGTTTATATAATATTGGCCATGGTTTGGTTTACAATAACAATGTTATGTACTTATGAGTGTATAAATATGTGTCATGTCTTAGTTATAAATAAGTTCAGATTATAACAGCTTCTATCGTTTATTTGTTTTTGTTTTCAGATTTTTAAAGTACTTTACGTACGTTAAAGTACGTATTTTTTAGTTTCTAAAGTAGAAATGCAAAGAAGCTTCAATAGCCAGCAATACAATGCACCTGACATATAACTTAAATACATAAGTAACTCTTTTAACCGTTACCATAGTGACTTAGGCTGCCCACAGGCGGACTAACCGAGGGGCGGAAAGGATGGTCCACCCCGGCCTCAGGTCCTAGGGGGGCCTAATATTATATCAAAGTTCCTGTAATCATCTTGTAACAAACAGTGGACCCGGACTATACCGGACTAGACCCGATAAATATACGCTACCCCTGAAATATTGCAAATATTACCAACACCGCAAGCGGAACGGACTAAAATATTTTCGGTGGCGTTAGCTAAGTAAATAACGTAATCTGACCGTAAAACAATCACGTGCAGTATGAAATCTTTGCCAAATTTCGCACCGTCAATTCGGCTTTGCGAATTCTCCATAGAGCAGTCCACTTTCTAAAACAAATTGATTCGACTTTCAACAAATTGCGGCGCACTCCGGCTGCGCGCGCCGCACCGGTGCCGATGGGCTGACATTTGCGTTGACCGCGCTCTTCCTGTTCTTGTCGGCTAGCATTTGCGTAGAACGTTGTATAGACGAAGCCTTCACATTGCATGGGATACTCTGAACATTATACCAGTACGTACAGCTAGTATACCTACACTACCACAGTAACTACAAAACACCACAGTAAATACGTGAGTATATTATGTAGTTACTGTAGTAAACTAGCTACTCTTGAAGCTCACACTCATTCATATGGATGTAGAAAAAACAAAATTTGAACTTTAAGTACTCTTTAGGTAAGTAAGTACCTATATCATGTCGTACACAAAAATACTTACGTAAAAATACACATCATCAAAAATACAAGTGTTTTTTGTAAGCAAGTATGCTTGCAATGCCCATAAGGGGTAGTCAGAGTCTAAGAAACAATAAGTTCACAGATAAATCATGAATCATACCATACATTTTGCCCCCGGGCACTGCGTAAGCTTACATTAACACAGCCATCAAACAATTAGCCACTAGATTACTCGATAGCTTTATTGGAGAGCCATATAAAGTAATTACAAGAAAGGTCTTGATTTAAGGTTACGTCACTAGTGCATCAATCTTACCATTGTCTTATTGTGTACATTACGTATAGTGTAAGAAAGAGAAGCATTATAGTAATTATTTATGAACAAACATCACATTATCTTGTATAGCTACATTGGTCTTTTCTGTGTTAAGTTCTGCAGTTGTCAGCTCAATAATCCCAGAATATATTGCATTTAATCTATGCAAATGCATTTAAATGAATGACTTTACGTATGCATCTATGTTAGAATCACATCGTTAACACAAACGGCATGTCAGCTACATATACAGCTGATTTAGCGATACTGGAGAGTGCGGATGCACTTCTTTGGAAATCTGTATAAAAAAAACAATTCTGCGTATTTTTCTTAGCTAAGTACTTATAGCCTGCACACATTTCATTTATGAATAACTTAGATTTAGAAAATTATTTCCAACAGAAAATCTATCAATTTTATTATAATTGATAGATGCAATAAAAGTATTATTTGGAATTCTAGGTGTGAAACAAAGTATTACTAATAAAATGGCCACTAACGTGATGCTCACCTCTTTCTTGCTATAGGATCTTGTATGTCTAGCTATATTTCGTTGTCTGATTGGGCTGTAACTCGTCAACGTTGGAAAGTGGTCAATCAACTCGTTGGTATGTCGTTTCAGTGTCAAGTATACCCACTACTTACATTTAATATAGCATTAATGCAAATCGTTTATTTGACACTTTATTTACGATGTTATCTTATCATTTTAGATACTATCATAAATGTGTGTGAAAATTTATGAGGATATTTATCTATTTCAATAACTACTGGACAGAATTAGATGATATTTGGTACATAAGCATATACACAATCAAGATATATTACCAAATAACGTTTGTCCATAGATTTTATGCAAAAGAACATATTTTGTCTTTTTTATAAAGTAAGTAAATAAGTATAGTCTCAGATAAAAAGGCATGCTGATTTTCCTGTGTTATCTCTAATCTTTATTATAGGTAAAACATTTGCCTAATGATGCAAAAACATGACAATAATCATTCCGAAAGAATTGTTAATTTGTTTGAACGTAAAATTATGTCGTTTAGCTATTATATTAATTACCTACATATATAAGTAATGTAAATTGAACAAAAAAGGCAAATTTATACGCAGCAAAAATTATAATATTCATAACATAGCAAACTTTCAGGGGCATTTAAAATATGGATCGACCTTGGCGTCTTGTAAAAATCCTTTCAGTGAAACTGTAAATCACAATAACGTAATGCCACACAACACAACTCGAAATAGGAAGAATGTTAGCAGTTTACAAGAAACAATTTTGTCACAACAAAACCGAGCAATTGTACTAATTTCACAATTGCTGACGATTATACCCGCTCGTACACTGATATGTATTGAGCAAAATATTTTGAAAGTGACTTATGTAACGGTAGACATTAGTCTGGCCCTGACGAGTCTCCTGCTGAGATACCTCCGCAATTTGTACAAGTCAGAACAAATCTTCTATAGTCTAATAAACACGACAGACTACATGTGTACAAATGTGAAGATGAGCCTATAACAACTTGACAGCAGAGCGAGAATAATACTGCGCGATGTATCGTAATAGAAAAGATCGATGAAAACCAACCTCGACCCAGCTCATAACGACAGACTGATTAAGGGATTAAGTGACGTCATTCAAAGCATACCGACAACCTTGTAAAGATTGCACGATTCCGGAATAAATTAAAAACATCTGGCAAAGTATCTTCTTGTGATTAATGTACTGATTTAATAACGAATGACAAAAACCGATGATAATAAATAAATAGAGCAAAGAGACATACTGTCAATGTTGGTGAACTGTAATGAAACTAATTTTATTGTCTTTATTCAACTTCATTGCATACAAAGAGTAGCCTAACGAGCTGAAATAGTGCAATTAGGTTAAACATACCGCTCATGGACATCATTTTTTGTTTTATTTATTTACATATGTAAATAGAAGAAACAAAAAATTAAACGTGTATTTCTTTAATAATTTCTATATGGTACTACTATTATCATTCATATTTTTATTCGTTAGATATTATATAAGTTTCACACGCTTGTACCGTTTATAATACATAACGTAATTCATATCAGTTTAATTATTGAGAAATATAGTAGGAACTAATAATCAAAATGCTGTCAACATCTTCTTTTAATAACAATCTCAGTCCTTTTCAACTGGTTACATAGCTATTAAACCTGTAGTAATAGCTTTTGAGGTCAGGTCAACATTTTGAGTAAGTATGCCTAATATGTGAAACAAATTTGGAACGCTATTATAACTTCTTGTACATAGTTAGATAATATCTGCTCTTCAGTTTAGTCTTGTCAAATAATATGCTACGAATAAGCTATGAATAAGATTTCTCGGCAAAGTAACAAATAATTTGGGTAATTTAGGTATGCTAGAGTCAACTTCGGCAAAACTGGAAACAAAATGTGGAAAAAATTGCAGCTAATGAACAGACCTACTCACTCATACTTGTCTAAATAAGATTATTTTCCATCATGTCGATTCTGTGTTGAGGATTGAGCTAAATACCTGAATCATATGTTTTAGTAGTCTTATACAACATTTATCAATAAATAAATAGTCTAATTGAGTCACTAGACATATGACTCCTATAAATTACTCCAACGCCAAAAAATATCTGCTAAATCAAGCAATGTGATCTTGTTTAGTTAGAATAACCTATCTAAATAAAAAATCACTGGCCACACAATCTTTCTCCAAAGCCAGCTGTTAAGTATTTAGCAAGCCTTACGTAGGCGACTGTCTCGTCTGTACCACCGGCTGATAAATTGAGACGAATCAATGTGTCAACGATCCCAAATATTCATGCGACCGCTACGACCGTGGGTAACGTATTGAGTAATCTTTTGTTGCTCGCCTATCCATTACAAGACTTTCCTTTTCTTTTATTTTGATGGACCATCTCGTAATGTGTGACATGCAGGCTGATCAATACTTAGACATTTTATTTTCTATACAAAGGCGCATCAGTTTTACATATGAAACGTCGTATTGACTTAAATTAAAGCAAAGCGCTTTAGATAATTATTATAAAGAAATACCACAAGTGTAGTTTTTTTTATAAAGATAAGTAGAATGTTTGTTTGGAATGAACTCGTATAATATTATTACGCTGTAACAATGTTAAATAAATAAACCAAGTCATAAAAACAAACAGAAATATTTTTACAACTGCTGCACTGCGATTCAAGGTTGTTCTGATGACTAACTCTAAGATACTTTTAACAGTATCGTACACATTCAATTAAACGTTTACTTAGCTACTCGCAAAATTCTGGCCAATTATAATGATGTAAAACCGCGTATGCATATCTATTAACCGGTCCTCGTTATAGAAAATGAAATTATTTGTGAAATCAATGATTGACCAGTTTGAATACGCGTTTTGATAGCTCTTTAGTTTAATATCAATGACCCTGAGCCAAGGACTTTGGCATTAGCTACAGTGCGCCAAGCTGATAACTGGAGATTAGGTAATCCGTTTTATTGTTTTTTTATTAATTAAACATTGCACTTATACATGAACTACGTAACAGTAAATATATTTTAAATAATTATCCCTATTTATTTATAAAATATGTTTCACAGGGATATGATTCCCTTCATTAAAAAGGTCTCCTCGAGGGCCCGCATTTACTCTCTTGCAAATCTTTATATAGAATTCGATTCAAGAACAGATCGTCATATGGTACGTGCGTAGTTTTTATTTGTCATAACAACTCCATGTAGGAGTATAATTTTGAAGATCAAAGATGCCTTCCGTCTTATTTTGATGCACTTTTTCCGAGAGCGTGCAATTTGATGGATTCAAACAAGAGACGATATTAATACTTTAACTAACTAAGCGTCACGCCACTTCCCTAGCGGGGCAGGCAGAGAGAACCGAACGTCACATGGCACGATCCTTACACACCTCACTCGCTTCTTCAACATTCATGATCCTTTTCATACAAATTCTACGGTTTTTATGGTTCCTTCAGAGTAAAATAAATGTATGGAATAAATATCCTCCTACGTAATTTCAGGAAATATGCTGTTAATTAAAAGAAAATCATTGATTTATATTATATTACTTGAACTCATTATAACGTAGATTTCTTAAGATGGAATCTTAAGGTACTTTAAAGACCTGCGCAAGTCTTGATTGCAAAGTCGTAATGAATAATTATGTCTATCAGAACACGCTATTCAAGTAAAATCGCTAGTATTGGTGTTAACGCGGATTAATATAATCTGCTTGTAAGCACGCCTTGCAATAGGTTACAGGATTACTGCGGTTGCGCATTCACATCTGCGACAGGTGAATCAACTGCAATAAATGCACAAGGTGTCTTGTTTTATTAAGCCTATAGCATATGTTCAAATTCCTGTTTTAATTTTTGATGGACAATTTTTTGTACCAAGTAAAAACCTGTGCAATGAATCTTCAGTCTAGTCGTGTCTTTATTAAGGAGCGGTGGTGGCTCAAAGCTTTATTGCTAGGTCACAATGAGGGTTTTCAGAAATACAAAAACCGCCAGGTGGCGCGACGAAGTCTCATGGTCTTATCACTGTCACTATTGACTCTTTGTTGACAAGATGTCAGTTTGTTCTGAAAACTTACCAATGAGGAGAGTGACAAGACCGTACGTCACAGTTACGCCATCTATCTGATGTTTTAATTCAAAAAACCCTCATTGAGTGACATAAATTAATCATTGTCCGATATTTTTGTAGACCTATTAATATTTTTAGTAAAGTCTGCACTAAGGTTTGGCCTTGTTTACCTAGATAATATCCAAGATACGCCAAGCTAAGACTCACTAATCGTTTGATAATTACTCTATTTTCGTGTTTTGGTTAAACAAATTGAATACCCTAATCCAAAGCTTTTAAATGCTTTTACCTCCATAGGGAGAGCAGGGGTTGTAAACAGTAGTTTGATATGAATATTAATGACTGAAGGCAATTACGTGACCGGTAATTTCTGTTTTACAAATACCGTGGTGTCGGTAGTATTTAATATTGACAAGCCCGTTGGTCAAGTAGTCAAAGAACCTGGGCACGAAACCAAGGGTTTGAATCCCGCTAGGGGCAAATGTTTCGTGTGATGAACATGGATATTTGTACTCAAGTCATGGATGTTTATAAATCGTATTTAAGTATGTCTATCCGTTCACCTAGTATCCATAGCTTAGGTATAAGCCTAATTTGGAACTACGCTAGGGAATTGGTATGTCAGTCTGGAAAATTTATTTATTATTATTTATTCAATCTCTCCTAACCCAGCCCATTGTACCATGTTGTTCTGGGACTTAAAAATAATGTGCCATCTGTGGTTCTTGCCTAGCATGTCGTAGAAGACGACAGGCTAGCCATTTGTCACCACTTTTTCACAATTTTCCATCTAAGCCCAGTTTTGTTTCTGTCTGAATATGGTTAAAGGGGCCTGCTGCCTCTTTGACTCTGCCTACCCCTTCGGGGATTATGGGCGTAGTTATGTATGTATGTTTGTAATCTGTCCTAATCAGAAAGCTTTAACTTATTACGTAAACATCAAGAATCTCTTTAATACACAGTTAGTGAATGCCTATACTTAATATGTTCCTGAGATTTCACTAAAGTTCCAAACAAAGCATGTTGTTTCATCAGCTTTTATGGGTCCATTATTAAATATAAGAAGTACAAATTAGATATCGTGGTGTCCAAGGCCGACGTCCGAGCCGACTTGTCAGGTTGCCCAACAAATGTCTGCAGTCCGCGTTTACGATATTGTACTATACCAGTGTTGGTGCAGACATGAACTTTAAAGTCGTATTAATAACTCTCGTTTGACGAAACATTGCTATTTTTCGTTCTGAATATAGGCCTTATACTTAAATATATCTGACTGGAACTAAACTTAAATGAAAGCAAACGATTTAATCGCCTAAAAAGGAGTCACACTCCTCAGCAGTGGGGAAACGATTAGGAAAAAGAAGAAAAAGTAACATATCTGATGAAGTCTACAGATTTTTCTTAATTTCAGCCAGTTTTATTTCTACACAACTTTTTATTGTCATCCTTATTGAACTACATTTTATGTAGATATTACTTCACTAAAATAAATTTCAACGACGACGTATTGTCAATGACAAATTTATCCAAAATTTTATTACGGCGTCAAGCAATGTTTGTTGCGGAGAAGGGTAGATGGATGACCAATTTATTGTCGCTGACTCATTCAAACCTCGTAATACTTTTGCAAGCACGCATAATGATTGCAGTCAAAAAGTTGCAATAGTGACTTAAAAACTGGACCCTGGCAAAGTGACTGATCATATGCCTAAAAATATTCCTTTATTTACGTTTTATAACTTCTTGATATAAATAATAATTAATTTACAGCAATCCGTTTGCAACTGTACCTATTCATGAAGTCATTAGTTATGAAGCATGATTTGCGTGATTAAGCCATAAACAGACAACAATAAAACGAGAATCTATTACATCTAAGTACCTATAAGATTGCTTGTTTTTTTTAAACCCGCTTTTTAATACCTGTATACTTTAAACAATTACATGTAGGTATACATCTTAGAGACCCTGGCCACGAAACCAAGGGTCGCAGGTTCGAAACCCGCTAGGGGCAAATGTTTCGTGTGATGAACATGAACATTAGTACTCTAGTCATGGATGTTTATAAACGTATTTAAGTATGTTTCTAGTATCCATAGTAAAAGCATATGCTTAGTTAGAAACTAGGGAATTGGTGTGTCAGTCTGTAGAATGTATTTATTATTATTTATATGCTCTTGTACAGGAGCGGTGGTAGCTCAATGGTTAGGACACACGCCTCTTAACCGAGGAGTGCGGTTTCAAACCCGGGCACGTACCTCTGGATTTTTCAAGTCTATGTACGTATTTATACCACTAGTTCGACGGTGAAGGAAAACATCGTGATGAAACCTGCAAATTCAAACAACTTTGGATTTGTAACCATGATCCAAAAATTGTATGGTTCCCCTATTTTAGGGTTACGAAGGTCAGATCGGCAGTTGCTTCAATGTAATTACCAGACTCGCTAAATCCTGGATCATGGTCTAAGCGGACCCCGTCTAAGCACGGGACATAACGCTAGGAAGATGATGACTGCAATACAATACCGTTCAAGCCAGGGCCCTAACCGATAAAATTGCCACGGGCCTCAAACGATATAGTTACGCCACTGCCCATAGAACTACAATGGTGTTAGAAAACTTTGACGTCAAGGCTAATCATATTTAACTAGCCTTAATTAATGGTTTAAAAACAATAGTTTTTTTTATATATATGCTAATAAGTAACGAAATAAGTAACTAGATGTTTCTTATCCGAATAAAGCGCTATGGTAAAACGATAAGTACCTACATACATACATACACGCCCATAATCCCCGAAGGGGTAGGCAGTCAAAGGGGCACAAAGCCCCTTTAACCACATTCAGGCAAAAATAAAATTGGGGTGGCTTAGATGAAAAATTGCTAAAAAGTAGTGCCAAGTGACTGTAATGTAACCTACACAAGCATTATACCCAAAACCCGATATACCATTAGTCGCTTTATACGATGTGCTAGGCAAGAAACACAGTTGGTACTTATTTTTAAGTCCCAGACCAACATGGGAAAACGATAAGTACGATAGGATAAAAATAAAAATATCTAGTACTTAGTTAAATAGCGTCTACATAGTTAAAAAAATATATTTTAATCAAAGTATGTACGCTAACAGTTTACCTAATAAGTATGTTTATCGCTTAAAATCCATTTGGTCTTAAAATTAGTTTATCTTCCTTCATGTTTACTTTTTCATTATATCCCTGTGACTGCGCCTGTTAGCCGTAGATAAGCGTTACTTATCACTTGAACATAGTTAATTAATGACAGATAATGTATGTATCTTTGTATGTCATCTGATTAGGAAACCAAACACTCCATTAGGTACATCTATACACTACTGAACTTACTAATAATAGTTACTATTTATCAATTTTATATCTGAAACGTTACTGCGGACTATATATTAAGAATATTGGGTAATTGAACTACGTTTGAGAAGTTTAAAACATTTTTATACGTCCATGTTTACGTTTTATTAAAACATTTATCATATAAAAATAGCTTCTACCGTTATTGTCCCTATTATGGTACAATAACGGGTTCAATGCTATCTGGTAGTTCTATGGTTGGCAATTGAACGGAAATAATTTAAATAGCATTGCCCTTTCAAGTCGCATTTATATCTATAAAATTTACTTCTGTTATTATAACTTCAATCGGTATTAACTCCGTCCTAAAAAAAATAAGATCACATTACCGATATGTTACGGTAATTGATCTACAAACGAATGGAAAGAAAAAATAGCAATAAAAGTTTGAATTGACAGCTAAACATTTTTTGCTGCATTCCATAAAATTCAGACTAAATTGATATAATCGTTAGCTAAATATTATTGGAGCGAACCGTCTCGGTCTGGTGGGCCCGAATCAACCGTGAACAAACCATCGGGTACCAGGTAATCTATAAGTAAAGCACAATTTTGTTTACGGATTCTATGATTATATACACGTACCTCCTACTTAAGTGAAAATACGGCAAAATTTTCAATCAAATTTGTGTACGAAGGTGCTGTCAGTACATTGTAGACAGCTACAGTACTTGTAGATAAAAAAATAGTTTTTTATTACTCTACAGTTAACACCATCATTTCCATCACGTTAAGCTTGTATACATTACCGTGTTGGTGGTAGAGCAGGGCCGGATCTACCATATGGCTTTTTGGGCTTCAGCCCAGGGCTCCATGGATTTAAGGGGCCCCCAGCTAAGTCTTACGATAATGCGAAAATTCCATAATTTTATTAAATTAAACAGATCGTACGGGTTGCAGCCCTGCGAATCCTGCAATGAATCAAACCTATTCAATTCATTTACCTAATTCAAGTCTCCGTCTTATACTTTGAGTAATTAGGTGGGCCCCTAAGTAGTATTAGCCCAGGGCCCCCTAAACTCACGGTCCGGCCCTGTGGTAGGGTAAATATATCAGTTAAACCAGCAATCTATTAACGTTTAACATTTAAGCTTCTAAAGTGAAGACAAAGAAAACTCTTAAAGATCTTAGATCCAACCAATCGTTTTAAGCCAATTTGACTTTACATTATAAAATATATTGATTGATCATTGATGTATTAATAAATCAAATAAATCAAGTTCTGTACATCAAAAAATGTAATAAAAATACACTGCAACATTTATTATGCAGCATGTATGAAAATCACGCTCTGATTTATGCTCTGATCTAACATGAAAATTTTAAAACTAAATATGCATCAAAAATCCAGACGAATTTGATATGATTGTAAAGTGTTACGAAAACCATACAATGGATGTATTACAATGGAACTTTCTCCGTGATATAACTTACTGTTCAGCTAAGATCATAGGTTCTTTTCCATACCGTGCTTTACAGTTCCCACAAATGAAAGGAACTTGTTCCTAAAAATTATATCTATTCTTTATGTTTGATGTTGATTAACTGTTAGGCAGCGTAGTCATAATATCTTTTCTCAATATAAAGTGCAGATTTATAATTTAATTAATTAATTAATTTATATATTACTGATCGATGCTAAAATCGGAATTGCTCAATGCAACAGACAATCTGATAATGATGGAAATAATTATTACAAACGATAATATCAGTCTCATTGCAAAACCAATCTTTGGCCAAAACATTTCCATGCCAAATACTTGATTGATTGCCAATGGCACAGCCAAAGCACTTTCACCGACACACCGGTCTCCAGCACATTTGACTTTTTGTACAATAACGTGTTACATCTGCATCGAGATAACATTTTGTTAATTTCATCTGCTATCGGTGAGTAATCGAAAGAAATGAGATTGAAATTAGATTGTTGTGGACGGCCGCCGCGCCGGCGTCGCCGCTCGGGCTGGTGAGCGCGCCAGTCAGTCCGTGCCTATCCGCCGCAGCGGCGAGCGCGCCGCGCAACACTCCTCGCTCGACATGACAGCCATGGACACACAGACGAGACGTCAGTGACCTTTGTGCTATTGTTCCGTGTGACGATGACCGAAGAGCAGGAGCAGTGCGACTCCTTCAACTCGTGGGAGTTGAACGGGCTTAACTCGCTGGACCTCTGGGACTACACCGTCGAGCTGGAGTGCCTGCAAGGAACCGAAGGTTAGTTTCGCAAGGCTGTGTGAGAGGCGCCGTCGCGCTCCGCCTCTACTGCGCAAACTAAAACAAATGGAATTTTGAACCATGGAATTGGTTGCGCGCGGCTGTTACGCAGCGGTTAGTGGTTGGTTTTTTCTCGTCTAATGATACTCGGAGCCGTTACGTGCTTTATTAATGCTGAATTAGTTTTAATTGGTTCCATTAAACCATGTACGCCGGTTTCCTCTTTCTACTTAACTCCATGTCATAATTTTATTTTTCAATGAAATTTAAACAATCGAGACCTTGTTCCAGCAAAAAGTATGTTGAAGATATGCAGGTCACTTGTTTGCAAGGCTGTTGGTTTTGATTAAAAAAGGCAGGTTTTTTATGAACTTTGTAACTATGTTCAGTTGGGTGTTACATCAGCAAGTCATTATGTATTTATGTATATCTATTGTCGTTGTAAATGTTCGTTAAGCTTAATCGCTGAAGTTTGAATCGGCCAGGATATTGAGGATGAAGTGTTTATCTGGATTTATTATTAAGCTTAACATTTATAAGCTGAAGGTTGTCATTTCATCATGCTCAGATTATTTTCATCGACCTTGGAAACTTTCCGTGCATCTGTCTAATTAGGGTTAAAGAAAGCCAATAATTGTTCAAGATAACACATGCACTTTATCAGCGAATGAAATGGCAAATTAATGGTATCCTTATCACGCCAACACTCAGGTATGGACGTCACTTACCTAACTACATAATAAAATAAGCGGATATTGTGCAAGTGGACTTGACTTCGAGACAATGACTAAATGTCAAATAAAATATCTTTATAATGAAAGGTACGGACATTTACAATAAGTAGAAGAAGTCTTAGGTCATATTTATGCAACACTTGATATAGAACCACGTAATTATGTATAAATATACTGAGCGCTGTATGTTTAAAATATTTGAAATAAAACGTTTATACTTTACTTGAAATAAATAGTTAACTTTGCCCAGTTTTTAAGTTAAGCCACATTTTCAGTTTCCTAGTTCTGACAGAATCACGGCTTACGTAATAAAAATTTAAAAATTAAACAATAAAATGCTAATTATGACATTATAATTTCCATTTAGCACTCAGTTTACGTTCTATAGCCCTATTACGCAGAGGCATAACATCTTTATCGTACGTAAATGGCTCGTTAGAACTACCGCAGTTGTGTTGCCAACTGATATGTGCCTGTTTTAATTTTAATTCTTCATAGAAGTATCTTAAGCCTCCCAAAAAATTGAGTTCAGAACACCCATACTGTAAAACATGCAATAAGTAGTTTCCATCTTACATGAAAAACGCAGGCAAATGATTATTGAAATCATAAAATGTTGAGTACCTACCTACATGTTGGTTTGGGCTTAATATACCTACAAACCGTGTTTACCTATAATGTCGTGTCATGTCTAATTGGGTATTGGGTTTTTATGTCGGTGATGAGTTAGCCACTTTTCACTACTATTTCATAATTTTCCATCTAACCCTTGGACTTTGTCTACCCGTTCAGAGACTGCGGGCGTGATGACATGTTACCTATAGGTTAAATTTATAACAAAAGTCTTAATACTAGATTATTGTTGTACAATTTGAGTCTCATAATCAGATATAACTTTATTGTAAGGCTTTAATAACTTACCCGCAATTTCTGTGTTAAATTGCCTTGGCAATACTGACGTCGAGGTTAGTGCACTAAAAGCCATACCTATTACCTGTGTTATTATGCAGTAAAGTTGAAGTGGCATAGATATCCGACACTCGACGATCTAATATTTTGAAATAAATATCTACATCCGAGATACGATGCAATCTAATAAGCCCTTATCCATGCAATATGAAACCACTAAAATAGCCTGTTCTCCTTCGCCGTTAACAAACTTAAAATATTTGAGAGATTAATGTAAAGATGTGTTGTGACTTTTTCGTCTGACTGTAGGTACAAAGCAGGTACTTTTATTTGTGTCCGAATCTTCACTAAAAAAATATTTAATTTAAAAAGTATCGATTCGGACCGAGTGTCCGAACATTTTGTGTCCGAAACGTCAGCAAGCCAAAGATTCAAGCTGTGATCTTACAGTGGTGGAATCGGTCAATAAAAGTAAAGCACGTCAATTTAAGCTGATGTCATTTTCGAAATTTATGTAGGTACCTACTTACTACTTGGACCAACTTCATAGCTCTTATTATAGCTTGGGCCTTTGGTCCTCTACTCAAAAACAATTACCATCACGCCTGTAATCCCCGAAGAAACAGACAGAGTCGAAAGAGCGACATTAAACATTCACATTCAGCTAAAAAAGAACTGAGTGGGGTAGATAGAAAATTGTGAAGAAGAGCCTACATAATCACAAAACCAACACTTGACACACCATTAGTCGCCTTTCGCGTCATGCTAGGCAAGGAACACAGATGACATGATTTTGGAGTCCCAGGCGAACATTGGCTAAAGAAAAATATACATAAATAAAAATAAATAATACTTTAAAGGTGCAAGGCCGCTTTATCATTTATCTTATGACCTAGTCCTAGCCTCACGTTAGCTTGTTAAACTCCTGTGAACGACACAACCACTCAACCTTTTACTGACTACATTGGAGGTGATCAAAAGATTTCCAATTAGCACTAGCATATGTTAAAGAACATCTGCAGATTTTTAATACTCAGTGTATTGTATCTTAATTTTTCTATAACTAATAGTTATTACATCTACATTGTATGTGATAATAAACCAATAACTGGATTAGCTAAACCAACCAACGTCTACGTGCTCCTTAACAGCGGAGTAGTTCACGTTATTCTAATTAAGATTCAGTACGGATTTAAGTGTAAGCTCAAGGGATGATGGAATCTCTTGGGAACTACATTAGAATAGGCGTTGCAGTGCTGGTTCAGACCAGTGCCAAGAAATTCCAAGGAAAGTGCCGTAAGAAATTCTTACCAAAAGGCCCTTGCATAAATTACTTACATGTGGGGTCCTTAATGAAGGACCTCAAAAAGGGCGGGCCTATAGTATTTGCGGCAGCAAACTAGGCTGCTTATATTTTTTGCTAACTGTTTTATAATGTAAGATTACTTAGCAAAAAGAATCAAACAAAACTGATTTTAATTTACTGGTGTTCTTTAACAGTTTAACGCGAAGTTGTTGTGTCATCGGATATAAGTGAAGTACTGCAACATTGTATGTTAGTAGCTAACATGCCATTTGAAACGATTATATTGTCCAACTAAGCACTATTTCTTAAACTTATTGGCTTAATATTTTATATCCTGTCTGAAAATTTGTCTATTAAAAAAAATATAAGCACTAAAAAAATATAGGTAATATTATTTTATACAATCATAACCTTTGTAATGGTCTGTTGATTATTCGAATACCTACCTATCCAGTAAAATTTTCCATTTGTATGTAACGTAAAGGAGATGTTCTTTAATATGTAAGGTTTGATGTAAAAAATGCTATAAAAACTGAACCAAACAATATATCTTAGGTATTTCTATAGAACCTAGCTAATGACGTTGGTAAGTTACGAACTCACTTTTGTTTTGAATATTTACTGGACGCTTATTTAATACGCGTGCTTATAAACCTTTTCAACAATGAATCCTACAAACAAACACTCAAAATATTTACAGAACCGCAAAATTGTTTACAGAATTATTTGACGTTATAATGACATAAGAATAGTTTAAACAACTCACCCATTTACGTAGGTAGTAATAACGTACAAAAAATTGTTATTCACACAAACACTGAACTTTGATCAGAATTGAATGGAGAATCACTTAACTCATTGACTATGTAATTACGTAGGTAGTTAGTATCAGCCTAGTATAGCGGATTACATTATATTAACATTAAGTTTACTATAGGTAAGTCCATTACTGACCTTATATATTAATTATATACCTACACTTCGAGTTATACTCTAAAACCAAAAATGTAAACTTTGTAACCATGTCTACCAAATAGGAATACCTAAAGTTAAATTTACTTTGTACGTTACAGTTAAATCTACTTAAATCATCTTCCTAGCGTTATGTCCCGTGCTTAGACGGGGTCCGCTTAGACCATGATCCAGGATTTGGCGAGTCTGGTAATTACATTGAAGCGACTACCAATCTGACCTTCGTAACCCTAAGATAGGCGAACCAGACAATTTTTGGATCATGGTTACAAATCCAAAGTTGTTTGAATTTGCAGGTTTCATCACGATGTTTTCCTTCACCGTAGAGTTAGTGGTATAAATACGTACGTAGACTTGAAAAATCTAGAGGTACGTGCCCGGGTTTGAACCCGCACTCCTCGGTTAAGAGGCGCGTGTCCTTACCATTGAGCATCACTCATCTACTTAAATATTTATTCAAAATTCAATTCATAATGATTTTAAACCTATCACTGTTACAGTACAAGTAAATAGATAAGATATTATTTTAATTGTAATTGCGAAAATTACAATTGCAGATAGATAAGAAACGTTTATTCTATAACAGAGGAAGCATAGAAAAAGTTACACTATTATCCATAATTAAAAAGAAGAATATATTTAAGAAAGCAAGAGAAATACAGAAGTTGGTACCGGAGTCTGGAAAATATTGGACCAACAAATTGTGTTGCAGTGATAAACAAAACATAAATAAAATATTACATTACAGCACCATCTTTAAAATTAATATACTTAAGTTTAAAGTCATAAGTATCCTAAAAATACCCAGACAATAAATACGTCAGTTCAGTTTTGCATCATGTCCTTCAGTCAGTATTCCATTTGACAATGCTCATTTGTTACAACAGTCGTATGCACCGTCATTTTTAGGATAGCGTACCCAAAGGGTAAAAACGGGGCCATTACTAGGACTCAGCTATCCGTCCGTCTGTGTGTCTGTGTCGTCGTAAAAAAAAATCGTAGAGCTTGTATGAAAAGGATTATGAATGTTGAAGAGGCGAGTGAGGTGTGTAAGGATCGTGCCATATAGCATTCGGTTCTCTCTGCCTACCCCGCTAGGGAAGTGGCGTGAAGTTTAGTTAGTTAGTCAGTGTGTCTGTCAATCTTCCCGTCTGTCTGTATCTCATGAACCGTGATAGCTAGACACTTAAAATGTTCACAACCGTGCCGCTGTAACAACAAATACTAAAAACATAATAAAATAAATATTTAAGGGTCTCCCATACAACAAACGTGATTTGCCGTTTTTTGCCCGATATTAACAACGGCAACAGTTAGACGCTTGAAATATTCACAGAATATTTCACTGTATATTCACTTTAAAAATAAAATACTTCATAAGATTAAATTAAAATAAATATATAAGGGTTTTTTTTTGGAGAGGACTATCGGTAGGGTCATAAATATTTAAGGGGTTTTCTTTTTTGGAGAGGACTATCGGGAGAGGCGGCGTTTACTACCACCGGACTGGGAGCGGGGAGCTCTCACCCCTAATATTTATTAATATTTATTTTTAATTTTTGCCGTTTTTAACTCGATATTAATAACGGCAACAGGTAGACACTTGTAATTTTCACAGAATATTAAGTTGTTTAGTGTTAAATGTTGTAACGATAATGTACCTAGATGCGCGAGTCAGGCTCGCACTTGGCAAGGGCCAAGTGCGAGTCTGACTCGCGCACTTGCCTTGGTTTTACTAGACAAACTGCATACCTACGCTTAGCGCTGATACTACTGTATATAAGTGCTCATGGCCTTAGACCTCACTGATGTAGGTTTTTACCTACCCAAGCATAGTACCTAATAGCAGACAAATAGGTGGTATTACTGGTAACATCTACACTATCACATCTCTAGCAGTAGTAAACGCCTAAACGGTATTTCCTGAAGCATAGGGAGTATAACCGTTAGACATCTCTCAAGTGTTAACAAAGTAAACTTTAAATCTCAACTGCCTATCGCCATAACTATTTATATTATTTAAATAGATCATCCATTGGATTGAGTGGGACGACACTACAAATGTTTATCTATGTCTCCCCATAAAAGCCATATCAAAATTCACGTGTTCCAGACATCTGCTTTTATTTCTTGTCTTTTAATTCTAAGGCAGTAAAAAAGTGCCTACTGCCTACGTGTTTATTTCTCACCAATAATAATGCGGTGATTAGATGACACCCCGGTTAACAAAACGAGGACACGACAACGCCCCGAATCCGCAAGTGGCAATCAATTTCTCTCACTGTAATGATTTCTATTCGTATCGTTATCGGCAAGTGATCTGGATATGATCATCGTGAGGAAAGTTCCACGTTCGTGAGCCGTGAGCTTCCCCACTTTGAGCTAAGTTACGAGAGGAGGAATTTAGGACGATATCACTAGGTACAAAAACTAAGAGAGTACAATAGCTTTGTATCTACAAAACCACAGACTAATCAGCCCTCGCTCGGAGGAAAATGCACTGTATCGTGCCATCTCAAGAATCATTCTATTCGCGATATTTATTACTTACTATAAATTAAACGTTAAGAAAATCGATATTTGCATTAATAGACGGAAGGAATCTGCGTAGTATTGGGAATTCTGGTTATGGCCAGTTTTAGCTGACGACAACTATTACAGTTGCATTAATGACCAATATCAAATCATACCAGTGGATGATGATTCAATGAAAGAAATCTAGAAATCAAAGATTTATTCAAGACTAGCTGTGCCAGCGGTGTCACCCGCGTTTATGGTTAATATTATAAAGACTATTTCCGTCATACATGATTTCTATGTAACTTTTACCATTAAGGCTGCACACGCGACGGTAGCTTAAAAAATTGAGTAACTTATCCCGTTTTCCCAACATTTCCCTTCACTACTCTGCTCCTATTGATTGTAGCGTGATGAGAAGTATACTATAACCTGCCCAGGAGTATGAAGAATAATTGTACCAAGTTTCGTTAAAATCCGTCGAGTAGTTTTTGTTTCTATAAGGAACATACAGACAGACAGACAGACAGACAGACAAAAATTTTACTGATTGCATTTTTGGCATCAGTATCGATCACTAATCACCCCCTTATAGTTATTTTGAAAATATATTTCATGTACAGAATTTACCTCTAGATACAGATTTATTATAAGTATAGATAGATAAGTATACAATTGCCTACCTACTTCAAAAACATTTTACGCACCCTATATTGTTTTGAATTCAGACTTTACTCAGACACAGCTTATGTTCTACCTTTTAGTTACTAAGTATGTATCGTGTTAACAATGCAAATAAATAAAAACTGCGAATATATTCATACGAGAGTTACCCGTTACCTATAAGCAATGCCAGTTTTTGTAACGTGTTTTCAAGTATTACACCGAATGTTTTTCTCTGCCTTCGCCCACGCATAACTAATTTCTGTCTGTTTTTTAGTCGGGAGTATTTACCTAAATTACAGTTACGCACAACAAAACACATATTCGTACATGAACTACGCTACATAATGATACTACACAAGTACCTAATACGATCATGAGGATTGTAAAACAATTTTTTTGTTGTGTCTAGATAATAGCCAACGGTTTTTTATACTTTAAGTAAATTAGAAAAGGAAGTTTCTGAATATAAAAAAGGTAATCGTCTGAACGTCACAATACCGTAGCAGATCCATGAAATGCCGCGGGCCCCCGGCTAGTATGAGCTCCTGGTCTGAGATGGTCCGTGAGAATAAAGGTTTCCTTATATTTAAGATTGACCCTACTTTCATTAAGAACCCCATCCAATGCCATGACCACATCGGCTGATGGTGTTGTTACGCCAATGTAAAAGATACTCTATACACAAAATGGATAGTAACCCATTTAAAATATATATATAAGTAGGTACTATTTGTATGCATTCATTACCAAACCTGAAAAAATATTAAACAACCTTGCATAACTACAAACATATGCAATATGTTCGTAGCTTAGCAAATATTTAAGACACTCCTACAACAACACATGTGGCCTCAAGCAGCAACGATGTTTAACAATACAATGTAATAATATGTATTTTCCAATGCGCAAATGCATCAATGTCGTCCAATTTGTTAATTTAATTGTACCTAACAAATGCACATGTATACACATTCGTTTAAATGTGCAGAATTCATTCTGATATCTGGAGCGAGAAATATTTCCTACTCAATATCATCTTGTACAACTTATCTCGTTACAATTCTCGCAATATGCAATTAAGATTCGGTGCAACAAATGTTTTGAACAATGGACGCGGATATTATTCACGGTGTGTGACCGGCTGTGATGTGTGGTGTGTGATTTTGTCTCGTTAAAGTTAATTCAAAGAAATAATCACCAACTAGTTTGTGTCGGAAAGGCTTTCTCGGGAGGGCATAGGGCTTTATCATTGAAATCAAATCATCATTAAAAGTGTAGAGCCTATTATTATCTGGCTGGCTATCTGGAAATGTTTAACCTTTGATCTCCTGCGGATAAAGTATGTAATCGATTATTATTTTTATCCAAAGCTTTTTAATTCAGTTGTATTAGACAGGTAAACTTTTTAGTAGGTAGTGTAAATTATTTAGGTAGGTAGGTACTAACTGGTACTAACTATCAAAGTAATACAAAACCTGACTGAATGAGATCTCAATTTAAACCTCGCACGATTTCGATTCCTCGATTAAGTTTTAAACATAACTTGATCAAGGAATTGAACTGAAAAGATCAATATTAGATAACGAGTGGCAACTGATAGCAGCAGAGGCATTTAGGTCTGCAACAAAAAAGCAACTCGGCTATTTCAATAGTCATTGCGTCTACCTTCGACAGTGAACTCTCGGTTCATTACGGTCGCAAATTTCACTTTAATAGACAGAAACTTTCATCTTATAAACGCCTCTGGTACTATCACTGGTACACTCATTGACCCCAATTTTATAATAAATAATTTTAATGTTTTGCTGCCCTCTGTTAGCCTTTCACATTGTGTTTGTATTACTATGCTGTCTTACTTCAAGTCACGAGAGTTATAGGTGGTAATGGACCGACAATGCGTCGCGAAGTGGCCGATAGACTCGGCGTAGACGGTGGTAGTAGTAGGATTGCGTTGCGCCGAGTGCTTAGTGGTCAATTAACTGTCCATGGATGTTGCAACCGAGCTAGCCAAGCGTCAGAACTCTCATGCCGATGGTATTTCAAGTAATTACTCAGTTTTCGTTTCGTCTTTGCTGGCACGTCAGCGCTTTTACCAAGTCTACTGGGTTAAGATATGCGTTACGTGATCGCCGTAAATATAAACACTTTTGTAATGTACATATCTCATGCGTGAAATAATAAATGCACCTGACACTTAGGTATACGCCAGTTTGTTTAACTGGGACACCTGTTTTGCGTGTTACAATAACATCGGATTGAAAGGTCTAGTTATATGAATTGTCAGAACCTTTAAGACCAATGTAACTTAAAAGAACTGTTACTTTTAAGGTCCTTAGGGTAATCCAAACGATGCAAATAAATATTCCTATATTATACGTAACACTTTCTTTAATAAACTGCAAGGCTCTTTTAAATGACACAAAATAACAAAATAATTTGTTTGTTTACAGATTTGCAGCTCGCAGCTGAACTGGGAAAGACCCTGCTGGAGAGGAACAAGGAGCTCGAGACCGCGCTACGGTCACACCAGAATGTCATCGAGGATCAAGCACAGGAAATCGAAGTAAGAACTAGTACTGTTTATTCTTTTTTCTAACACAAGAGCTATCGCTCGCAGGTGGCCGACTCTCTTAAGCTTTTGTTAAGGATTCACAGCACTGACAATAAGGTCCTTAGGTATGGACCTAAGTTGCTTGTCATCGGCGCTGTGTATCCTCAAAATTCGGGTTTTCGGCATTCTTGGTTACCAGTCGAAACCTAGTACAGTTCTCTTGGTAGCCGCTTCAAGGTTTGGCAATAAAAGCTTCAAATAAACATGTGTAGTATTATACGAGTAGGTACTTATAACATAACAAAAACTTAGTGTTCATTAATTTTAACGCGAAAGTAACCACGCCCGATCACTGCTGTATTAAAATACTCCACGTTTCCACTTTCCAGTACTTAACAAAACAAACGGTCGCGCTGCGCGAGGTGAACGATTCAAGACTGAGGATCTACGAGCAGCTGGAGGTCAGCATCCAGGATTTGGAGCGCGCCAACCACCGGCTTGCCGTTGACCACGCGGCCGAAAAAAAACACATCAAGACGTGAGTAAATAATACCACTGAGGCATGGTACCTACCCATCCCCTTGTTCAAGGGTTAAGGTACTTTATAGTCTATGATCCGAACCTAAGTCGACCTTCACCGAGCTGATAATAGAATTATAAATGATAGAGACTGCCAAGGTGTGAACAGAGGTATATTTGTAAAGAGACTGCTAGAAAAACAATAGGTACTTCAATTAAGCTTCAGCAGTCCAATAATTATCTGTAATAACGATTTATTATCAAACAATTGCTTTGAGGTCAATGAGAAAGACATTTAACCCGCAAACTTATCACATTGTTTAATATTGTAGGTACATAATATTCCAATACAATGTAAAATACCCGAGTCCCTGAACAAAACACAAACTTTGTAAACAAGTTGCACATCTCGATGAGCAAAAAATACCGGTAAAAAGACATCCGCACTGACGGTATAATGCCGTATCAAGGATGTTATGGGTAATTATCTCAGGGCACGGACGCGTTGACCACGAATGTATAGGTAAAAACTTCCGACACGTTTAAAGACTGACGGGAGTTCATTGCTTGCTACATAGCTATCTCATATCTCATCTATTTTTTGCCTTACCACTCCGGACTCCGTTCACGTTTTTTCACTTCCCGTGCATTGTTTCACGATGACATTTCTCATAACTTCGTCGCTAAATTATTCTACAAATGAACCACCATTGTGTACGCACACTTTCGGTACACATTTGAAATTAGGCCGCTTGAGAAAACCATAAATGAGTACCTACATTCTAATGTTTGTATGAGATTGCAATTACAGGTAGAAATAGTGTTATTAACACTTTCACAAAATTATTGAGTTACCCACATACTTACTTACAATATCTGTAAAAATAAATCTTTATCTACTTACGAGCCCGTCTCGTAACAAAGAGGAAATGCACCAAGCTGCTGATAACGACGCTTTTATCAAATTAACGTCACATTATAATACCAAATTATAATTCCTTCTCACTTACTGTAATGTTATAAATTGTTTCTGATTGCAGATTATGCTCCAACATCGAAACGTTGGAGGGAAAATGCGAGGAACTACAAAAGACTGTCGACGACCTAAACGCCCAGCTAGAGATCGCCAGGCGACGGGCCGAACGAAAACCAGAAAGCGAGAAACCCAAAGAGAAAGAACTGAAGCAAGAACCGGCCACGCCCAACTCCAAGAAGCCAGAAGTGAGCAGTACGCCACTCAAAGTTGTGGCACCTCTCCCAGAACTGACTAAAGAGGACGAGGACCTGCTGAGGCTAAGCGATGAGTTGAGAGAGAGCAAGGTCGCATTCGCACAAGAGCAGAGAAGGGTGACGGAGCTGGAGGAGCAACTGGCTTCGATGGTGCAGGAAAATAACAGGATACAGGACCAGTTGAGGAATTGGCACCAGAGAGAGGACGAGCCTAAGTCGATGCATGAAGAGTTCTCGATACTTGAGGAAGTCAGGTAATGATTATGTACATTAAACGTACAAGTCTATTACTCACTATTCATATTTACCTTAACACGGATTTTATCCGAAAATCGGCTTCACGGGAATCCGTATGTAGGAATGTTTACTTTATTATCTCACTAATCACAATATTAACTGCCCATGTGGTGGATAGAAATCTGAAAATTACTTCTGACAACTTCTATGAATCAGCCTTAAACATACAGTAGATTTATTCACTGTTTAGTTGTCATACATTGTGGAACCAATACAACCATATAGGTATAATACGATTAGATGTTATCAATCTAGCTACAATCAGTAACTTTTAGTAAACGATTACCTAGAAATACTTAGATATTTTTTTCTATCTACTATAGATTAATATTAAAACTCCTGTTTTCTAGACAAGGTCAACTATGCATCAGATGTCTAAGAGGCGTCGAGCGAGGAGACGACATGTCTTCGATGCTCGATGGCGACGATGACGACAGAAGTGCCATCAGCTCTCTGATCCTCACACCGTCAGGCCAGCACAGTCCTCGAGAGGACCTCGTCACCACCAAACTCGTCAAATTCGACGTTAGTATCTACATCCCTCCGTTCCCCTGCACGGCTGTCCTTATAACTCCTTTAAGCTTCTCTTTTCTCTTATGTACCTACAAACTCTGTGTTCTTCTAACCAGTCTATCACTGTTCGTAAAGATTACTATAACTACATTAACTCACGATTCCGCAAATACGAGCAACATGATTAACCATACTAACTCTTGCTGGACTAATCCTACCTTGATTTAATGTTCCAATTTTATTTTTTATTGCACAACCCAACCACGACGAACTCTTCGTCTCTTGAGTCACCAACGTCAGCCACATGCAATGCCAACTATGAATAAAAACAAGGCATCTATGTTCCACGATCTCATGTGAATATTTCACTCGTTTCTAGGCGACAATGCTTTTACAACTGCCCCTGATGTTGTTGATCACGCTTTGCATATGCATTATGAAGCGCATTTGCAGTAGTTTTCTTTGGATATATCGTATGTAGTCGAAGGTACGTCCATTACTGACACTATTACTGTAAGCGCGACCAGAGCACGCTATTGATCAGTGGTGACGGTCATTCATCATTTGCAATGTGTACCCACGGGGCACCCACGTCATCCATACGAGCATGTTCTCCAAGATTAACAATCAACCTTCTTGCTTATATAACCCACTAACTTCGTGTCTAACTTATTATTCAATTTATGTACATATGTATTAATATTAAACAATTTGTGTCTAACATTTTAATTAGGAATTGTCAGCTCTTATACCATATTTACGTAATATGTAATTAAAATTATCGTTGTGGAGTAATGGGTGTATTTTTGACTAATATTATTCTAATGTATTGTAATGTCACATTCTTTGTTCATTTATTTATAATTAAAGATCATACATACGGTTTTAAATCATTCTACTTTATCTCTTAAAACTAAACTAGCCATTTCGTTTCTCGGAAGAATCAGTTCATAATATAGTAAATTATTTCCTACAATAATACCCACAGTATCAACATTATCTTACAAATCATTGCATAAATAACCGTTCACAAACGATATAACATGCAACCATTGTCAGTCACGAATTTCATATTAAAATGTAATCGCTTTACAGAACGCTAAGGAGAAACTACTGCAAGGTATATGGGCGAACAAAGAGGACGGCCATGATAACCCTTACAGAGAACTGGTGCAAAAGTACGAAGCGCTTCTTGAAGTTCAGCTGTCGCAGGTAAAGAATATAAGGAAGAACAAGCAGAATACGTTGCCCAGCGTGCAGAGCCAGTCCGGGCCCCTGTCCCTCCAGGACGAGTTGCAAACCTCCGGGGACTACAGCCAGTTCAGCGTCAAGGACACGGACGAGGAGAGCGGACACGGCGAGGAGGCCCAGAAGGACGCTCAACAAAAGAAAGTCGAGACCACATCTCGAAAGAAGATCATTCAAACCCCAGATTTCTCGGAGGCCGAGACCTCCAGCTCTGGTTTCTCGGACGAGACGAGCAACAAGGCGACGCAGACGGAGCGCGAGCGGCCCGGCTCGTTCCTCTGCACCATCGCGGACGGCGAAGACTACCGCTTCAGCATCTACGATGACGTCAGCCCGATGGACAGCCGCTTCCGCAACAGACCGGAGTACCGGGAACTGTTCAAGGAGATATTCACAATCCTCAAGAAGGCGGCCGAGAACAAGGACGAGGGCGAACAACTCCCGCTTCTCGACGACACGACAGCAGGAAAAGTCCCGCCGGTCACCCCCGCCACCGAGGAGCCACCTGGCAACTTCACCGATGACACCCAGAGCGTACTGTCGTCTGTGATGTCTGAACAGTCGATTCCAGTGTCCGATATTACGGCCCCAGAAACTCCAACTTTGATTGAAAAGGAGAAAGTTCCTGAGGAACCACCTAAGCAGGCGGCGCCTGTCAAAAAGCAGGTCGAAAATAACAAAGAGAACAAACCAGTGGAACAAGTCGCAGCCGAAAAACCAAAAGAGAGGAACCAGGAGAAGGATAGCGAAAAGGAGAAGGAGAAAGAGAAAGAGCGAGAAAAGGAAAAGGAGCGCGTACTCACTCCACTGGTGCGTCAGCCGCTGGAATATATCGCGGCCACTAGAAAGAAGTCCAGACATCGCAACCGCAAGCACAGCCAGGACCGCCAGGGCGCGGACTCGCCGGTGTTCCCCTCGCCGCCTAAGGTCACCTACCAGAAGTCTTCGAACAAGAAAAGGAGAGACTACCGGCCCATCGAAGCGAGCCCGCTCGTGAGAGCGACCGAGACCGAGTGGAACGGTTCCACACTACAGTTCTACAACAGGAATCTGAATTCACCGACACCCAGCGCGAGCGGCCGGACCGGAAAGATATACCAAGGCTGGAACTCTGAGACGGATTCTTGGGACATCAAGCAGAGCACCGCTTCCCAGGAGATACACAAACTGCGGAAACTAGAGCTCTCCTACGCCGAAGTACTGAGAAACGCCGACAAAACTAAACCGAGGCGTAAAAAGCATCAATAAGTTATTATTTTTATGTAAAATCGACCCCTCTTGCTAGACAGTAAGAGACGTGTGATTAAACGCCATTTGTCTTTGCCAACTGGACATAAGTACTTTAGATTAGAAGTATGTATTTGTGATCTGCTAGCGATACTTTTTAATTTGTACCTAACTATAATATTCAGAATAATAAAATTGCCATAATATTAACTGGTATAGTTGTTATATACCGTATGATACATATGTATTTATGTACGTATTGAGCGAACAACAATCCGTAATACAAATTTTAAATTATTTCTTACTTCCCTCCGATATACAGTACACATTTTGATTGAAACAATAGAAATTGCATTTATGTATAACGTATACCCGAGACGGCACCGGTTGAGTACTGCAACAGTAATTCGGCAATGACAACTGAATGATTTTATTCGTTGACTTCGTTCTGTCACTATTTAGTCATTATTATAATTGTATATTATGTATTTGAATTTTAATTTGTAAATATCATTTTTTTAAGTTAATTATATTTTTTTAAATTGCCATGGATATTTGCGAGTACTCAAGGTTTTGTATGGAATTGTATGCTAAAATTATTTAAGTGCAGACAGTGAAAGGTTGAAGGTATAAATAAAAATTTGCATCGATAATAATAAGTCTTTCATTTGTGTACAAACGGCCGCGTGAACAATGAAACGCTACATATATTACAACAATATAATTTAGGATTACTTTTTACATAATATTATATTAGTGTATGAATGTGTATTGCAAGTTTAACTATTTGTTTTGGGCCTCGAGTTCTTTCTCGACGATCTTGCGGTACTCGTCGAAGCCGCCCTCTATACTCGTCACGGAGCCGTTGCCGCAGATCCAGAGCTCTTTGCACACCACGCGTATTAACCTTTCGTCGTGAGATACTAGGATTACGCCGCCCTGTGGGAAAATACAATCTTTAGCTAAATACATAACAACATAAGAAATTAGAAATTATTTGTACATCACGCCCGTAATCCCCGAAGGGGTAGGCAGAGTTAAAAGGGCAGCTAGCCCCTTTATTCAGCTAAATCAGACAGGGCTAGGTTAGATGGACAATTGTGAAAAAGTTGTGACAAGTGGCTAGCTCGTCGCCTACATGATCAGATACCCAACCCGATATACCATTAGTCGCCTTTTACAACATGCTAGGCAAGTAACACAGTTGGCACATTCTTTTTTAGTCCCAGACCAACATGGGACAAAGAAATTACCCTATACATTTCCCTTCTATACATATTTTGAAAGGAGCAATGGTTTAGATATCCGAAGAATACAATGACCGAGGGTTCGATTCCCGCTTTGGACAAATACTAGATAATGAAACTGGTATTATCTTCACGAATATGTTCTTGTTTTATTCTGGTCATTTCTAAAATCTTAAAAAATATTATAAATGTGATTGAAGTGTATGTGTTTGGTTTTTGCTTTTTCCATTATTCACCGGATCAACATATTTTTTTACTTAACAATAGTTAGAGCCGAAGAATAAAGATAGTCTACAAGTTACTCAGAATATCGCATTGCTAAAGGAAATCGGAAAACTTCATTAACACCGCGGATCAATCTGCTAGTAATAGCCTATTCAACACAGGAAACTGACAAGAAATAATATGCAATATCCTATTAATGCCATACCGGCAACAGTTCCCACGGGATCCCACCGACAAGCTTCATGTAGCAAAACGGAAATTACTACACTCGGCCCCACACAGCTGACATATGAAACCGGGCTGGGTACCAAAGGGCGTTTGGCTAATAAGGTCATCGACCTTAGGGCGTGTCGAAATTAGTCACCCAACATACGTACCGATCCCAATGTGAAGACATTAAGGTCATTTCCTCATTGGGCAGACAAATGTGATATGAAATCACTTAAAATACTTGATACGTAAGTAATTCAAAGTCGTAAATTTTTCGAAGTCATGAGCTGCTTTCTCATGACTTCGAAAAATTTACGACTTGAAAACATTGAAAACATGACCTGCTCAATACTTTCCAAATGTAATTTGAATACATACTTAATACTTAAATCTTTTGTTAGTATTTTCTTATTTGGGCAGCAACGATTTGAGTGGACGGAGACCCCGGCCACAAATCCAAGGGTCGCGGGTTCGAATCCCGCTAGGGGCAAATGTTCCGTGTGATAAACGTATTTAAGTGTGTCTATCCGTTCACTTAGTATCCATAGGCAAGCATAAGATTAGTTTGGGACTAGGGATTTGGTGTCCCAGTCTGGAGAATTTATTCATTTACATATTTATTTACAGAAAGCAAAAATCACTTCGCTGTTTAACACAAGTAGTGTCCCTAGCACGATACCGACTTTTTGAAGGTTTTATTGAGGACAACAGTGCGACAGCTACCTTGTATCCGCATTGTAGGCGCTTTAAATCCAAAGTATTTGGCCCCTAGTACTCTCAGTCACCGAACGTGACGCCTTATTATTATTAATTTTAATTATATTAATATTATAAACGCGAAAGTTTGTATGGACGGATGGATGTGTGGATGTTTGTTACTCTTTCACGCAAAAAGTACTGCATGGATTTAATTAACCATTACAATAGTATAGCTTATACATTAGAATAACACATAAACTATGTTTCATCGATGTACCATGCGGGCAAAGCCGCGGGTAGAAGCTAGTTATATATATTTTTCACAACAACTTAATTCTAAGACATACAAAAATATATACAAAATATATATATAAATAGTACAAATGCACATACCGTATACTTAGTAATCGCCTTCCCTAACGCCTCAATAGTCTCAATGTCCAAGTGGTTAGTGGGCTCGTCGAGCACCAAGAAGTTGGGGTTGCCCATGCACATGCGGGCGAACGCCACGCGCGACTTCTGCCCTCCCGACAGGCTCGCGATGGTCTGCAGCGCCAGGTCTCCGCTCACGCCAAAGCTTCCTAGTTGTCTCCGGTATTCTTCCACTGTTTTACCTGGTGATATGACACAATTGTAAGACCAGTGCCGGATTAGCCATATGACTCGAGTACAAATGTCCATGTTCAATGTTCATCACACTAAACATTTACCTCTAGCGGGATTCGAACCCGCGACCACCCGACACATATCACACAATCTGATTCCGAGTAAGCTTAAGCACACAAATTATTTCAAGATCTATCAGTAACGAACTTAGCGCCTTCTTTATCGAAACCAAAACAGAACGTATAGTATCATCAGTTAGTGATATATTAGGTAGTGTTTAACATAAGTTTACCATTACACTTTGCAATAGTACCTGGGTAACTCCTTTGCAGCAGTTCGACGGAGTTGACGTTCATCTCGAGCTGGTCGACGTGATGCTGCGAGAAATAGCCGAACTTGAGTCCTCTGTGCACGCTGCGGATACCGCTCGTAGGCGATAATATACCCATTATTATTTTTAATAAGGTCGTTTTTCCCGCGCCATTGTCACCCACCTGTAAATAATGATATAGATAAGTTAAACAGCTATTTAAATATACACTTAATAACGCACAGGCGCTGTGCGCAATTTGGCATGTTTGGTAGGTTTTAACATGACACATATTTTGAACGTACTAGGTCGATTCGACGTCTTGATGAAATTAAGCTGGATTAGGTGTGAAATGTGAGATAAAGTAGTAACAAGTTACTAGCTCGTCGCCAACATACTCACAAACCCAAGAATACACCATTAGTCGCCTTTAACGACATGCTAGATAAAGAACGCGGTTGGCACATTCTTTTCAAGTCCCAGACCAACATGGGACATAAAGATTACTTGAACTAAAATACGTATGAAATTTAATATCTAAACGTATAAACGAATTGCATGACGTAATCAAATCATGAGTCACGCACATCACAAATTGGTAACAGTCTCAATGTCGCCGGTTCATTGTGATACTTTCTCACGGTCTAAATGCGACGAACCGGAGTGCGAATATGATTAATTGTCGTTGAACACGCGAAATTAACTGCAATTCATGTACAGGTATTTCCTTGAATGGGTTGGTTCTAGGACTGATTTGCGATTCCAATGAAACGTTGTATTTGCGGTTGGCATTATTAATGACGCATAATTAGCACTAGGGCAATATAACCAGCAATAAATGAATATCTGAGTAATACAGGTTACTGAAGAAGATAGCCCATTACTGGCTATCTTCTTACTAGAGTATTCAAATATTAAACAAACTTATGTTCTGGTCGTACTAATATTATAAAGAGGAAATATTTTATTGTTTGTTTGAATTGAATTGGCTCCGAAACTACTGGATCGATATGATAAATTTGTTCACCAATGGCAAGCTACTATATCAGCGAGTAACATAGGCTTTAATTTATTCCCGTATTTCCACGGCAACGGGAATTACGCGGGTGAAACTGTTAGTCTTTAAATACAATTATACAACCCTATATTACGATTTTTATTTTATGTTAAAGCAATATGAATTGAACAATTTCTATTTTAAATCTATTTTACACTGTATACAGCAAAATAATTGATATTTTAAGTTAGTATTTTTTTTGTTTTGATTTTACTAGCGCAACATAGAGATTCAAAATGGCTTAAAAAATAATTTCTGGAAAAAAGATTCACAATAAATTTTATTCTAAGGTTCAGCCAACAAGTAGGATATCAATAAACAATACTCACGATACATATCCTAGATTCTAGCGTAGCTCCAAGGTTGACGTTGGAGAATATGACCTTATCCAGGGAGTAGTAGAAGCCGACCTCGTTGAGCTGCAGAATGGGCGGCGAGAGAGGCTCCGTCTCGGGAAACCGGAGGACCACTTCGATCTCCTTCTCCACTGCTTTCAGTTCTGGTCTGAAGAATAGAACAGTGATGATAAGGTAACAATTTTTTTTTCTTTCATTCTTGTTAAAAATAATGTTACATAATAGTAAAAAAAAAAAACGAATTGAGAACCTCATAATTTTTTTTGAACTCGGTTAAAAATTCAGAGCCAAATACTATGAGAAAGGTGTTTCAGAAAAAAATTAAACTATCCCGAAAACCGAAAAAAGGCGATAGGGAAATTCGGAGGGGCAAATAAATCCGGCCAATATGAAATAGCATTTTTAAATTATGCTCAACTAATTCTCAATTGCTCAATCAATATGAAACTATACAATATAAACCTTTCTCTTAAATTAAATCCTCTCTACCTACCTGGAAACCACATCAACATCCCTTACGTAGTTTAAAAGATCTAAGCGAACAGACAGAAGCGGCGACTTTGTTTTATACTAAGTAAAGATGCTCGATCTATTTATCATTTGTCTTTATTCCTGAACAATGAGAACGTTTTGGTAAACTTATAATAATTAACATAAACATATCTGAATAGCCTTATCCTTAGCAAGATTTAATAAATAATTAATAAATTGTCCAGACTGAGACACCAATTCCCTAGTTCCAAATTAAGTTTATGCTTGTACATATATATAAACATCCATGATTAAGAGTACAAATGTCCATGTTCATCACACGAAACGTGCCCCTAGCGGGGTTCGAACCCGCGACCCTTGGTTTCTTGGCCCGTTGGTCGAGTGATCAGGGTCTGCACAGAGGAGGCGCAGTTGGCGTTGTACCGGAAGAGTTCGATGAACTAGCGCGCAATGCTATACTGCCCGGGGCCCTGCAAAGATCTGTTGCTGGAGCCCCGTAATGGTTAAAACGATAGACGGTGTACTCACAGCTTGTCTGGCATCTTGATGTTGCTATACACGGAGGAAGCATGGTTGGCGTAAGTTGGCGTAAGTAGAGTTGGCGAAAGCGGAAGCGGTCGATGAACTGGCAAGTTACTTCTCCAATGCGCTACAAGGGTGTCGCAAAGATCTACTGCACGGGGCTTCGCAAAGATCTACTGTATGGGGCCTCGCAAAGATCTACTGCACGAGGCCTCGGAATCGTTAATTCGCCTATGCGCGGGCGGTATACTCACAGCTTGTCCAGCATCTTGATCTTGCTCTGCACAGAGGAGGCGCGGTTGGCGTTGTACCGGAAGCGGTCGATGAACTCCTGCGTGTGCGCGCGGTGCTGCTGCTGCGCCTCGTACTCGCGCTGCTGGTTCTTGTGCTTCTCCGTCTTCGTCTTGTGGAACTGCTCGTAGTTACCCCTGCGAGATACGAAAGGGTTACTTACTATCGTGGAAACTTTTATAATTGCGCGCCTATGCATGACCCAGAATTCAGGGCCTGCTTGGGTACCGCCCTAATTACTGCAACGATTGCAATAGAACATTAATGAATCATATAGTTTGCACCAAAAAATTTGACCTAAAATTGCACCATACACATGTGACGTTAGGTTGTGTTTTTAGTTTTGAGCGCAATTGGATGTTCAATAAAGATTGATTAACAAGCGACATACCTATTTAATTTCTATGTATCAGCCACTTTGCATCATCATATTCCGAATAAATTTTCGACTACTATGAAATTTAACCTAAAACTTATATCACAAAGTAACTTACCTATATGTCTCTATCCTTTGAGTGTGTAAATGCAAAATGTCTGTCGGTACTGTGTCGAGGAAGTTGCGGTCGTGAGACACGACCAGGAGAGTCGTAGGCCAGTTCTGCAGGTAGTTCTCTAACCAAATGATCGCCTTTATGTCCAACATGTTAGTGGGCTCGTCGAGTAACAGCAAGTCGGGTCTGGAGAAGAGAAGGAATGACTTTAATTATTGAAGCCAAGAGAGCAGCTTCGTCTGCGGCCGGCCTCGGATTGCCGAGGAAGATGAGCTGGGCGTTATGTTGCTTGCTTCCCTATACTTGGCAACCCGGTAGGGACGCACTGCGGTGGCGTTCGTGGGTTACACCGCACCCGTTCCCACACGCAATAGCTATAGGTCCAGCTGCATATAGACTTGCTGGGGTCTGTTGACCTGCAAGAGTCCACTCACTTAGAGAACAGCGCCCTGGCCAGCGCCAGCCTCATCCTCCAGCCGCCCGAGAAGGTCTTGGTGGCGCGCGCCTGCATGTCGGGCGTGAAGCCGAGCCCGCTGAGGATGATGGAGGCGCGCGCGGGCGCCTTGTCCGCCTCGATGTTTTCCAACTGCACGTAGATTTCGCTCAGTTCCGTGGACAAGCTGGGGTCTGTTGATCTGGAATAGAAGTTGGAAAGTGTCAGAATTGTTTGATGGATTTGGTATACCTGACTAGGCTGATTACCTAGGTTGGTGGTAATACTAGCTTGAGGTAGTCTGATGGTAATCAAATAGAGCTTTTCAATTGAAATAAACTATTACTTTTGTAGTATCTGAACATACTTTGATTTTTATTAATCGCAGTTGTAATATATTTTCCCCAGTTAAATTATAATCTGTTTTAACAATATATGGAAGGGGAGACGAAATTATCATGACTACAAAATAATGCTAATTTTGACATTGGAAAAAACATAAATATTGGAAAGAACATAAACTAAATTGCAACATGGTAGATTCATATTATTAGTTCCTTTTCTTGTTGAATTGTCGATTTATAAGTGTTTGTTTCAAACCTATATAAATAAAGAGTAAGACTTTTTTTTTTTTTTTTTTTTTTTTTCTTAATTCTCTTACTACTGCAATCTGTCTCCCTTATGGGACATTCAGCAATATGTTGGTTGGTGCTCATGCTGGCGTGCTCAGTATGTGACCTGTGTCACATCCTCATAGTTTAGACAGTAGGTACGTTTACTGTGGCTGGACCAAATCTTGAGGTATTTTGCGTTTTAAACGTCGGTTTTGGTTATGGTTCTCCATTAGTAGCTGGGCTAGAGTGTTTGGATGATGTTCGATTCGTTTTTTGTAGGACCTAGTATACCGTGCAATTTCCTGCCTGACAGTGGAGATCCGTAGGTCTCGATGCATCAGTTCGTTCGGCACGAACGGGGGAGCATTGGTTATCATGCGCAGAGCTTTGTTCTGGAATCTTTGTATGATCTCTATGTTTGAGTGGGAAGCTGTACCCCACAACTGGATTCCATACGTCCAGATGGGCTTCAGTATGGCCTTGTACAAAAGTATCTTGTTTTCGAGAGAGAGTTGGGATTTTCGACCAATAAGCCAGTAGAGTTTTCTTGTCTGAATACCAAGTTGCTTTCTCTTAGTGAAGATATGTTTTTGCCAGGTAAGCCTTTTATCCAAGTGTAAGCCAAGATATCTCACGTGATCTGCTTGTGGAACTTGAATGTCGTTCATTGTGACTGGTGGACAAGATCCTCTTCTCAAAGTGAATGTAACATTGACTGATTTCGTCTCATTTGCCTTTATCCGCCACTTTTTGAGCCAATTGGATATGTCGTTTAGACCTGTTTGTAGTATTTTTGAGGCCATTTTTGGGTCACTGTGTGCAGCTAGTATAGCAGTGTCATCGGCAAAGGTACCTGTAGTTAAGGATTTAGATGTAGGTAAGTCTGCAGTGAATATTAGGTAGAGTATGGGGCCCAGCACACTACCCTGGGGAACTCCCGCTTTAATAGCACATAGGTCAGACAACGCTTCTCCGCTTTGTACGATGAAATGGCGTTGCAGCAGAAATGATTTCAGCACTCCGTACAAGTGGTCTGGTAGAGTGTTTTTTATTTTGTAAAGTAATCCTTTATGCCACACTCGGTCAAAGGCTTGGGATATGTCTAAGAATGCACTGGCGCAGTAGGTTTTGGCCTCCAATGATTCCATGATCTTGCTGGTTATTCTGTGTACCTGTTCGATAGTAGCATGTTTACTACGGAACCCAAACTGGTGGTCAGGGATAATTTTTTCTTTTTTGAGTATGGGTAGCATTCGTTGCAGCAACAAACATTCGTAAATCTTGGATGGAATGGGTAGCAAGCTTATAGGTCGGTATGATTTTGCTTCTTCGGGTTGCTTGTCTGGTTTTAGAAGCATCACAATTTGTGCGACCTTCCATTCCATCGGAAAGAACTGGAGTCTTGTCATGGCATTAAATAGAGACGTAAGGAATGTTATTCCGGATTCTGGCAGTTCTTGCAGTATGCGATTCGTTATAAGATCGTATCCTGGCGCCTTTTTTGGGTCTGATTTCTTAATAACTCCGGCGACTTCTGCCTTTGTGAATTTAAACGGCAAATCCTTTGCATTTTTAGGGGTGTTTAAGGAGTCAATAATTTCTGCTGCGTTTATTGGCGAGCCTTCGCATGGGTGGGGAGTGAAAACGTTTGAGAGATGTGCTGAGAAGATTCCAGCTTTCTCTAGATCTGTCCGTGCCCAGGTGCCGTCATTTTTTCTTAGAGGAGAGGAAATACTGACTGGGCGGTTAAATTTTTTGGTGGCTTTCCATAGCGAGTAGTCAGAAGAAGCTGTAGCATCCAAGCCAATGAGATAGCTTTGAAACCCGTCGTTTCGATCTTGGTCTAGCATATGCTTGAGCTGTCTGCTAATATAGTTAAATTGTTTTTTCACAGTAGGGTTTCTGGTCTGCTGCCAGTGCTTGCGTATTCTCCTTTTTTGGGTTATTTTGTCTAGTATGTGTTTCGCTACAAAGTTGTCTGTGCTTTTATGTGGTACGGGTGGGGTTGAAGACCAGGCTGCATCTTGCACACTGCTATTGAAGTATAAGACTGCGTTTGTTACTTCGTCGTTTGACTTCAGGCTAACTGGTTTCTGGAACGCTTTATCTACGAGTTCTCGAAATAGAGCCCAGTTTGTTCTTTTATTGTGTAATACGCATTTTTTGGGGCGTTCTTGGGTAGTAATATGTAGCTCAACTATGATTGAGGATGAGTGATCTGAGGATAGATCCAGACAGCTCCGGCACAAAATATTGTTTGTTGCGATTCCTTTGATGACACAAAAATCAATGACATCTGGAATTTTTTTGGTATCAGTTGGCCAATAGGTCGGTTCGCCAGTCGACACTACGCTCATGTTTCTTGTTTGGATGCATTTAAGGAGTTCACGCCCTCTAGGTAGGATCAGCCTGGAGCCCCAGAACGTATGCTTGGCATTATAGTCACCTCCTGCGATAAATCTGCCTCCAAGAGATTGGAAATAGTCACTAAACTCCGCTTCCTTTATAGTATGCCTCGGGGGGCAGTAGAGAGCCGATATTGTGATGTCGCTGGTCCAGTCGCTTATTACAATATTTGTAGCTTGGATATAATTCCTGCAATAGTTATGTAGTGCATGGTGCTTAATATTTGATCTGATGAGGATAGCTGAACCGCCATGCGCTTTGTTATCTGGGTGGTTAGTGTGATAAATGTTGTAGCCTGGTATCTTGAAGTAGCTTTTCGATGTGAAGTGGGTTTCTGAAATTAGCAGTACGTCTATATGGTGGATTTTAACAAATGTTTTTAACTCTTCCGAGTGGTTGGACAAGCCATTAGCATTCCATACACATAATTTTAGTGCTGTGAATGTGATGACATTTTAGAGATCAATTCGGTTAACGTTTTGGTCATAGTTAGCATTTGGTTCATCAGTGCTACCAATGTTTCCATAATGAGTTTAAGTTCATTATTAGTCTTTTGTCTGTCATTTTCAGTGTTGGCTGTTTGCGGTACAGGTTGTTTGAGGGATTCTTTTGTGACGGACGCGTACGATCTTCCGCTATTAGTTGTTTTGTTTGTGAATTCTTGGTCATTTCCTTTTTGTTCATAATTTCTCTTCTGTTTAGTGTTTTGAGGAGGGTAGCGAACCTTCAGCAGCTCCTTGTAGACTGTACAGCCTTTGTAGTTTGCTGGGTGGTTACCATCACACAGTACACATTTGACATGGTTTGATCTTTCTTTTCGAGGGCAGGCTGAAGTGTGATGCGGACCTGCACATTTGACGCATCTGGGCTTTCTGTTACAGAACTTTTGCGTGTGGTTATAATCTTGGCAGTTGGTGCATTGTGGGATTACTCGGTTTGGTCTAGGTGCTTCAAACCATATGCGGCAGTTTAGTAAGGATTTTACATTGTAAATGGCCTTATTATTTTCCCGAGGTTCAAGATCTATGTTCCACATAGGTAGCGCCTGCTTGGTTCTTGTATTATGAATGTTCCAGACATTTGTCACTTTATGGTCAAGTTCCTCAATAGCTATTTTTATTGCCTCTTTGTCAATTGACGGGTGCAGATTTTTTAACACCACTCTGTAGCTGCGATCTTGTTTTGGCTGGTAGCTGTAGAATTCTGTGTTTCTAGCTTTCAGTTCTTTATGGATAGTGAAGTATGATTCGGCTGATTTTGAATGTATTTTAACTTTGTTACCTCGTAGTACCTTGATTTCAAATTCTCCCATTGCTACTTCTTCTAATAATTTGAGTAAGGGTTGGATGTTACTGACTCCATCAATAAACAGTGGCGGGGGTTTTATTGGTTTTGGTGCTTGTATCTCAGGTTCATCCACTTGTTCTATTTCATCAAGTCCTGTGAAACGGTTTGATGTTGGTACTGTAGGTGTTGCAAGCCAGTAGTTCAATTTTATTTGTTTTTGACTGCGCATTGCTGCATCGGGACTGGATCTTTGTCTTTTGCCGTAGGGCACTTCTACAAATTGTTGTTCATCCATTTCTCTATTTGTGTTGTCCAATTGCTCAATATTTGCCAAGCTTTGGTTAGTTGTTCCACAAAATGAATTTGATCTTGGCCGGTTTAGAAACATACCTTTATGGAAAAGCTGCTGAGTCATAGTTTTTGGGTTACTGTTGTTTATTTTGTCTTCATTTTCATTATTGGGGGAGGGAGTTGCTCGCGTCCGTAGGACTTACCACCTTTTCAGGCCCACCCTACACGTTTCCCCCGGGTGGTGCTAAACGAGCAACAACGCCGAGCAACAGGCGGCGGTCAAATAACCTGACACTGGCATCCACAGGCCAAGGAGAAATAAATACCTCCCAAAAGTCGTGGCAATAGTGTCCTGGGAAAACACTATTTGTACTCTTCCCACCCTTTTTTTAAAAATGAAAATGTCAAGTAATAGAGATTGTGATATGTCATGCGATCCGGCTAACCCCCGGCGCTCTCCAGTACCCGGGCTGGCGAGTGAGAAATTGGCTACCGAAGACTCTACAGAAGCGGGTAACCAGGCTTCTGTATTAGTAAATGCTACTGGAAACAAGAAAACTATGCAACACGCAAGTCATCCAAGCTTGCCGGCATTTTCTGGCGACAGCAACACAACAGGCGACCAGGCCCCCTTAGTAAGTGCTGGCAACAAAAAGCTAATACAACAAGCTTTCCACCCGAGCTTATTTTTCACGAAGCCTAGAAGTGCAGCACTTGGCACCACTTCTTCTATAGGAGACAATGATGGTAGATCCATAGAGAAACAAAGAGAAAATGTCACCGGGCCCCCATCCTGGCAACGAGTTCCAATGACACGAAATCCTAAGAGACAGAAAACATCTAATACGCCATCCCCGGAAAAAATCAGAACATCCAACAGGTTTGATGAGCTTCCAATTGATTTAACTGAGGAAGACAGTGTACAAACTCCTCAAAGGAAAATATACAAACCACCGCCAATAATTCTCTATGGCATAGAAGAAGTCAGTAAACTAACTGAACTACTAGTATTAGCAGTTGAAAAAACTGAGTTCTCACTTAAAGTGATAAACAGAAACCAATTGAGGATAAACTGCACAGAAATGGATGTCTATAAGAAGCTTATTGCTGTAGTCAGAGAAAATGGTCTAATCGGACACACCTTTAACAGAAAAGATGAAAGGACCTTTAGAATTGTCATCAGGAACCTCCACCCAACCACCCCCATGGCTGCAATTAAAGAGGCCATCGAAGAAACGGGAAATACTGTTTCCGGCGAAATAATTAACGCAAAATACGGCCCAGAAAAACGACCAACGTCAACTTTTTTTGTTAATCTTGCGCCAGGCCCCAACAATAAGGCTGCTAAAGATATTAAAATTATTGACCGCCAGATTATTGTTATTGAGGACCCCAGAAAAAGACAATCAATAGTACAATGTCAGAGATGTCAACAGTATGGGCACTCCAAAAATTACTGCATGCGTCCATACCGCTGTGTCAAATGCGCACAATCACACAAGACCTCAGAATGCCCAAAATCAGATCGTTCATCACCAGCACTTTGTGCACTTTGCCAGGGGCCACATCCAGCCAATTATAAAGGTTGTGAGGTGTACAAAGAAATATCTGCTAGGAGGGCCGTTAAACAAACAAGATTGAAGCCTAAAACAAACCTCAATACGCCCTCAATTGTGAAGGCATATAAATACCCACAACCTAACGACTTTGATACTGGTACACAGCAGAAAAAAACATATGCCGAAACTGTAAAGACAGACCAAGAGACAACCTCAACCAATAAAACCCTAGAGTTATTACTAATTAAACAATCAGAAAAATTTGACATCATCCTCCAACAAATGAGTACCCTGATGGGGCTCATGACAAAAATTGTCGAAAAATTATTAAAATGACAACCCTCAACATAGCAACCTGGAACATAAACGGCTTGACACCGAATAAACATGAAGTGGAGATTATGATAAAGGAGCACAACCTAGACATAGTCTTGTTATCGGAATCCCATTGTACCGCTGCCACTAACACTGCCATTACAGGATACGCGACTTACTTAACTGGCCATCCTGATGGTACTGCCCATGCTGGTACAGCAATAATTGTAAAGAAGAGTATCCAACATCACCAAATGCCTGCCTTCGAGACTGACTATATACAAGCAACCACAATAGCTGTTGAAACGAAATGTGGCGGATTCAATGCCTCCGCTATCTACTGCCCTCCAAAGCATAAGATTTCCAATAGCATGTTCACGCACTTCTTAAGAACACTTGGGAATCGTTTTGTAGCTGGTGGGGACTGGAATGCCAAGCACACAAACTGGGGCTCTAGATTAACTAATACAAGGGGCAGACAACTAAAAATAAGTTTGGACAAGGATAGTTTGACTGTAACATCCACTTGTGAAGCTACCCATTGGCCTAACGACGAAGCAAGAATTCCAGACTTAGTGGACTTTTTTGTTATCAAAGGTATGACTAAAGAATACTTCAAAGCCACATCTTGCTATGACGGCAGCTCAGACCATACTCCAGTACTATTAACAATAAGTACACTCCCCATTGAGTATGAGAGGTCCGAAAGACTGTACAATAAGTATACAGACTGGCACTCATTTCGTGAATTCCTGGAGAAAAAGGTAGAATTAAAAGTGGCCCTCAAAACCCCCAAAGATCTGGAAAAAGCAACGGAAGGAATCACTACCCTTATCCAACAAGCGTGTTCGTTGAATACGCCAAAAGTACTGCACAAACCAGTAACAAAAAATTTCCCAATGGCAATTAGAACGGAAATCTTGGAGAAACGCAGACTGAGACGTGTTTGGCACCTTAGCAGGCAGATGGAGGATAAGAAGGCTCTCAATATAGCTGCATCAAGATTAAAGAAAACTATACAGGACTGGCACAATACTGCCCTAGAGGCAAAATTGACTTCTCTTACTGCAACAGATGCGACTAACTACTCACTCTGGAAGTTTACAAAGTCATACAATAGGCCCCAGGAAATGAAACCACCCATACGGAAGACCAATAACACCTGGGCTAAAACCCCAAAAGAAAAAGCCGAAACCTTTGCTGCGCACTTGTCCACAGTTTTCATCCCTCACAATTGTGTCAACCGAGACACAGAATACGAAGTTGAACAGTTTCTAAGTAGCGATCTCCAGCTTTCGCTACCACCAAAACCAACAACACCGCGAGAGATATACGGGATTATAAGAAGCCTAAAAGATAAAAAAGCTCCCGGTGCCGACCTAATAACGAAGGAGGTACTTGTACAACTGCCAAAAATGGCAATAACGTATCTAACCATCTTATTTAATGGCATTCTGAGGGTTCAGTATTTTCCCAAGCTGTGGAAGGTATCTCAGATCCTAATGATACGTAAATTGGGTAAATCAGCCAATGAAGTGACATCGTATAGACCTATCAGTCTACTGCCAATTCTCTCGAAGGTCTTTGAAAAAGTTCTGCTGAGAAGGATTTCACCACTTCTATCAAAACACGGTGTTATACCAGACCACCAATTTGGGTTTCGCGCGCAACATTCAACAGTGGAACAGGTGCACCGTGTATGCAACAAAATAAGAACAACTCTGGAAAAGAAAGAATATTGCTCATCTGTCTTTCTTGACGTACAACAGGCGTTTGATAGGGTATGGCACAATGGACTGCTCAGCAAAATAAAAAATAACCTACCACACTGCTACTTCTTGATACTACAATCCTATATAACAGATAGATTATTCGAAGTAAGAGAAGCGGGAGCGTCATCAGCACTCTATGACATTAAAGCGGGGGTCCCACAGGGATCTGTTTTGGGACCTGTCTTGTATACTCTCTACACCGCTGACCTTCCACAAATTGAGAATGTCACAACTGCCACATTTGCCGATGATACAGCCATTCTTGCTAGTAATAAAGACCCACTGAAAGCCACGGAAACACTACAAAAAGGCCTCGATTTAGTTACCGAGTGGCTACACAAATGGAAAATCAAAGCAAGTAATAGCAAATCAGTCCAAGTCACATTCACTCTAAGAAACGGGAACTGTCCACCTGTAAAATTAGAGAATACAACATTACCACATAAGGACACCGTCAGATATCTTGGCTTACATCTCGACCGGCGATTAACGTGGAAGAACCATATAAAAGCTAAAAGGGAGGAACTAAAACTGCGGTACAGGGACCTTCATTGGCTGGTTGGACGTAACAGCAAACTGTCCACAGACAATAAACTTTTAATATATAAGACCATATTGAAGCCAGTTTGGACGTATGGGATCCAGCTGTGGGGTAGCTGCAGCAACTCAAACATCTCAGTATTGCAACGGATGCAAAACATTATTCTCCGAACAATATCACAAGTCCCACTGCTTGTCACCAACAACGAGATCCACAAAAATCTCCAGATGAATACTGTGAAGGAAGAAATCCAAATGACTGCCCTAAAGTACCAGAAACGTTTGGAAAATCACCCCAATGTGCTTGCTGCCAGGCTAACATACCAGAGCTACACAAAAAGGCTCAAACGAAAGGACATACTCAATTTGCATACTCCATCTAGCTGACTAGCACAACCAAATGAGCAGATATCTCCACTGGGAGATACACTCAGTATAAAGTAATCAGCTATCAACAAATCTGTTTATAGTCAAGAGACTGATCGCAGATAATTGAAATATAAAAAAAAAAAAAAAAAAAAAATTTTCATTATTCATTCTTTTCCCACGAGTAGGGCCGATTTAATAAGTCACAAGAGGGGTGACGCCCATTCCCTCTAGAAGGCAATAATCAACGACGTTTGCCAGGTCCGTCGAGGTTGGCGCTTAGGACTTGCCTCCTGCAAGCCATGCATCCTGTCGGCGCGTAGTCCCACCTTAGGATTAGGGTAACTTTTATAGAGGGTTTCTACCTCTCGGTCCGGGCGGCTAAGCCAAGACCCTCGATTCTGTGTATATGTGTGAGCACAGATTTGCGAGTCGTGGAGGTCATTTCCTACCCCCAGCAGTTTAGGCTTGATGGGCCTTGTTTTTTTCGGGTTAATTACCGTCGCCCGAGGCTCGACGTTGATCTTTTACGGCTGGTTAGATCGTCTCTCAGCCAACCCTCCTCTTTTCTCGTACGGGCTTGGGACCGTCAATGGCAGAGAGTAAGACTTTGACTTTAAAACCAAATTTTTCCCATTTTCCTTCTAGAAAGATGTATCATCTAGGCATGTAGGCATGCATCTCACTAAACTCTAATTGTAGCATACAAAATATACTTCTTTCCTATAACAAAAATATATTAATTACAAAACGTTACAAACCCATTATTGATCAACATCGTGATCTCCTTTTCCCTCCTCAACAAGTCTTCTCTAACAGTATCACACTCTAAGACGCTCTGCAGCGCTATCGTGTCGTCACCCACCACTTCCTGTTCTACATGCAGAATGGAAATGTGCGAGGGGATCTTAAGTTGCTTGGCCGATATCATCCGGAGAAGCGTTGTCTTGCCAAGCCCGTTCCTGCCGACGAGGCCGTACCGCCGCCCGAACGCGAGCACGAGGTCGGCGCCTTGTAATAATACTCTGAAAAATAAAATTAAATAAATAAATAAAAATAAAAAAAGCCTTTCATTTCACATCTTTTGTAAAAAACATATTTACATTATTTTGAAATAAAAGTAATACATTCAAATAATTAGTTTCATGTATAATAACTAACAATTAATTAGTTAGACTATAATTAGATATAGAAAAGTTGTTTGTAAACACCCTCTATATTTACAACCTCATATACCAGGCAATGTCAATGATCAAGCTCACCTGTAGTTACTCTTTTGGTTTATTACGCGAAAAAATATCTTGACTATCAATTTGAAACCAAAAACATCATGATTCTGTAATGAGGAGAGTTCAAACCATAGATAAAAAATATGAGGGATTATATAAGGGATAACTTTTTAGTTAAATGATTATTAAATATTTTCCTATTTAGAGTAAATTAGAAATGTCTTAATTTTCGTACATACTTTACCCTAGCTAGACTGTGTCCAATAAAATAATTTCTTTTTGACAGTTCAGTAACAGGGTGCTTAGCCAAATGCGCGCTAGCAATTATAGCATAATCAGGAACTAACTCCGAGTTCCGCACTATGAGTTCTTAGTAAACAAGTTTGTGGCGCGATACAAGCGGTAGCGAAGTTCGTTATGGAATCGCTGGCGCGAATTTGGCTAAGCAACCAGATGAGTTAGTGATGTCCGGATGATGATGATGCGTTACGATTAAGATTCTACTATTTTCATTAATCGAATTAGATACGTAGATCGAATCAAATTAGATACACAAGTAGGTACATATGTCGGTACTGCGTACGTTATAATCGATATAGATAAATATACATTTAGATTAAATCTTTAACAAAATTATCTTTAACAATTTACTATTATGTAGAATCTATATAATAATATGTGAAGCAAAAACTTTGTAAGTATTATCGTAGAAATCTGTATAAGAAAAACTATAAGTAATGTTAATATTTCAACTTATTGATTTCAACTTCATAATATTGTTGACTATTGAGCAAATATATTTCTATTGCTACGCATACTGGAGTTAATTTATTTGTGTTCTGAAACAGTTATATGTGTACTTTCAAAAAGAACTTCATAAGATGGACAGGGTATAGTCTAAGTATTGCTTAGTATTGCAGAAAACACTTACCTGTCACCATATGCAATGTCGAAGTTTTCTATCCTAATATCCTGAGTTCTGTTGGTGCCCTTTGCCTCGAGCTTGCTTTCCTTCTTCGAGGTGACCTGCGAGGCCGTCGCGGTCTGCAGCACCGGCGCCGCCACCGGCACCTTCAGGTCCTTCTGTTTTTGTTGTTTCTGTTGCAATTTCGCTTCGGCCTTTTCTAATTTTCTTGCGTCTACTTTCTGAGAATGACAATATTTTTGTTGACAACCTGTTTTTAATGCTATAATAACTTAAAGGAATCCTCTTATTATTGACATTCGTCAACTTTATTAGAACAAATAAAATCGAATAAGACATTGAAATATTAGACAGTTCAATAAGGTCAATAAAATGTATATACTAAAAATATATGTGACATCATGTGTAATCATACTAATATTATAAAGAGGAAAGATTTGATTGTTTGTTTGCATTGAATAGGCTTCGATACTACTGTACTGGACCGATTTGAAATATTATTTCACCAATAGAAAGCTTCTTTATCAGCGAGTAACATAGGCTATATTTTATCCCTGTATGCCTATGGGAGCTACATGGGTGAAACCGTGGGGCTCTGTTTTAGTTAATTATGTAATTGTTAGATGAATTAGAAAAATCAAACCTAAACTTCACTCCACTTTCCAAGCGGGGTAGGCATTACCTGCTATTATAATTGATTTTTTTAAGCTACAAGAAATATAAGGCATGAATTTGGAAATCTGAATCTACTTAGAAAGCCCCTGTTAATTTCAAAAACATAATGAACTTGTATAAAATTGGTTCATCATTACTTATTTTACTTTTTTTTACTCTATGTATACAGGCTGCCCCACAATAGATTTAGTTTGGATTATGACATCAAATGCAGAAACTTTACCATCATCATAGCCATTAAGGGTTACTATAACAAAACATACATCTCCATAGAACATGGCAAGTACAAGTTTAAGTCACAACTTACTAAGCTATCATCTCTTGTCTGCAGCCATATACTTTTGAGATCATCCGTTTCAGTGGTAGTCGTGGTCATTGAGGCGAGGTGAATGGGGGCATCCAGTACTTTAGTGAGTCCATTGCTGTTCCCTGTCTTTTCTGGTTGCAGCATATGCAGTAACTTTTCACATATCGCTCTGTGAATTGAAAATTAGTTGAAAAATAAGCTGACCGTATTGTTTCACTATAAATGTTTTAACAGTATGTATTCAGTTGTTCCACATAACTGTAGATAAGTATTTTCTTATTATATATTTTTTCTTATTAACATGTATATAAAATTCTGTCAAACAATTCATTTAAAATTATTGGACCATTACCAAAGCAAAAGATCTAGCCTAACATAGATCTTTCAGTGATTGACTGTTGCAAAAAATTGTGAACCAGAAAAACAAATGTAACAAAAAAATAACTGGCTGGATTTATAAATAAGCTTAGCAATTCAAATTTATTACAGAAGAAAGCTCTAGTAATCAAAATTTACTCATTATTAAACAATCACTACAGATAATCACTGAATAGGTATAATTTATTAGTTGCAAATAATTGTGAAATAATAAAAAAACATTTCAACCAGCTGGAGCAACAAATTAGCTAACCAATAAGTGTATGATACAAAAACCTTCATAAATATTGTAAGTGGCTTAAATTGAACATTTTTAAAACACCTCACCCATATGGTACTTGTTCCGGTTACTATTTTTGCGCAATTTGAAAGAACATTCAAGACTAACCTGATATCATCTTCTGATTTCTCAGAAACACCTTGTAAGACCTCCCCTACAGCTTCGTAAATCTCTTCGGTATCCTCAAATTCACCTGCACTTCCATCGAGAATATCTAAAGGCAAGACAAAGACATTAAACCGATACGAAGCGACAGTCTGAGACCATTATCATCTCGTAAAATTTACACGCGGAAAATCAATAAGATGGAATAGATGACAATAACATGACATCAAACAAATTAAGCATTTAATGAAATATTCATAGTCAACATTATAAACAGCACCCCATTTAAAAGGCTTAATTATTGTAATAAATTTATAACCTTACATACCTTCCACATATTTTTTAAGATCATCATCAATTAGTGGGAATTGACTTTTAATAAAGTCACCACAGTGTGCCATTTTAGAAGACGGTTTCACTTGGTAATGACCAAGAAATGTAATTGTTTTATTGAAACATTTATTTTTATATGAACACGAAATCAGCAAACCATTGATGTGAAAATGAATGTCACGTCAAACGACCAACCACCACAGACGTCAAACTAGTTACAAATGTCAAATATATGTCAAACCGTTAAATCTTCTTCTTTTTCTTCAAAGTTAATGCTATGACTAAATTGGCATTCGGCTTTTAATCGTTAATCGCAGCTTGGTGGCAAATACAATCTAAAGATAGGTAAATACAGATGAAGTGATATTTAGTAGCTTAAATTAGTGTTTCATCGCTTTAAGCTGTTTTTTTCTACGAACTCTTGTACTTAACTGAAAAACCGTGTCATTTTATTAAAAATTAAATTTGTAGGCAGTCTGTAGAATCGTGGGTCAACACCTCTGAGTACTGAAACTAATGGAGATGACATAACTACGAAAAAGTGAAGCCCAATTCGAGTGAGAAACAAATATGGCGCCTTTTGTAGTGTCATTCCACTTTACTTATTTACATACTAAAAGTCTCTTAACAATTTATTTATGACGATGTTTTTAAGTGTAACAAGTTAGATTATGTTACAATCTCAAATTTTATCAATATTGGCACAATATACCACAAATTCCACTGACATTGACAACTTAAAGTGAGAAACCAAAATGGTAATTGGGCTTCTCTGTTTCGTAGTTAAGTTATCTCGATTAGTTTCAGTACTCAGAGGTTCATACTGTCAAGGTAGGTGACAAGGGGACACAGTTCACACAGTGTCAAAATTATCAATACATTTTGGGGAACAATATTAATTATTGTTTGATGATTTGTAAATCCAAACGATGTAACTTAAAAACTTAAATACAATGTTTTGTGTTTAACATGATGAATAATAAAATGATAAAAATGTCAACTGAATTTTGAGACCTACTTGTGTCTTGTTGGAAAACGCCCAAGCGACACAAAATGGACGAAAACATAGTTGATAACAATGTTTCTGTTTTGGCTATACTAGACAATCAATGTAAGTATATACTAAGCTTTTCAGTCCATAAAGATAAAAAAAATACACTATGACTAAAACTGTCGACTGCAAAGTTTATAACGGGTGTAAATTACTTTTATTTATAAATAAATAAATAAATTCTTCAGACTGGCACACCAATTCCCTAGTCCCAAACTAAGCTTATAAGCTTGTGCTATGGATACTTGGTGAAAGGATAGACATACTTAAATACGTTTATAAACATCCATGACTCGAGTACAAAATATCCATGTTCATCACACGAAATATTTGCCCCTAGCGGGATTCGAACCCGCGACCCTTGGTTTCGTGGCCAGGGTCTCTGACTACTCGACCAACGGGCCATTTAAATCTGAATTTTCAAAAATTGTTTTTTTTTTAATATGTACATATTTGTTGTATAATTTTTTTACTTCCATATTCTAATTATAATTTTCTCCCTGCATATGGTGCATCCACAGCAGCAACATACAAGCCAAATATAAATGTGGCAAGTTATCACACACATGCTCATAATCACACTGTGAACCACAATCACAATCATAGCCACAATCATTCTATGAACCAGGAAGAAACTGATAGTACAGAAAATAACAAACAAAGTAAGTTTTAACTATTAACACTGTATAATAGTATACATTACATTCTTGCACTTATATTCATATGTGCTTGTTTATCAAATTTCAGGTATTGTGTGGACAAAAAATGCAACCATAACACTTTTAAGTTTGTATGAATCAAAAATGAACATGCTGGATAATCCAAAAAAGAAGTCCAAAATGTGGACATCAATAGCAGAAGAATTGAAAGCAATAGGCATTGAGGTATTATTGAGTTAAAAGATAACTTGTGCATAAATCAGCAAGGTGTAAATATAATAAATTATTGTGTTATATATTACAGGTAACACCAGATCAAGTACGATGGAAAATAAATGCACTTACAAAAAAGTACAAAGACTGCATTGATAATGGGCAAGGCACAACTGCATTCAAATATTTTAATGAAATGCACCAAATTCTTGGGCACCATAGTGATGATAGTGGCACATACAGACTAGCATCTGGAGTTGCACAAGGTCCAGATAATTTAAATAAAGAAAGGAATTTAAAAAATATTACTCTTAAAACATCAGTGCCTTACCGGAGACTAAGGGCCGAACGCAGAGCTAAAATTGAATTGGACAAACAATGGATAGATTATATACAGAGGCAGGACGAACAGCGAAGTATAAGAGACGAAAGATTCGAGCGTAGTTTAAGATTAAGAGAGGAAGAATTGCAGCTAAGAAAAAAAGAATTAGAAATTAAGCATTCATTAGCATTAAAAAAGTTACAATTAAAAGAAAGGAAACAAGAAGAAATGTTGAAGATTGAAAGAGAAAAATGTGCTCTATTAAGAAAACTACTGGCTGACCAGTAACATAGGTTCCAATTATTAAAATATATAAATAATAAGATTTATCTTGATTATCTTTTAATAACACCACTTAGATAAATATATATAAGTACAAAAAAAATAATACTTTGATCACCACCCACTATAGTTTAGTGGTTATATTTGGAATAAACTTTACATAATACCAGATGTCAACTCTGGCTCCTCTAAATAATCATTTTCTTTCAAACAATAATTATGTAATATACAAGCTGCCACAACAGTGTCTGTGATGAAAGAAATATTCCTATAGATAGTAAAGGCTTTCACTCTCCGAAATCTTCCTTTTAAAGAAATAAAAGCTTTTTCACTCATTTTTCGTGTAGTTGAATGTAAAGTATTGAATTTTCTCTGTTGGGGTGTCAATCTTTTGTTCTCTCTAAAAGGTGGAACTAACCATGGCAAGGAAAGATAACTTGAGTGGCCAACTAAGAAGGTATTATGTGGAAATAGTGCATTTCTATTCTGCATAGCAGTACTATACAGTGGTGATTTTTTTAGTGCTCTGGTACTATTTAAAGAACCTGGCTCACCACAATATATATTGGTAAATCTCAAATTGGAATCAATAGTAGCTTGTAAAATAATTGAATAATATCCTTTTTTATTGCAATATTCTCTCCCATTCTTGGGTTTTTCTATTTTTATGTGAGTAGCATCAATGACACCTAATATATTTGATATACCAGTTTTGTTCTGAAAAGTGTCGCACACTGCTTTAATTTCACTATAGTCTTGAGGCCATCTAATTGCATCATCCAGTTTTGTTAAAATCCATGCAATTACTCTTCTGAGCACTCGAAAAGTAGATGAAATAGATATATCAAATCTTCCTGCAATAGGTGTTAATGGTTCCGTACTGCCTATAAAAGAGAGGAATATGTAAAAAGAAAGTTTTGGCTCCAGGGGCTTCAGTCCAAATTTGTGTGATGCAATGAATCCTGACTTTTCTAAGTCATCTGGAAACAGTGAAAGCATCATAAAAAATCGATTAATAAATAAATTAATATATGTAGCCAATTATAACTCGGATATATAAATTTTAATTACTTACCAATAAGTCTGAATGCGGTTTTCCGAGATATTCTCATCCTGCTTTTAAATTCCGAATCGCTCCAGGAATCTATAATGTGCAAGTAATCATCAACTCGTTTTCTTCGTCGCCTTATCAAAAACTGCATCAAAGGGAAGAATAAATTATCATCATTTTCCTCTTCAATTAATTCAAATTCGTCTTCAGATCTTTGCTGAACACTGCAAACATCACTCCAACTACTGTTGCTTTCATCGCTGCTGCTTTCTTCTTTAGTTTCGGCTAGCCAAAGTAATAACTTCGTGTCTGCCATTTTATAAGTATATTGCGATTTCGGTACATAATTATCACATTTTTATAACCAACTTCTCCAAATTATATTGTTTACAACTGAACTTACAGCAAAACAAATACAATACCATAGATAGGTCTAAAAAACTCTACCTAGCTTTGTTTGTTTGTGGCTCAGTATTCAGTAAGAGCGAGAAGGACAGAAAATTTGTGAGATAATAATAAAAGGAAGTCTTGATAAAAAATTGCTGCAATTGGAGCGAAACAAATTTTTCGCAAAGTATGTGGCGTTTAAAACGACTCAAAAGTATTGATCGTTTATTGCACGACCTAGAAAAAAAAGGTAAAATGTCATATCAGAGTAGTAAAAAAAAAAACAAACAAAATTGTCCAGCTTTTTTCACACAAACATTGTAATGAAAGTTTGTTTTTATTCTTGTACATATTAAATTAATCTTGGCATAATTTCGATTTATATAAAAAAAATCCATTTGAAAATTATAAAATGGACAACATGGAAGTGGTTGTATTTGTTGATTCCATAATTGACGGTAAGGTGTTTGCTGTACCTTCCAGATTTATTACAATATTTATTTATCATTTAATATTATTTTATCAACCTCAGATCAACATCAAATGGAAGCTAGCTGTAATGAAGATACCCAATTAGTTCCTCATTATACCGAATCAAATCAAGATAAAATGCAAAATGATAATGCGGAGAAACATAGTAAGTTTACACTTTTGAAATGAGAATAATTTTACTGCTTCAAAATATAATACACAATCTTTAAATACCATGAACTATGTAAGCTAACAACTAAAATTTTTGTATTATAGCAGTAAAATAATTTCATTAAAAGATGTGTGTTCCAGGTGCTGTCTGGACTTCTAGTGCAACATCAACACTTCTAAAGTTATATGAATCAAAATTAGAAATGCTGGAGACACCTAAAAGAAAAAAAAGGATTTGGTTGGCAATATCAGACAGCTTAATGGATCATAATATTAATGTTGGTTTTGATTTTCAGCATGATATTATTACTAGATTTTAAACTCTTTAACATTAAGATGGATAATTGTTGCAGATGTCTCCAGACCAGGTAAGATGGAAAATAAATGCTCTTACAAAGAAATATAAAAGGTGTGTTGATATGGGAGCTCATGAAAAATTCAAATATTTTAAGGAAATGGATCATATTTATTCAAAATATAATATTGATAGTTATGGGTATACTATTTCTGAAATATTGGACAAGAAAAATGATTTCCACAGAAATATGCTTCACACAAATATGTCAGTTAAATCTGAAAGTAAAGCTATCATTGAATTAAGAAAAATCAGATTGGCTAATCGAATAGAATCTGATAGATCTCAGACTAAAATACATATAGAAAGACAGTGGCTACAATATTTAAACAGGCAGGAACAGGTGAAAATGAGAAGAGATCAAATTATTGATAGAAGTCAAAAATTAAAAGAACAAGAATTAGAATTGAAGAAGAGAGAACTAGATTTGAAACAGTCCCTAGAGTTAAAAAACTTACAGTTAAAAGAAAAAGATTTAAATGAAGTTATACAAGTGGAAAAGGAAAAATGTGAACTATTAAAGCAGTTATTTTCATAATTTGATTTTTTTATTTATTTACGATCTAGTGATAACCAATAAATTGTTATTCTCCTTCCATTTATCCATTTGTATCTTATTATTTTGCTCTACTTTTAAATAATATTAAATATGGTGAGCAATGTCTTACCCGAAATGGATTACAGTAAGAACATTGAAGAGCATCAAAGCTAAACTTGATAATGAGCAATGAGCATACCTCAATTTCACTTTCGTTTATATGTTTTACAATTATGAAATTTTAGTAGGTATGGTATTTTTTTAAAGTTTCTAGTGTACAATAATGCTTGTTAAATCATGAGTGCATTGTTCAATTTTAAATTACTATGTAATGTACAATAATTTTAATTTCGTGTAGACATACCTTTAGGCGCATTATGCATATTGGTCATGTCGCATACTTGTGAGGGAAAAAATAAAACACTGTTTATGGTTATGTGTAGAAAAAAATAAAACGGTACTGCCAACATTAGATCCCGCCGCGACGCAAATATTCGTAAAATCAACTGCATTAAACAATTATTTTTGTTAAAAATTTAATAATGGCTGAAATATACAAAAGATATGAGAAATCCTTAGGATTGTTAACAACTAGGTTTGTTTCACTGTTGCAGAAAGCTAAGGACGGCGTTTTGGATTTGAAAGTCGTGAGTATGCTTTGGTGTTTCATAGATGTCAAATGAATTTGGGCACGAAAAATAAACATTTTGAAATAATTACAAAACTCTTTTTAATTTCAGGCGACAGACTTGTTAGCTGTTAGGCAAAAAAGACGAATATACGACATAACAAATGTTTTGGAGGGCATTGGTTTGATAGAGAAGAAGAGTAAAAATAGCATCCAATGGAAGTAAGAGATCATTTACTGTTATTTTGTATGATAATCACTTTTTAGTGTCTATCTATTTTCACCTATCTTTCGTAAAAATCCAGACAGTAATTTGTATAAAGTATTTAGTACATTGTCTTTATAGACGTGCTAAACAATATGTAACTTGTAAAAAAAATCGGCTGTGAGGCATATAAAAACAAGTTTTTAACTTTGTCCTAAACTGACAAGTAATTTAAATTTATTACGATTTCAAACCTGATTGAAGTTAATTACATTGTTTATTTGAGTGCTGAGATTAACTTTGTATGTACAACTCATTGTTGTAATTACCATGTCGATTGATCAAAATGATGCAACAAGTAGTTTTGTAATTTTGGCTACCTATGTATTTGGAACATCACTGACCAATTATAATACACGGACTAGTAAAAAAAGAAGGATTTCGTGCTGTCATACTACAGTGTCCCAAAAGCATGAGTGAGATTCAGAAGAATACCAGATATCTGTCATTTGGAGCCCTTAAGTCAATGTGTGATGAAGTTGTTTAGGTAGTGGCGTGAGTGACACAAGGGCACGGCTAATAGGCTTCTTCGATGGAGGCTGCACTCAAATGTCCTAAATACCTAATTACCTTATGGACAGAGCTAGTGGTTTTAATGATCATTGTAGTGGTACTGTGACCATTTACACACAATGGCCCACTTATGAGGTTAAATGCAGCAAACACAAACTTAACTAACTAGGTATTGGCGTGGAGTCTTTTTTGTTATAATATGTGTTCGTGTTTTCAGAGGTGCTGGACCCGATAGCAGTGCAAATAATATTAGTGAGAGAGTTACGCTGCTTCGGAGACAGATCGGGCGGCTGGAAGAACATGAACAGATGTTGGACAAGTATGTTACCTTATTCTCATTAAGGAATGGTATCATTGCTTTATTAAAAGCAACATAGGCTATTATAGGATGAATTAATTCTAAAAGTTGCTTTCCCTCTTGTGTATGTTTCCATGAGCTATTTGAGAAAATTCTGGTTAGAGTGTGGCAAAGGACTTATTTTCGTTCCCCCTACACAATGTCTTGAGTTTTGACACAAAGCTTTGATGTTGATGTGGTTTCACATACCATTAAGGTCATCATCATCTTAGCGTTATGTCCCGTGCTTAGACGGGGTCCGCTTAGACCATGATCCAGGATTTAGCGAGTCTGGTAATTACATTGAAGCGACTGCCGATCTGACCTTCGTAACCCTAAGATAGGGGAACCAGACAACTTTTGGATCATGGTTACAAATCCAAAGTTGTTTGAATTTGCAGGTTTCATCACGATGTTTTCCCTCACTGTCGAGCTAGTGGTATAAATACGTACATAGACTTGAAAAATCCAGAGGTACGTGCCCGGGTTTGGACCCGCACTCCTCGGTTAAGAAGCGCATGTTCTTACCATTGAGCTACCACCGCTCTCACCATTAAGGTATTTGTGTTAAATGAAATACAAATGGTTCTGGCCTGCTCTAATTTTATTTATTCTTTATATGTATATGTATGTAATTGTTTCAGGCAGCTACATTGGATTGAACAAAGTATTAAAAATGTTTTGGATGAGTCAGAAAATCAGGCGTTGATCTATGTTACATCAGACAATGTACAGGAATGTTTTGAAAATAATCAAGTGTTGGTTTTAGAGGCGCAACATGGTACTGAAATAACATATGCTGGGGCATATTCTAGCAAGGTATGTCTAATCAACATATTATTATGTAATGTGTAATTAGTATGATAAACACATATTGATTACATAAAAATGTGTTTAAGATATTGATAATTTTAGGAAGACATTGTTAATAGCAGCATTTTCATATTATTTAACTTTAAAACTTTTTTTACTTTTGTCCCATTTTGGTCTGGGATTTAAAAATAATGTGCCAACTGTGTTTCTTGTCTAGCATATCATAAAAAGGCAACTAATTGTATCGGGGTTTGAGGTATGTGATTGTGAAGGGGACGAGCTAGCCACTTGTCACTACTTTTTCACAATTTTCCATCCAGCCAAGCCTATTATTCCATATTGGTTGGGGACTTAAGAAGAATGTGCCAACTGTGTTTCTTGCCTAGCATGTTGTAAAAGGCGACTAATGGTATATCCGGTTATGGGTATGTGATTGTGTAGGCGACAAGCACTTGTCACTACTTTTTCACAATTTTCCATCTAACTCAGCCATTTTATTTTTGTCTGGATGTGGTTAAAGGGGGCTTCTGCTGCCCCTTTGACTCGGCCTACCCCATCGGGGATTATGGGTGATGTAACTTTTTACAAACCTATTGATCTTAGATTGTAGAAACCAGTAGTTGGTATATACTTATTAAAGTTATTATTAATATTAATTTAAGTAACATTTAATTATTATGATTGCATACTTGTAGATTTAAGGAGTTGAGTAAGTTTTTACTTATAGAAAATTGAAAATCTGCTTTTTCAGACAAAGGAGCCACATTACCTTTTGCATGTGAAGTCTACAGATCAAATTGGTGTTATATTGTTATGTGATAAAGAAGATGAGAGGGTAATGATCATTCATGTGTCTTATACAAATTTACAATTTAGAATTTACATGACATGTTGTAATCTTGTTTAGTTACTTTATTGTGTATTAATTTTTTCAGGCAATAGATGAAGATATGAACAGTGAAGAGCAAAGTGATAATGAAGAAAATGATGTCATGCAGGATAATGGTAATTATTGAACTGCTGATTGTTTTTTTTTCCATTAGTAGGCTTAGATTAAATCCACACAACTTCAATGAATAGCATGGAATGGATTACCAAATTGACGGTCAACAACAAGTTTATGGCTTTATTAAAATGTGAGGTTGCATAAAAAAATTGAAATCCGTCTATAATTGACGGATTTCAATATAATATGTAAAAAAAAATATTATACATACAGACAAATTGAGAACCTCCTCCTTTTTTTGAAGCCATTAAAAAATGAGCCAAACTATTGGTATCCATAAATCAATATCAAATCAAAGCATCTATAATACTGATTTAATTTTGTTTATTTTCAGATTACCTTCTAAGGCTGAGCCCCCCACCTACTAAAAATGACTTCTCGTTTTCATTAAGAGGTTCAGAAGGGTTATGTGATTTATTTGATATTCCATGTTGAGTTATGGTTGGCATATTTTTTTTTATTATACTTTTGAAAGACATTTTTATTATAAATTGTATTTTTGATCATTTTTGGAAGTTTATGATGTAAATATTTAAAAATCATGTAAATATCAGTTAAAAGTTTATGATAGTTACTAAATGTGAAAAAGGTAAAAAATAAGAGTAAGATTTAAAATAAAACTGTATTTTTATTTCTTAGACTGGGGTTTTGACACAAAGCGATCTAGTACTCCAAATGATTGTTTTGGTGCATTTTTCTCTGTTGGTAAATCGAGTAATTTCTTAGCTTCGATTGCTTGCTCAATATATTCCTGAAACAAGTTTACAGAAAGTTAATTATATGAGAGTTGTCTTCCCCTCACCTGGGTAATTTTTTTAAAAATACGATGTCCCAAACTGGGCCGGGGCGGGTCTCTAGGACATAAACCCTAAAGTCCTAGAGACCCGCCCCGGCTTCGCACAGTGAGCACAAAACATTACCAAACTTTATATATAAACCTCCCTCTTGCAAGACTATGTATTGGTGAAAAAAGCATCAACATCCCTTGTGTAGTTTCAAAGATCTCGTCGAAGAGATAGAATGGCGACTTTGTTAAAAACTATGTAAACATTTGTTGGTATGTCAAATGTATTGTTGATTTTTTTGTAAATGAAAAATAATTATAATAATTTTAAAACTTCGGCTTTATTAATGTGCATTGCAAAGTTGCAAAGGCACATTTTATGCTCTTTAATTTCATGCTAAGGGTATTATTGCATATTAATTATTTTCATGAATTTGACTTTTCAGTCAGGGTTTGGAAACATTAAAAAAGAATTCTCACCTTTCTGGCAGCATCCTTGATAATTTTCTTTCTTGCAATGTTATTCTTGCCTTTATTTCTTAACCTTGGAGTGAAATCTACTTTCTTAGGCTTGACATACTGAAACAATTGCAACACAATCTTAGTTTAGCTTGCATTTAAATTTATATGTACTGTTGTATCTACATTGCAATTTTTAAGGTTGTAGATAAATCCATATTTACCAGAAGTTTCTTTTTAGCTTCCATCTGCTCCTGCATAGAAGGTACATCCACTTCAGTAATTTCAAACGGATTAAGGGTGATAAGTTCAGCAGGAATCTTCTCCAGCAAGGCTTTAACTTCTGCTTCCTTCCTCTGCTTCTTATTTTGGAATGGATTGCTCTCCAAAGCGTCAAAGTTAGGTTCACCACTGCCTATGAAATAAATATGGTTAGTACATAATATGCAGATCTTGGGTTACTGCAAGAAATTTAGAGAGAAGTATTTATAATAAGAGTATGTATTGGATATTACCTGGCACAATGATACTGCTGAATCCATGAGTTGTGCCAATACCAAGCACATCTTCATAAGGACAGAATTTGAAGTTGTTAATTGACTTCCCCATTCTATGTCTCATATATGGTCTGTCTGCGGTTTGTGAGCAGCAATTACTAAAAATAAGAAAAACATTATTTCTAATAGTTATTATTTCTATCTCTATATATGGCTTTAAACAATGTGCTACAAAATACCTTGTAAAAAATATAATTAATTATTATCAAAGCCAAAATTTTGTCAACCCTAGTAAACTGTCATGTCAGGAAACCAGATTATTTAACAGAAAGGCCTAACCTATTTTACCTAATAAATTGTCTACTTTTTTTTATTCATAAATGTTTGCTACCTCAATACAAGGATTTCATTATATTCAAGTACTGGCATCAAAAAATGTCAAGTTGAAAAAAAATATATGTTGTCAATTTCAAATCTTCAAAATTTTTGTCGTTCCGCGAATTAGGTAGAAATGTAGGTACATTCTGCGTAGTATAAACTCTTTAATTTTACTGAAAAAGGGTTTGCACATCAGTGAAAATAAAATTATTTTTTATTTTTTTTGGGTATGTTATACAGCATTATTACGGTTCTCAAATATTGTAAATGGACTCGTTATAAGGCCCCATTTAACATCCTTACGGCTTTACGGGTAGTTTTGTAACATAGGCCAATAAATTTGATAAAAAAAATACATGTTTTGCATTTAATATGTTGTTACCTGTATATTTCAACAACTTCTCCAAGTCCCACTGCCAACATATCTTTTTGGGAGAATTCTAAATCCACAGGAGCACTTCTTAATCTATAGTCTTGTACAGGTCCATCCAGGTTTCTTATATCCCATATCTTCATGCTGCGGTCTACTCCTGATGTAGCCATATACCTGCCATTATAAAATTATTAGGAATGTTCTGAATAAGTATAGTAGGGACAAGATTCTCAAGTTCTTTGTGAATATATAAAAAATACTTAATAGTAATCATTGTGCATTTACTAAATTTTTAGAATAGAATAGAATAGAATAAATGTTTATTTGGCACATTACAAAATAAATTTTTCAAAGCATTATGAACTTAAGTATTTTCATGAGTTGATTAGTTGATCTTAAGTAAGCTTTTCACCTTGATTATGACCAAATTTTAAAAAGAAATAAACTTACATTCCTCTGTGGTCTACTGCCGCTGCCGTTAATGGTGTTTTGTGGCACAATATTTTGGCCAAGGGCTCTTTTACGGATGGTGACCATATTGAGACAACTCCTTTTGAGTTCCCCAGCAACACTGTTGCATTGTAAGGGTTCTGTGTCATGACTGATGTCCTTCCTAACCGATTGTTGTAGTGGCCTACTATTTCTCCTATTGATATATCCAGCCAGGACATGAAGCCATATTCATTCTGTAATGAAATTCAGTTCCACAGAATTAATTAGTAAAATTAATCATAAATAAACAAATAAATAAACTTAATAAGTGTCAATGGTGTGGTGTGTCAGTCTGGAGAATTTATCAAATGCTATATCATGAATCATTAAAATTTTCAATTAAAACTTTTAAAGGTTAAACCTTTAATTGTGCAATTTTGTAGATAAACAATTAATTAGGATAATAGCACTTCAAAAATATACATACAACAGCAGCTAACAAGAAGTGATAGGGTAAAAACTCCATCCTCAAAATCTTGTCCATCCGTTTCAGACAGTGCAGCTCTGTTCCATTGTTATCATAAATATATAGCCATTCTTTTTGTGCTGCTGCTATCATAGTCTCCACATGTAGCCAACTGAGGAGAAGAATATAAAGTTGCAATATGAATTGGTAACATAGCAGATGGAATTATGGGGACATTAAATGGTAAGATATATAAACTTAAATAACTAACGGGGATAAAGTAAGTGTAAGTTGTATATAACATACTGTCAATCTGAAAAACAAGGAAGCAAATGTGCAAAAGCTACTTGTAGAAGTTTTGTTTATTTATATCAGGATATATTTATAGTTGGGACTTGACTGCCTCGTTGGTCTAGTGGTAGCATGCGCCGCCTAAGGACCAAGAGGTCCCGGGTTCAAATACCGGGTCGGGCCAAAAAAAAAAAATTTGTGGCTGGATATTTCAATATCCAAATTACTCAGTAACAGCCCGAAGTCAGAAAGTTGGCGGTTTTCATTATCCCCGTGCCTCGGAAAGCACGTTAAGCCGTTGGTCCGCGCCTAACCTCTCTCCGGTCATGTCGAATTGCCGTCTCACCGGACTATGAGAGTGAAATAATAGAGAGTGCACCTGGGTTAGCGCACACACTTGTGCACTATAATATCTCCTGCGCAGATGGCTAATCCTCGTTGAGATTGGCCGCCGTAACCAATATCAGTTAGGAGGAAATTATATTTATAGTTAATATAGGTTAATATAATAGTTTGTTTCTCTCTGCCTACCTGGGAAGTGGGTTGAAGTTTAGTTAGTTAATTCATACTTAGATTATATTTAAATCAGGTTTAGGTCATATTTATAGTTGCATCTTTAGGAGCACTCAAGATTATAATTATTATTTGGTTCTTTAAGATATTATATTACCTTATATCATGGATAGATTCCATCACATTGATTTCACAATGCAATTTCTTAGTGACCCAGTCAAATGCTGCTAAATGACCCTTTTGGCTCCCCAACAGGAGATGTCTGCCGTTCCTCGAGTATTTAGCTCTGTATGGACCAAAGTCCATATTCAATTCAAATATTTTTGTAGCTGCGGCTATGTCCACATTGTCTGCTATAATCTTCTGTGATATTGCTGTTGTTTTAATATCATCTTTAACTTGAAGGGAGCTGTAAAATAATAAAATAAGATAGTTATGCAAATCAATTTTTAAATCATGTGACATTTACACCTTTAATACCACAAATGAGTATAATATTTATAACAAGGCATCATCAATTCTGCCTACCGCTTCGGGGATTACGGGCAGGATATTATGTATGTATGTATGTATCAATTTAATTGTATAATCAATTTATTTATAGTAGCCATCTTGGTCAATACTACCTATTTTGTCTTGAGAATACGAAATGGTTATTTAAAGATATTTAGCTATTAAGATGATTCAAGTTATCTTAACAAGAATTACTATTTATTACAAATTTTTTATGTGTTATGTGGGCGATGGCTGGGCCTTCCATCCGTAACTCCCTCCAGCGACGGTCTTGCCTTACACGGCGGGCACCACTAGCCCTATACATACTTTAAGGATGTCAACCGTGTTAACATGATATTGTCTTTTTAAAACTTACCCATGCTCTTCTGTGAGCAATATCTCAGCCCGTGCAGCCTGTTCCTGTGCATAATTCAGTTTATTTTCTCTCTTCTTCAATTTCATAGAGTGTAATGGATGTTTTACCCTTTTGTGATCTAAGCCATCACCTCGGGAATGCTGTTCTAGCTTAACAGGGTCTATGGGAGCTTTTCCTGGAAATTTAGGTCTGACTTTATGGACTCCATCTCTTTTTGGTTTCTGTAAAAAATAATCTTTTACTGTAGTATAATTACAATTGGAAAATCATTATTTTTATATCAAATATTAAATCATTTGAAAACTGGAACCTTAGTATAAAAGTTAGTTTTGTTGGTTTTTTTTTATATGAACTGTGTTCTAACCTACAGCTTACATTGTTTTTCGGCTTGTGTTGTTGTGTTTGTTGAGGCCCTGGCTTAATGCTGATAGTATACACTTCAACATTGTCGTCTTTATTATCAGACTGGTGAGCTGGTTCTTCGCTTTCAAAGTAGCGTTTAGGTTTCTGTAAACATATACAAAGGTATTTATTTTAGGTTAAATACCCGAAAAAGGTAAAGTAGATTATTGTAAATGTTTGAAATGTTACCTTTTTTTCTACCTTCATGATTAATTATTTTAACAAAACTAATTTTAGTTACACTTTTTTAGATTAAATCGCGGATAACACATGTGGAGATGTTTACAAAGTTTGGCACTTCGTGAATTTGACATAGAGTCCAGAGAGGAGAGAGATTGATTATTGAGTAAGAAATGTCATGTAACTTTGTAGCAAAGGAGTCAAAAGATATACTGCCAAATATGTAGTGGGGAAGTGGCGGATCAAATGTAGCGTTATATGCCCGTGATTGGCCTAAATATTCAAGGCCGAGGTTATATTCTTAACAAATTTTTTTAGTCCGTAAGTTAGACTCAATAAATATTGAATACGTATTTTTTGCTATATCAAATACTTGAAAAATGACAATACAGCGACTCGACTCGACTGTCGGTCGCTCCCACAGTCCGTCAATAATGTTGGGTGTCCGGCCTTTTTACCCAAATGTTGGGGTAATCTGGCTGGTCTGTCCAGCTACTAGGTTTGGCGGCCTGTCAACCCTAGCTCTGGGGGCCTTCTCCATGCAAGTTTCAATGGTATTTTTCCAATCCTGCCACCCTAATTTTCTGTATTAGGCTATCAGTGGGATAATAGAGAATATTTCAAATACAATGTTTTAAATTTTTTAAATGTATTTATAATAGTTTTGTACATCCTTTAAATTCCGATTATATAGGACATACTTAGTTTGAATAACGAAAAAGGATACCTGCATCGCCTTTAACTTTTGAGGCACAAATGTTTGGTATACCTATTCGGGTAACTATGCACTTCAATGAACCTCTGCGGGTAGGCGCGTACTGTTAAAATCAGAGGTAGGTATATTCTGATCGTAGAATTCATTAGTAATTAAAAAAAAGGGTTATTGCGGAGAAGTGAAATATTGCAACAGTTTCAGTATTTATTATTTTTATTCTCTTTAACAACACATACTCAATATTTTACAGAAACGTATATGACAATCAGAGTAGTAACATAGTAATAGGTTTTAGTATTTAAATGTGAATATGTTATTCGTCTCTGTGTACCAATGTGATTTGAGAGAGTAAAATAAATCGTAACAAAAAGCGTCAACATCAACACAATGATTGTACACGTTTGTGTCAAGCTCGTAACTTAATAAGCAAATTAACACTAACTTGAGTTCTTTAAGCTATCACATTCCGTATAGGTAACAATAAATAAGTAACACGTAACATAATCACAGCGAAGTGAACATTGGCTAACAAAGAAAGTATCAATTTATTACCTAAAATTGGTTATCAATTAATGAGTGAATTATTAACTTACTCGATCTAATGAGATCTCGTTATTTACTAGTACAAATAAAAACGTCCCTATGACGTGACAACTATGTATTCACAATTATTTACAAAACTGACTAGAGTGTCCTAGGAGTTTAATTTTGTTTACACAGTTTATTAATTCTATGTCAATATTTTAGTCTTAATATATCAGCGAACGGGAGCTGCTGTGATCGAAGCATTTGGCACATTCCCAGTATAAGAACTTAGACAGATTAACAGTTTTTCACTTAACACTATGCATTTTTGGTTGATACAGTTCTGGGTGTGTTTTGAATTTTCCTAATACCGACCAACTATGACCTCGGTCAGAATCCATGCATAATCATTTAGATCGAAATTTAGGTACAATATTTACATAATCGAACATTTTACGCGTTTGTGGGGCTAAAATCGCTTACATACAATAGTATAAACTTTTCCCTAACAATTTCTTACATTAATTTTAAGCATACGAGTAACAGTATTAAAATTTATTTAGGTCTTATTTTTATAAGTCCATCTTATCAATTAAAAGTCGAACGAATGTTCAGTTGTTGACGTGACGTCATAAACACAAGTCACACATCGTATACAACGGTTTACAAAACAGACATCGTTTAATATTAGAACACATTTAATAGTCCGTAGCCGGTATCGTATCACCGTTCCGTCGGAACGTCCACGGTCCTTCTTTGGTATATCGCATTCACTTCACTGAGTCAACATTGAGGAGTAAGCTCCGCCGCCCGCACGACGTCAACATTTCACTGTCGTTCGGATTCGGCGGCGCTCTGTG